>NC_069413.1:46672976-46768239 GCF_026875155.1 Cherax quadricarinatus | reverse complement strand
ACCCGGGGGACGGAGGTACCCCACAACACAGGGAGGGAGGGACGGAAGGACGGAGGTACCCTCCAACACGAGAAAGGGACGGACGGAGGTACCCTCCAACACGAGGGAGGGAAGGACGGAGGTACCCTCCAACACGAGGGAGGGAAGGACGGAGGTGCCCTCCAACACGAGGGAGGGAGATACGGAGGTACCCTCCAAAACGAGGGAGGGAGATACCCTCCAATACGAGGAAGTAAGGGACGGAGGTACCCTCCAACACGAGGGAGGGACGGAGGTACCCTCCAACGCGAGGGAGGGAGGGACGGAGGTACCCTCCAACACGAGGGAGGGAAGGACGGAGGTACCCTCCAACACGAGGGAGGGAGGTACCCTCCAATACGAGGGAGGGATTGACGGAGGTACCCTCCAACACGAGGGAGGGACGGAGGCGCCCTCCAACACGAGAGAGGGAGGGAGGGAGGGAGGTACCCTCCAACACGAGGGAGGGACGGAGGTACCCTTCAACACGAGGGAGGGAGGGACGGATGTACCCTCAAACACGAGGGAGGGACGGAGGTACCCTCCAACACGAAGGAGGGAGGGACGGAGGTACCCTCCAACACGAGGGAGGGACGGAAGTGCCCTCCACGAGGGAGGGAAGGACGGAGGTACCCTCCAACACGAGGGAGGGAGGGATGGAGGTATGTACCCTCCAACACGAGGGAGGGACGGAAGTGCCCTCCACGAGGGAGGGAGGGAAGGACGGAGGTACCCTCCAACACGAGAGAGGGAGGGACGGAGGTATCCTCCAACACGAGGGAGGGAGGGACGGAGGTGCCCTCCAACACGAGGGAGGGAGGGAGGGAGGGAGGGACGGAGGTGCTCTCTAACAAGAGGGAGGGACGCTGGTACCCTCCAACACGAGGGAGGGAGGAACGGAGGTGCCCTCCAACACGAGGGAGGGACGCTGGCACCCCCAACACGAGGGAGGGACGCTGGCACCCCCCAACACGAGGGAGGGACGCTAGTACCCTCCAACACGAGGGAAAGACACTGGTACCCTCCAACACGAGGGAGGGACGCTGGTACCCTCCAACACGAGGTAGGGACGCTGGTACCCTCCAACACGAGGTAGGGACGATGGTACCCTCCAACACGAGGGAGGGACGATGGTGCCCTCCAACACGAGGTAGGGACGTTCGTACCCTCCATCACGATGCAGGGACGCTGGTACCCTCCAACACGAGGTAGGGACGCTGGTACCCTCCAACACGAGGTAGGAACGCTGGTACTCTCCAACACGAGGTAGGGACGTTCGTACCCTCCATCACGATGCAGGGACGCTGGTACCCTCCAACACGAGGTAGGGACGCTGGTACCCTCCAACACGAGGTAGGAACGCTGGTACTCTCCAACACGAGGTAGGGACGCTGGTGCCCTCCAACACGAGGTAGGGACGCTGGTACCCTCCAACACGAGGGAGGGACGCTGGTACCCTCCAACACGAGGTAGGGACGCTGGTACCCTCCATCACGATGCAGGGACGCTAGTACCCTCCAACACGAGGTAGGGACGCTGGTACCCTCCAACACGAGGTAGGGACGCTGGTACCCTCCACGAAGTAGGGACGCTGGTACCCTCCAACACGAGGTAGGGACGATGGTACCCACCAACACGAGGTAGGGACGATGGTACCCTCCAACACAAGGTAGGGACGTTGGTACCCTCCAACACTAGGTAGGGACGTTCGTACCCTCCATCACGATGCAGGGACGCTGGTACCCTCGAACACGAGGTAGGGACGCTGGTACCCTCCAACACGAGGTAGGGACGCTGGTACCCTCCAACACGAGGGAGGGACGCTGGTACCCTCCAACACGAGGTAGGGACGCTGGTACCCTCCATCACGATGCAGGGACGCTGGTACCCTCCAACACGAGGTAGGGACGCTGGTACCCTCCAACACGAGGTAGGGACGCTGGTACCCTCCAACACGAGGTAGGGACGCTGGTACCCTCCAACACGAGGGAGGGACGATGGTACCCTCCAACACGAGGGAGGGACGATGGTACCCTCCAACACGAGGGAGGGACGATGGTACCCTCCAACACGAGGGAGGGACGATGGTACCCTCCAGAATAGCATTCCTGAAATATTCATGTGGAGTCTTACAGTCTCCTTTAGTCACCGCCACAAGACCTCCAGTGGACCATAAAAGCTGTGTAACTAGAATTATGCAGTGCGAGTCTCTTAGGGTGATAGAGCAACGCTGCTTCCTGGGATTGTGACCTCTATGGCTGCAAGGATACATTTCTCTCGTCCTTGGGAATACTAGAAACGTTGGTCAGGGCGAAATGTTGAAGGTGTGAGAGCCGCCTCAAGCGCCTCCCCCCCCCCAAGCTATCTCCTGCTGTAATCAGTCGTCTTTTCTACATAGGATAAATTAAGTTCGGATGTATTAGTAGATATGTTTTCATAGAGGGGGCAATTATGTTTGGGTGTGTTATAGCAAAAGGTTCAGAGTGAGGCTTTTGTGGCTTACAATAGCAAATGCAAAAAAACAAAAAAAAAAAAAAAAAAATCGATTTTCGCATTTTTTCATGGATGCAATACTGTATTGTATCTTGTTCCCATTTCATTGTATTGAATTCGTAGTAAAAAGTCAAATGAAGTGATACATTCTTGTGATGGGTATGTAGTGTCGACCCATTCATTACCCACTCACACACACACACACACACACATCAACATTCACACACACACACACACACATCACAAGTACACACACACAACACACACACACAATACACATTCAATATAATATAATATATTATTCATATGTACACACATTCATATATATACACATATTCATATGTACACACATTCATATATACATACATTCATATATATACATACATTCATATATATGCACACACATTCATATATATACACACACATTCATATACATACACACAAATACACATACATACAAATATACATACATATACACACCACATACATAAATACACATACATATACACACCATATACACACATTTTCGCAATCAACACCTGAAATTCTTGCAACATTGCATTATGCTCATTCATGTGAACTTGGCTTATCCTGATCCTTCCGTTCCAATCTCCCTTCGTCCATCTATTTCTTCCCTCCCTCCATCCTTCCCTTCACCTACTTCAGCATTTCCTGTCAAAACCTTAAATTATGTTGACGAATGTGTGCTAAGATACTTTGACATCTGGTTACCCGTAGTCGCGTAACAGGTGGTTTGTATTGGAAGTGCATCAGGTAGAAGGACTAGCATCAGAGGTAGAAGGATCAGCATCAGAGGTAGAAGGATCAGCATCAGAGGTAGAAGGACCAGCATCAAAGGTAAAAGAACCAGCATCGGCGGTAGAAGGACCAGTTTCAAGAATTATTCAAGCCTGGAGAGCCAAGCGTTCTCTGAAATCTACTTGGTCTCAAGCAAGGAAAATATCCCGTTGAAATACTGTTTCTAAAATTGATTTTAAAGCCAGAAGGGTTTACAGAAAAGTAACCTTTGCCACTCTGTAGGGTTAGTAACCCTGTGCTGGGCCACGATGGCTGCCACGATGCTTTCTCTTCCCAGCAGTCTAACTACCAGCAAAATAAGCTTAGTAATGTGACACACATGAAGTAATTTATATATAATTTACTAGTGCTTCCTTCTCTGATCTTCCGTACAAGTTTTCTTCTAGATTTAACCGATTGAAATAAGATGACAGATTAAAGGCAGGACTCGTGTACAGCACTTAGGCATCTTTATTGTTGATACGTTTCGCCAGTAAAACAAACTTCCACTGTCGAATGCAGACAGTAAAGATACCCAGGTGTTGCACAAGTCTTATTCATTAACCTAAATGTATTGTGTACCATGAATAATAACCTTAACAGTTGTGTATGTATTAAAGGAGTACTACAACATAAACTATATTTGATCCAGCTTCCTGGTGCCACGGGTAAAATGCTGTGTAAATCAGGTATGATGTAGAAAACAGAATAAGGTTCGCAGTAGAACAGATGGACCTGTCCGTCCATGACCTAACCAGGGCCAGGCGCCCACCCTCACTAGCCTGGTGACTGAGTTTTCATAACAAAAGCCAAAAGAGAAAGGAAAGCAAGAGAGGAGGAACTAGCATCCTTAAAATATTACGTATTTTTATTGTAAATTAATTTTATCTTTGTGTGGTGTATTTTTTGCTAAGGTTACGAACTCTGAGTGATCTACGTGGTTAAAGCGCTCCGGTAATAACTATTACTGTGAAGGATGTGGGTATTATGCCACAGATACCCAGGGCAGAGCAAGACATCGGCCCACTACCAAGGCCGGAACTAATGGGCGATATTAACAGTGAACAAGCAGTGTAAATATTTCAAGGTACAAGTCCACTGGCTCCATGTACAAGATCAGTGAATGTTTTATGATCTATAGTGTTCTGAATAAGTTTAAGATTTTCAGTGACGTTCTGAGGTGTCCTTGGCGTGCAATGACGTCTCACCATTCAGTTTCTGCGCGTCTCCGGCGAATAACACGTGATGTTTTGCTTACCACTAAACTTTTTATGTCTGCAGTTCTCAGTCTGTGTCCCTCACTCATACTCGATCCCTGGGCATCGTTCTTCTTCCCCGGTTTCCATAAAGTTGTCACTTACGCAGCTGTCTGATCATCCATGTACTTTGTTGAACCTGTTAACTCTGTCTTCTTTGGCTTTGGCTTTCTGCGTGTGTGTGTGTGTGTACTTGTGTGCTTGTGTGTGTGCGTGCTTGTGTGTGTGTGCGTGTGTTGTTTTAACTGTCTTTTGGGTTGATCTAGTAACTTGCCGGTAGCGTAGAGGTAGGCGAGATATGCGGTCGTTGACTAGCTTCGTCTTTATTGGAATAATGGGGCTTCACAGAGGGCAGTGTGAGGTGTGCCGAACCCAGTCCGTGAGGGGAGCTTGTTAACTGGAAGGCCGCAGGTCTAGGAGTGAGAGCAAGGCATGGCTGTGTATGTCTTAACGGGAGTCAGTGCCCTCTGGTGAGCCTTGAGGAAAACTAGGCCCACAAAAGATTCGCTCCAAGAGGGGACTATGAGAAGTAGCAGTAAGCTTACTGTCTACATTGTGTGTGTGTGTGTGTGTGTGTGTGTGTGTGTGTGTGTGTGTGTGTGTGTCATACGTACGTACGTCATAGGGGTGGAAATCTTTAGCTCAAGTACTTTCACACTTCTCAGTGCATCATCAGGAGCTAGACAATGTTGCAAGAGAGCAATTAAAACAGGGAGAGAGTTTTCTCAGAGTAGCGTAGTGCGGATATATCACCGGCCACAGTTGCTTTAGTTGCTCTCTCGCAACATTGCCTAGCTCCTTGTGATGTAGGTCAATGTTCTTGTGATGTCTCTGAGGGAGGCCAGTAAATTGTCACACTCCTTGCCTTGGCAAATAGCTGTCAGACTCACCTGTCGGCTTAAGTCTCAGGTCTTTTTGTTCTTGAACTAGCGTCAGGTCTCGGCGTCAGGTGAAAACACGTGGTGCACACCTCATTGGGGGAGGGGGGTGCTTGAAGGACCATATAAGCTCAAGGAAACAGCTAGAGAGAGAGATTCTGGCAAAGCTCTGGCCTGTGTGCAGAGCTCTGGGAGAGGGCTGCTGGAGAGTCTCTGGGGAAGAGACTGGGCAGAGTACTGGCTTGGAGCAGAGCTCGTGCTGTGTAGGTCTTGGGACCTGTGGCTAGTGTGTGACCGAGTTCCTGTGGTGAACTGAACTATATTGTAAGATATATTCTGTTTCCTCAGCTGATTGTATTCCTTGTCGCAGCGCTGTATAGCCCTTGTGGCTTAGCGCTTCTTTTTGATTATAATAATGTATTCCTTGTCTCACTCCTTATGTGTACCCTCCTCATTTATCTAGATCCAATAGTGTTCTTTTGTTCCCAAATATATTATTGTACAAGGACTTAATAAACTGTGTTTGAGTAGAATAGTAATATTCACTGTCCCTTTATTCTTATTCTGGTATTTTATTATTTTATTTCAAGTACTGAGAGGGTGAGTAGTGTGGTAGAGATAATATGAGAAGTGATGGTCTAGTCACCAGTGACCTCACATTACCTCCGCTCCTGTCACTAGACTCATCTCCCCCTCCTACTCCCTCCCTTTCTCCCATATTCCCCAGTTAACCTTGCATTCCATAACCCCCGTACATGACATGGTGTCTAAGCGGTGGTGGTGGTTCTTATTATTTTTATAGTAGGAATCAGTCCCATGTGCCTTTTGACTGCTCGGTTATACTTGTGTTATGCTACCATTTGCTACCATTTTTTCCTTGCGTGTGTAAGGCTAAAGAAAATATCTGTGATAATTATAATCCTAGTGACCTTAACTGACCTTTTTTCACCCTGGGTCTGAGTAATTGCTTGGTTGTAATATTATATTTGGTGAAGTTGTGTGCTGGTTTTGGATAAATGGTGGAAGTTATGAGTGTTTGGGTGAGACTTTTGGGGGACGCAATTACTGGCCGAAATTCAATATTTACAGAGAAACGAGAAGTCACCCAACTTGCCTTGGAAGACTCGCCCATAACTGTCACCCATTGAAGAGGTGCCTATGATTGTTATCCACCTGATGTGCCCAGTCACCCAGTTGCATATTTCAAATCCTACCTTACTAATAGGTATCAGAATGTCACCATTAAAGACAGCATCATCAACACGGCCACTTGATACTGAAGTTCCGCAGGGAAGTCTCCTTGGTTCCCTGCTCTTCCTCATTTACACCAATGATCTTCCAAAAGTATCCCAACACCTGAAACCCATTCTCTTTGCTGACGACACGACTTATGTCATCTCTCACCCTAATCTTGCCACCCTCAACACCATTGTTAACGAGGAGCTGCTCAAAATATCGACTTGGATGACAGCCAATAAACTTACACTTAACACTGACAAAACCTACTATATTATGTTTGGTAGCAAAGCAGGTGTTGCGCAACTTAAGATCGACAACACTCTAATTGCCAGACATAATGAGGGCAAATTCCTAGGCCTATACCTCGACAACAACCTGAATTTCAGCACCCATATCCAACACATAACAAAAAAAGTATCCAAAACAGTTGGGATCCTCTCCAAGATACGATACTACGTGCTGCAAAATGCCCTTCTCACACTATACCATTCACTCATTTATCCATACCTCACCTATGCTATTTGTGCTTGGGGATCAACTGCAGCAACACACTTAAAGTCAATAATAACTCAAAAAGCCGCAGTAAGAATCACTAAATCCCATCCCTGGCAACACCTCCCCCCCCCCGTCTTCTATATCTAAACTTACTCCCTGTTCAGAACATCCACACATACTACTGTCAAATCTACATCTACAGGACCTTAAATTCCAATATTAACCTTGACCTAAAACGCTTTCTTGATAGTTGTGACAGGGTCCACAGGCATTACACCGAACACAAACATCTCTACGACATTCCCCGTGTCCGACTAAACCTTTACAAAAATTCAATGTATGTCAAAGGCCCTAAAATCTGGAACACCCTACCTGAAAACTCTAGAACTGCAGACACATTCATCACCTTCAAAACTACCGTTAGAAAACATCTTATCTCCATGATACACCCCGTCAACTAACTACATAAAAACCATCTGGTGGTTCACACTTTCACTCACCCATTTGACTATAAGCATAGAAATACCAATCTTAATCTTAAAATAATGATTCCTAACTAGTCATAAGTTTGCCTGTGATACTCCAATGTAGAAACTATGTATTGTGCCAAAACAAAAGCATTCACATTGCTAAACTCATAAACTACTAGCTAGTCACTTAGTCAACTTCCTCCATAATTTGTAATAATTTAGGGTTAAGAATTAATCTAAGTTTGCCCGAAATGCCTAGCCATGCTAGGTGTCCTAGTGGCCCCCTCTGTAATTAGTATTTTATTACATGTAAACCACACAATAACCAAAATCTCTAAACCCGCATTGTAATCCTTATAGAGAATAAACTTGATTGATTGATGCTCCCCAGTTGCTTTATTGCTACCCTGGTCTGAGTGTCACCCAGCTTCTATGATCATTACCCACTGGTCGCCAGTTACCCGCAGTTGCTAGGGATGGGTGACTGCATCTCTGTTAATGACCTAAAGTGACCTCACCACACCTCGAGCATCCGACCATAGCCTGCTACTGCTGATGTCGGCTGTTTATGATGCTGCGGTTTATTGAGATGAGGCTGTCTGATGCTGTCTGCTTTGCTGAGGCAGTGCTGTGCTGCTGCCATGTTGGGTCTACTGAGGTGGTGCTGTGTGCTGTTGTCTGCCATGCTGTGATGTGGCCATGCTGAGATGCTGCCATGCTGAGATGCTGGGGCCGTGCTGTGATGCTGTAACCGTGCTGCGATGCTGTGACTGTGCTGTGATGCTGCCTAGCTCAGGAGGAGATGATGGCAGTGATGTAGTGGCGTATGAGGGATTCTAGCTGGTGTGCCAGGACAGAAAAGAGTACTGTGAAGGAGCTGCCAACCTCGGAGATGTGGAAGGACGCGAGCCATGGGGATGGACTTCAGCTGCTGGTACCAGCCTAAGGTGACCTAGAAAACGGTCAAGTGATCATGACTACCTTGTTTTACGAGGTCAGAGAATCCTAGCAGTGGCAAAGGATAATGGAGAGTCAGCTGCTATGCCTGCCCTATCTCGACTTTCAGGTGTTGAAGTGTGTACATGAAAGTGTTGAAAATGCGACCTTGGTGGTCGTGAAGTGGGCCAGTTGCAGTTTGAGCAGTTTTCCACGCCAACGAAGCCCGAGAGGTTTGGCCCAATGGTTAACGTGCGAGGGTGACTAGTACCGGCTATTGCATTTCTAGTAGAAGTAGGGAAGGCACTGGAGCCAGATATTTAGTTTTAAGGAGAAATGATGGGTAAGGAGGCTTTGCACCAGAGAGTAACTGTTATGCTGGTTAACTGCGAGGTGTACTGATTATTCTGCCTTGTGGTAGCTGAGAAGGCTGAGGGAAATATATGTAGGTGAATAATTTTGTATTGTGTAATTTTGTCTTTGTATTGTAATAAAATTAATGGGTTAGGATTAAAATAGTCTAATAACTTAGGACAAATTGTCCTAGTTCTCAGATATTTTAAACTGGGGGAGAAAAGGGGATGTGATGTAGGTCAATGTGTTTGTGAGATCTCTGAGGGAGACCTAATTAACCAGTAAATTGTCACACTCCTTGACTTGGCAAATAGCTGTCAGACACGCCTCTCGTCTTGAGTGTCAGGTCTTTTTGTTCTTGAACTAGCATCAGGACTCAACGTCAAGTGAAAACACATGGTGCACACCTCACTGACGGGTTAGGTTAGGTAAGGTTCGTCAGGAAACAGGACAAATGTTTCCTGACGCGGGTCTTAGTCAGATGATGACCCGCCTTTGGAGCTTTTGGTCATCTGACCGAGGCCTTCCGCTGGCTTACCGGAGATTAGAGCAGAGCTCTGAGCAGCAGATTCGGGCGGAGCTCTGGCCTGTGCGCAGAGCTCTGGGAGAGGGCTGCTGGAGAGTCTGTGGAAGAGAGACTGTTGGAGAGACTGGGCAGAGTACTGGCTTGGAGCAGAGCTCGTGAGTAGTGTGACAGAGATAATATGAGAAGTGATGGTCTAGTCACCAGTGACCTCACATTACCTCCGCTCCTGTCACTCGACTCGCCTCTCCTGCCTACTCATACCCTTTACTCCCTTATTCCTCAATTATCCGTTCGTTCCTCTGACTCCCCTATATGACATCCTGATGACGCACTGAGAAGTGTGAAAGTATTTGAGCTAAAAATTTCCACCCCCTTGGCTTGTCTTGCATAGTTAAGGTCGCCCGTCTGCGATCGTTTGCATTACGTACGTACGTGTTTAAGTCTGTGATGAAGACGATGAAAACAAGACTAACACTGAGGTCGTGGTTGAAACTGAGGTCACAGATGAGACAGATCAAGGCTTTGGTCAAGACTGAAACTGTAATCAAGGCTTTGATCAAGGTTGAGACTGAGGTCAAGGCTTTGATCAAGGCTGAGACTGAGGTCAAGGCTTTGATCAAGGCTGAGACTGAGGTCAAGGCTTTGATCAAGGCTGAGACTGAGGTCAAGGCTTTGATCAAGGCTGAGACTGATCAAGGCTGACAACGTTTTACCCGAGGCTTCATGAAGTAACCACCGCCTCGAGCTGCCAACACACACCTCACCCACCACGTAAATATCTGAAATATTTTATCTCTATAAAAAAAAAAAAAAGGTTACCACTTCGCTTAATACTGCAACAATCTGGGCACGCAAAGTTCTATTAAAACCCAAATAATAGATTTTCATATATTTTCACTCGTATACAAACATGTACCAAAAGCGATCGGAAGCGCTAATGAAAAATAAGGGGCTTCCCCTTGATTTAAACTAGAAATGGGGGTTTTACTCCAAACCAATTAAAGTTTAATTTGAATTTTTATAATAACAAATTGGAGTGACTGTTTACGACCCTGATATTGGTCTGACTTTTCCATGGTGAACTGATTGACCTGATATGCTAGGAAGCTGTGTGTGTGGTGTGTGTGTGGTGTGTGTGTGTGTGGTGTGTGTGTGTGGTGTGTGCATGTATGGATGTGCTTGTATATGCATGCGTGTATGCATTTGTGTATTTAAATGTATGTGTGTGTATGCATGTGTGCATATCCTTTATGTATGCATGTGTGTGTGTATGTGTGTGCGGGCGTGCTGCCGAATAGATAAAACTTGCAATTATGGCTTAAGCAACGCTCTTAGCAAGGCTTCTATGACGGTACTCGGAAGTTTGTTTCACATCCACAACTCTATTACCAAACCAGTGCTTTCCTATATCCTTCCTGAATCTGATTTTTCCAACTTAAAGCCATTGCTGCGAATCCTGTCTTGACTAGATATTTTTAGCACACTATTTACATTCCCTTTATTTATTCCTGTTTTGTATTTATACACCTCAGTCATTTTATTTTTATCTCACTGGCCGATTCCCACCAAGGCAGGGTGGCCCGAAAATGAAAAACTTTCACCATCATTCGCTCCATCACCGTCTTGTCAGAAGGGTGCTTTACACTACAGTTTTTAAACTGCAACATTAACACCCCTCCTTCAGAGTGCAGGCACTGTACTTCCCATCTCCAGGACTCAAGTCCGGCCTGCCGGTTTCCCTGAACCCCTTCATAAATGTTACTTTGCTCACACTCCAACAGCACGTCAAGTATTAAAAACCATTTGTCTCCATTCACTCCTATCAAACACGCTCACGCATGCCTGCTGGAAGTCCAAGCCCCTCGCACACAAAACCTCGTTTACCCCCTCCCTCCAACCTTTCCTAGGCCGACCCCTACCCCGCCTTCCTTCCACTACAGATTGATACACTCTTGAAGTCATTCTGTTTCGCTCCATTCTCTCTACCATGTCCGAACCACCTCAACAACCCTTCCTCAGCCCTCTGGACAACAGTTTTGGTAATCCCGCACCTCCTCCTAACTTCCAAACTACGAATTCTCTGCATTATATTCGCACCACACATTGCCCTCAGACATGACATCTCCACTGCCTCCAGCCTTCTCCTCGCTGCAACATTCATCACCCACGCTTCACACCCATATAAGAGCGTTGGTAAAACTATACTCTCATACATTCCCTTCTTTGCCTCCAAGGACAAAGTTCTTTGTCTCCACAGACTCCTAAATGCACCACTCACCCTTTTCCCCTCATCAATTCTATGATTCACCTCATCTTTCATAGACCCATCCGCTGACACGTCCACTCCCAAATATCTGAATACATTCACCTCCTCCATACTCTCTCCCTCCAATCTGATATCCAATCTTTCATCACCTAATCTTTTTATCCTCATAACCTTACTCTTTACTGTATTCACTTTTAATTTTCTTCTTTTGCATACCCTACCAAATTCATCTACCAATCTCTGCAACTTCTCTTCAGAATCTCCCAAGAGCACAGTGTCATCAGCAAAGAGCAACTGTGACAACTCCCACTTTGTGTGATTCTTTATCTTTTAACTCCACGCCCCTTGCCAAGACCCTCGCATTTACTACCTCAGTCATATCTTTCCTAATTCTACGCCTTTCTAGAGAGTGCAGATTCAGGGCCCTCAGTCTATCCTCACAGGGAAGATTTCTGATACATGGGATCAACTTTGTCATCCTCCTCTGTACGTTTTCCAGAGCTTTTATATCCATTCTATAATACGGTGGCCAGAACTGTGCAGCATAATCTAAGTGAGGCCTAACCAAAGATATATATAGTTGAAGAACCTTAGGACTCCTATTATTTATGCTCCTTAATATGAAGCCAAGGATTCTGTTCCCTTTATTGCGAACACTTATGCACTGTTGTCTTGGTTTTAGATTACTGCTAACCAGAACTACCAAATCCTTTTTTGCAATAAGTAATATTAAGATCTACATTATTTAGTTTATATGTGGCATGGTTATTTTCTTGTCAAGTGTTCAGAACTTTGCATTTGTCTTCATTTAACTGCATTTGCCACTTCTCCGACCACTGCATCTCACTATTCCAATCTTCCTGGAGTACTCTAATGTCCTCATTAGAATGAATAAGGCGACCTATTTGGTGTCATCAGCAAACTTGCTTATGTCGCTATTTATTCCCTCATCAATGTCTTTTATATAAATTGTGAACAACAAAGGGCCCAACGCTGACCCCTGTGGAGCACCACTCGTGACGCGCCCTGATTTTTCCCCGTTGATGCAAACTCTCTGCTGCTTATCTGTCAACCATGCCTCTACCCAGGAAAAAAATTCTCCTATTCCGTGTACCTTAATTTTCCTCCATAGCCTCTGATGTGGAACACTCTCAAAAACCGTACTGAAGTCCATATACACAATATCATATTCATTATCATGATCTACCTCCTCGAATGCCTTGGTGAATAAAGTTATGAAATCCGTCAGGCAGGAATGCCCCTTTGTAAAACAGTGCTGAGATTCATTAATCAATATATGCTTTTAAAAAAGATGGTTACGAATTCCTTCGGCAATTATTGATTCCATAAATTTTCCTACTGTGTAGGTCTACTGTTCGAAGCCAAGGACCTGTCTCCTGCTTTGTAAATAGGTGTTACGTTTACCATTTTCCACTTGTCTGGCACTATGCTAGTTTGTAGTGATATATTGAAAAGATTAGCCAAAGGTATGCTAAGTTCCTCTTTACATTCCTTTAAAACTCTTGCAAACAGTTCATCAGGGTCTCGGGATTTGTTGAGTTTTAATTTCTCTATTTGTCTGAGGACCATGTCACTAGTTACCCCAGTCGTGCATAGTTTATTATCGTCCTGTTCTACATAATTTATTTCTGGAATTTTCTTAGTACCTTCCTGCGTAAAAAACTGAAAGAAAATAAGAGTTATAAAATTCACACATTTCCCTATCACTGTCGGTGATCTGACCTGAGTTACTTTTGAGCGAGTCAGTCTTGTCCCTAATTTTACTTCTATATACCTGAAAGAAACCTTATGGGTTAGTCTCGAATCCCTTTCCACTTTAGCTTCATAATCCCTTTTAGCTTTTCATAAACCCTCTTTTATTCCTCTCTTTAATTGAATATGTTTTCATAACTGCCCATGCCCTCTTTTGATACACCTATATATGCCTTTCTTTTGACCAAGGAGATTTTTAAATTTATTGTTTATCCATTTGGGATCATTGTTGATTGATCTAATTTCCCTACTTGGAACATAAGTTGTCTGGGCAGCTAGAGCTCTGCTCTGAAAAACGTCACATTGAAAACTAACACCACCTACCTGACCCATAGTTAGGTCGTTCCAGTTTAGCCAACCCAGGGAATTTCTCAGTCCCATGAAATCGGCCAAGTAGAAATCTGGGACAGACTTGATTCACTGTGTCACAAGCTTCACTGTCACAAGCTTCACTGTATCACAAGCTTCACTGTGTCACAACCTTCATTGTCAGAAGCTTCACTGTGTTACAAGCGAATGTGTTCTCTCGAGCGAATATTATTTACGGCAACTAATTGACCACTTTTTTCTTTCGTTTTGGAGTAAACACCGTCCTCCGAACTGAGCTCCAGCTGGACTTTATTATATTCAGAAATCATTCTTTCTGTCTGTCTCTCTCTCTGTCTCTCTCTCTGTCTGTCTCTCTCTACTTTCACTGACTCATACACAACCTTTCATAAACGCACACTCGTATACACAAACACGTTTACACAGACCTCATATATGACACACACGTACACATATCCTTTATGCGCGCGTACGGACACACACACACACACACACACACACACACACACACACACACACACACACACACACACAAAAAAAAAAAAATACACACACACACATATATATATATATATATTATTATACACACACACACACAGTGTTTATGCAAATACACACATATACATAGTCCTTATATATATATATATATATATATATATATATATATATATATATAATATATATATATATATATTATATATATATATATATATAATGTCGTGCCGAATATGTAAAACGGGTTTCAATTAGCAAGAACTCATTTAAAATTAAGTCCTTTCTAAAATTTTCTCTTATACATTTAAAGATATATTTTTTCATTAATGTTGATGTAAAAAATTATAATTTTGCACCAAAAGGAACTTAGAAAACTTACCTAACCTTATTATAACAAGAACAATTTATTATAGCCTAACCCAACTAAATATATTTTAGATTTGTTTACATATATTTAATATAAACAAAGTGAAATATATTTTTTTCGTTAGGTTCAGAATGATTTTGGCGAATTATTGCATACACAAATTTTCACTTGTCCTATATGGCAAGATGAGCGTTGCTATTTAGCCAGATGCAAGTTCTGCCTATTCGGCACGACATATATATATATATATATATATATATATATAATATATATATATATATATATTATATACGTATATACACACAGCGGCCTTTAACATATACACATCCCTTACATACACAGCCTGTAAACTAGTGTAGGAACCTTTGATGTTTATGTAATTATGAAGCTCAAACAGAAAGCCTTTGTTTTTGTTTTGCAACGAAATGATAGTTTACTGATGACGTGGTAGACTGTGATGAACGTGATGATGGATGACGTGGTGATGATGACGTGTGATGGATGACGTGGTGATGGATGACATTGTGATGGATGACGTGGTGATGGATGACATTGTGATGGATGACGTGGTGATGGATGACGTGGTGATGGATGACGTGGTGATGGATGACGTGGTGATGGATGACATTGTGATGGATGACGTGGTGATGGATGACATTGTGATGGATGACGTGGTGATGATGACGTTGGTGATGGATGACGTGATGATGGATGACATTGTGATGGATGACGTGAGTGAGATGACGTGGTGATGGATGACGTGGTGATGGATGACGTGTGATGTATGACTGGTGATGGATGACGTGATGGATGACGTGGTGATGGATGACGTGGTGATGGATGACGTGATGGATGACGTGGTGATGGATGACGTTGGTGATGGAAGACGTGATGATGGATGACGTGTGATGGATGACGTGGTGATGGATGACGTGGTGCATTGGATGACGTGGTGATGGATGACTGTGGTGACTGGATGACGTGGTGAGGATGACGTGGTGATGGATGACGTGGTGATGGATGACGTTGGTATGGATGACGTGGTGATGGATGACGATTGTGATGGATGACGTGGTGATGGATGACGTGGTGATGGTATGACGTGGTGATGGATGACGTGGTGATGTATGACGTGGTGATGGATGACGTGATGGATGACGTGGTGATGGATGACGTGGTGATGGATGACGTGGTGATGGATAGACGTGATGATGGATGACGTGGTGATGGATGACGTGGTGATGGATGACGTGTGGATGATGATGAACGTGGTGATGGATGACGTGGTGATGGATGACGTGGTGATGGATGACGTGGTGATGGATGACGTGGTGATGGATGACGTGGTGATGGTGGACGTGGTGATATATGGATGACGTGGTGATGGATGACGTGGTGATGGAATGACGTGATGATGGATGACGTGGTGATGGATGACGTGGTTGATGGATGACTGATGTGAGTGATGATGACGTGTGATGGATGACGTGGTGATGGATGACGTGGTGATGGATGACGTGTGATGGATGACGTGATGATGGATGACGTGGTGATGGATGACGTGGTGATGGATGACGTGGTGATGATGACGTGGTGATGGATGACGTGGTGATGGATGACGTGGTGATGGATGACGTGGTGATGGATGACGTGGTGATGGATGACGTGATGGATGACGTGGTGATGGATGACGTGGTGATGGATGACGTGGTGATGGATGACGTGGTGATGGAGTGATGATGGTGGATGGATGACTTGTGATATGGATGACGTGATGATGGATGACGTGGTGATGATGCGTGATGATGACGTGGTGGATAGGGATGAGACGTGGTGATGGATGACGTGATGGTGATGGATGACGTGGTGATGGATGACGTGTGTGATATGGATGACGTGATGATGGATGAGTGTGATGGTGATGACGTGGTGATGGATGACGTGATGGATGTGGATGGAACTGTGATGATGTGAGGTGACGTGGATGATGGATGACGTGGTGATGGATGACGTGATGATGGATGACGTTGTGGATGACGTGGTGATGGATGACGTGGTGATGGATGACGTTGATGGATGACGTGGTGAATGGATGACTGTGATGGATGACGATGATGGATGACGTGGTGATGGATGACGTGGTGATGGATGACGTGGTGATGGATGACGTGATGAATGGATGACGTGGATGATCGGATGACGTGGTGATGATGGATGAGACGATGGATATGATGGATGACGTGATGATGGGGTGAGTGATGACGTGGGATGACGTGGTGATGGATGACGTGATGATGGATGACGTGGTGATGGATGACGTGGTGATGGATGACGTGAGTGATGGATGACGTGGATGATGGATGACGTGGTGATGGATGACGTGGTGATGGATGGACGTGGTGATGGATGACGTGGTGTGATGGATGACGTGGTGATGGATGACGTGGTGATATGGTATGAACGTGGTGATGGATGACGTGGTGATGGATGACTGTGATGGTGGTGTGATGGATGACGTGGTGATGGATGACGTGATGGATCTGGATGATGATGGTGATGGATGAGGTGTGATGTTTGGGATGGACTGTGGGTGATGGATGACTATGGTGATGGGATGACGTGGATGATGAGTTAGGGACGGGGTGGAATGGATGACGTGGTGGATGGATGACGTGATGATGAGTGGGATGAGCGTGATGGATGACGTGGAGATGACATTGTGATGGATGACGTGATGATGGATGACGTGATGATGGATGACGTGGTGATGGATGACGTTGATGGATGACGGATGAGGATGACGATGATGATGGATGACGTGTGGAGAGTGATGGATGCGTGATGATGGTGATGATGATGACGCTGTGGATGATGTGATGATGACGTGATGGATGACGGATGACGTGGTGATGGATGACGTGGTGATGGATGACGTGGTGATGGATGACGTGGTGATGGATGACGTGGTGATGGATGACGTGGTGATGGATGACGTGGTGATGGATGACGTGGTGATGGATGACGTGGTGAATGGATGACGTGATGATGGATGACGTGATGATGGATGACGTGATGGATGACGTGATGATGGATGACGTGGTGATGGATGACGTGGTGATGAATGACCTGATGATGGGTGACGTGGTGTTGGAAACCCAGGTTGGCTTCTATTGAGCACCTGTTACTTTTATGTGTAAATTATTATATTAGAAGATGAAAATATAAGATTATATATATATATATATATATATATATATATATATATATATATATATATATATAT
Organism: Cherax quadricarinatus; assembly: GCF_026875155.1. Taxonomy (NCBI): domain Eukaryota; kingdom Metazoa; phylum Arthropoda; class Malacostraca; order Decapoda; family Parastacidae; genus Cherax; species Cherax quadricarinatus. The sequence continues at coordinate 46,750,265 of NC_069413.1, read as the reverse complement.
ATATATATATATATATATATATAATAAGGATTAGTTGAAATAATACAGGGAAGCAAGCAGGTAGTCATGACTCATGAAATCGCAATAACACAGTTTTACAACTCGCCTCCCATGAGTTCGAGCCCCATCCGAACCGTGGTCAAGTAGGTAGTGCTCGCGGGTTGGTGTCGTCTGACGGGTGTCACCTCATTTTTTTTTTTTTTTAATTTTCGTCATTTTTTTAGTTTTCGTCAAATTTCTCTTTTCGTCATTTTTATACTTAGTCATTTTTTAGTTTTCGTCTTTTGTTAGTTTTGTCTTTTCGTCCTTTTATTAAGCAAAAGTAATATTCAAGTTTCGACAATCAGTCGCTGTTGTTTTTACCTTACGCTAACCTACGTTGCAGCTTTTGTTGTATCATTAAATCAAAGGTATTCAGTGCAGACAATTTGATGACTAAGACTTTTGGACAGCACCTGGGTATCTTTTTTTTGGAGAGACGTTTCGTCCGTGCAGCAAGCTTCGTCACTGTTACAGAGGCTCATCAGGACGTAGACCTTATAATGGAACCAGTGGATTAAGTGGTGAGTTGCAGTTTAAGAGGTCACTGATGGTAGCAGCAGTGAACTTGTATTGCCTCTGCTGTAGCAAAGATAATCTGACAATCACCCGTTGTTGTAGTAGCAACAGTGGCCTTTCATTGCTGTTGAAACAGTTACAGATAACCTGACGCTGTTCCCCGTTATCGTAGCACTGTTCTGTTATCATCGCCGTCTTCAACATGCAATATAAACACCATTTATCTTGAATTAAGTCTAAATTTAGACAATACATCGCTTTTATTTCTTACATTAAAGGAACGAGGGTGACTGGGGTGTGGGGAGGGATTAGAGACAGGGATAGTGGGGGATTCCGTCCCCCAAGCAGCGCTCGTGAGGGGACTCCACCCTCTGATGGTCGGTGACCCCAGCAAGCACTAGTGGGGGGGGGGATAAGCCACACCATAAAAGCCTGTTAGGGCAACCACCCTCTACTCTGATGTGCTGGTGGCCCCCTACGCCACTAGCGGTGGGGGGGGGGCCCAGCCAGAACCACTCAAGAGTGCCTTTGAAATTATTTGCGTTAATTACCTTGTTAATTAATGGGTCCTGAGTGCTCTGCTCTCTTTAAAGTGGATCATATGTTTTGATGTCCGGCGTTGTTGGTTTAGTGTGGTGTTTAGGTCTGTCTTCAGTAATGTTTATGTACAAGTACAGGTTATGCAACAGTGTATGTAGTGTTGGTCTTAGGTTCGTCAAGAAACAGGACAAGTGTTTCCTGATGCTGGTCTTAGTCATATGATGATCCACAGCTGGAACTTTTGGTCATCTGACCGAGGCCTTCCGCTGGCCTGCCGGTTAACTCCTTTAAAAAAATTGTTATAATTATAACCATTAAATGATTTTTGGTTTAGTGTTGGTAAGGTAATGGTGACTGTAGGAGTAGTACTATTAAGAGGAAGGGAAGGGAGATATATAATGGGTCTAGGAAGTGGACCATAACACACTATTCATTGTCTTAATGTATTCTATAACGAAGATCACTCTCTTGAAATTGTAATAACGTGATTGCAAACAAATCACAGGACGGGTGAGGTTCAAACCCATGATAAGAGTCCTGAACCTCGCCGGCCAGTGTTCTGTCTGTTGAATGGATACCGTACTGGCCGGCGAGTTTGAGGACTTGCTTACCATGGGTTCCGTGCTTCCCGCAGTACACTCACCTCTTCTGTTTACATACATTATCCTGCTGTTGTTGAAAAATATATAAATCATAACAAGCCTACAATTGTCTCAATATGATCCAGGAAGAACCGAGATGTAGCCTAGCTAATTATTTCTAATTTATCAAGCTTTTTTATTTCCATCTGAGGTATTGTCGTTTTATTTACTTTCAGACGCACCTGTTCCCACTAGTAACTGTTAGGCAAGGCCAGACCTCGGCATAATATTACTATAATACAGTTAAGGGCCTCACAATGTGAGGAGCATAAAAAAATTGCTACTCAAGTACGACTGTCACTTGGATCAAATATCAAATTATCGGAGCTTCTTAAACAAAGCTTGGGACTCGCAGGATCAAAATCCAGCTCTGCTACTGTGGTAGCTATTAAAATAATATTAATATTCATCAGTTACTATCGATGTCCAGAATTTACTTCTTTATAATGGTAATCTTTCATAATTTTTAGAAAGGTAAGTGGCCAGACTGTGGGAGGGAGCGTCTGAGTACTGATGGTACTCTGTTTCAGCCCACAACTCTGGTGTACCTTTCTTTTATTTATGCAAGTTAATTTTTAGTGTATCTACATTAATCTTCCTTACTTCATATAAATATTTTTTTTTTATACCAAATGATAACTAAAAAAAATGCGAGTCACAGTGGGAAGTCTTCTGTTGAGTGATGTTCTTGCAGTGATGCCCTTCCAGCAGTTTTTTAATGTGGATTATAAAATAATGTAGAGAAACTGAGCTCCATTACATTGCATCGTTCATGAGATGATATTGTCCTGCATTAATCTAGGTAACAGTGGCTGCTGTTTTCAATCTTTCCTTTGTACCTTAATGATGGAGAAATGTTAGCAATGCTTACATACACAGCACTGAGCGTGTGTGCTCGCGCGTGTACTCCTGCTGTTTGCAAAGTCCCATAGCCTGGCACCACCACTTAACCGGTTCCACTAATTCCCTCTTGGGGGTAGCACTGAATTATTTACGGGTTTAGCTTTCGTCATGAATACAATCCTGTCAAGTGGGTTCAGTCGTACAAGTAATGTTGTGTGAAGAATTTGCTTTCATTATTTTCCCGTCTAGGATATTCCTGTTCCCAGCCTGCCAGAGACTGAAGAAATATTTATTGATGAAGGTGTTGCTTAAATTTCCATCTGTTTCCTTGTCTTCGATCCCAGTCTGCCCTAAAATTCTAAGAGTATCTTGTACATTATTACTATGTCTCCTCTCTTATCCTCTAAAGTTTGTATTTTACTCTTAGTCGTCTGGTTTCATATTAATGGTTAAGATTTATGGTCTCAAGCTTGTGGGGACGGCAGCTCGACTCTACCACGAGTTACGTTAATTTTAATGTGCCACTTTTATTAATGAAATCGGTTTCTGTGAAATAACTGGATAATTATCTGAAATAAGTCAGCGTCTCACTATATCGGGTTATTCTTATTTAAGACTGCATAATGTACTTTTATGTGCATATAACACCTGTCATCGACACCAGTGTTGTGTTCCCGAAGTTTATATTAAACTTTACGATTTTTAAATACAGAGAAAAGATTGGATTTATTTTGGTCTGTGTATGTTCCACTTTGATTTTTTCTCGCAGACTAAATTAGGAAAAGTGAAATGCTTTTTTTCATGCGCTAATTTCCGAGTGTTTTGTCTGATTAACGTCAATCCGTCAAGGCTGACAGCTTGATAATACAACTGAGAGGTTAAAGCTTAATGTGCTGATGTATTTTAGGATGTTGATCTTTCCGAGATAACAAGAGAATGCCTCTTCAGTTTGGCTTCAAGGTGATCATTTAGAGGAAGTTTTGAATTAGATTTTGGGTGTGTGAATTAAAATGCAACACTGGTGTTCACTTCGCTATGTCTGAACTGCGAGTATGAACACGAGGGAGATGTCAGAACAGGTAATACCATGGGTGATATTTTTCTTCAGCCGTGCTCTACCGCATTGTCTTCAGGGCCTTTTCCACTTTTTTCTTGCCCCAGCTGTGACTTGACAATGGTCCAGGACGGGTCGAAACGTCGTCCTGAGGTTCCTTTCCTTACTGAGGATTTTTAGGTGTTGCGTCATCCACGCAACTGTAACCTCAATGTAGATTTCGACACTCGCCAAGTGGTGATAAGATTTCGACACTCGCCAAGTGGTGATCAGATTTCGACACTCGTCAAGTGATGATCAGATTTCGACACTCGTCAAGTGGTGATCAGATTTCGACACTCGTCAAGTGGTGATCAGATTTCGACACTCGTCAAGTGGTGATCAGATTTCGACACTCGCCAAGTGGTGATCAGATTTCGACACTCGCCAAGTGGTGATCAGATTTCGACACTCGTCAAGTGATGATCAGATTTCGACACTTCTCGATGCCAGACTTTATTCCTACTGAAGGACATATTTATTTCAAAAATCTAATTAACGCCCAGGGCAGTAAGTCTCAGTGATGAAAGACTCGGGAGCAAAGTTTTCAGTGGCGCTGAGAACCCTGGAGGTCAAACTCTTCAAATTAAAATCAGTCGACATTGAATTTGAGGAGTTTGATTTGAAATTGTTTTAAGTGTATATTATTGCACTGTAATGTATGTATCCTGACACATGTATCAGTTATCCCAGCTCAACCCATGCTATGTATCAGTTATCCCAGCTCAACCCATTCTATGTATCAGTTATCCCAGCTCAACCCATGCTATGTATCAGTTATCCCAGCTCAGCCCATGCTATGTATCAGTTATCCCAACTCAGCCCATGCTATGTATCAGTTATCCCAGCTCAACCCATGCTATGTATCAGTTATCCCAGCTCAACCCATGCTATGTATCAGTTATCCAGCTCAACCCATTCTATGTATCAGTTATCCCAGCTCAACCCATGCTATGTATCAGTTATCCCAGCTCAACCCATGCTGTGTATCAGTTATCCCAGCTCAACCCATGCTGTGTATCAGTTATCCCAGCTCAACCCATGCTATGTATCAGTTATCCCAGCTCAACCCATGCTATGTATCAGTTATCCCAGCTCAACCCATGCTGTGTATCAGTTATCCCAGCTCAACCCATGCTATGTATCAGTTATCCCAGCTCAACCCATGCTATGTATCAGTTATCCCAGCTCAACCCATGCTATGTATCAGTTATCCCAGTTCAACCCATGCTGTGTATCAGTTATCCCAGCTCAACCCATTCTATGTATCAGTTATCCCAGCTCAACCCATGCTATGTATCAGTTATCCCAGCTCAGCCCATGCTATGTATCAGTTATCCCAGCTCAACCCATTCTATGTATCAGTTATCCCAGCTCAGCCCATGCTATGTATCAGTTATCCCAGCTCAACCCATTCTATGTATCAGTTATCCCAGCTCAACCCATGCTATGTATCAGTTATCCCAGCTCAACCCATGCTATGTATCAGTTAACCCAGCTCAACCCATGCTATATATCAGTTATCCCAACTCAACCCATGCTATGTATCAGTTATCCCAGCTCAACCCATGCTATGTATCAGTTATCCCAGCTCAACCAATGCTATGTATCAGTTATCCCAGCTCAACCCATGCTATGCATCAGTTATCCCAGCTCAACCCATGCTATGTATCAGTTATCCCAGCTCAACCCATGCTATGTATCAGTTATCCCAGCTCAACCCATGCTATGTATCAGTTATCCCAGCTCAACCCATGCTATGTATCAGTTATCCCAGCTCAACCCATGCTGTGTATCAGTTATCCCAGCTCAACCCATTCTATGTATCAGTTATCCCAGCTCAACCCATGCTATGTATCAGTTATCCCAGCTCAACCCATTCTATGTATCAGTTATCCCAGCTCAGCCCATGCTATGTATCAGTTATCCCAGCTCAACCCATTCTATGTATCAGTTATCCCAGCTCAACCCATGCTATGTATCAGTTATCCCAGCTCAACCCATGCTATGTATCAGTTATCCCAGCTCAACCCATGCTATGTATCAGTTATCCCAGCTCAACCAATGCTATGCATCAGTTATCCCAGCTCAACCCATGCTGTGTATCTGTTATCCTATTACCAGCTTGTTGGGTGATGTCTTGGTAGCGAGGAGTAAATGATACGTCTTCGGAGGCTTCTTACTTTATTTGCAAAGCCGTGGTGGGTACGCAGGCTTGTGTGTTTGTGCCCATGGCCCGGGAGGGAGAGAGGAGTGGACACTTCTTGACTTAGTGAAAGGTGTCCCCAGAGTGAGAGCGAATGGGACCAGCGTCCCACTGACCTGGGCAAGCCTAGAGAGGGCAGCACTTGAGTGCCGCGAAATATGAACTAAGCTGGCAGACAGCATAGGCTGTCTGTGCAGACAGTACAGGCTGTCTACAATCCCAGCTCAACCCATGCTATGTATCAGTTATCCCAGGTCAACCCACAGTGTATACCATCTATCCTTACATAGCTATAGAGATATTTCGCCTATTCCTCAGTTATTTACTATCTGTTGTGTACATGTTTATGCACTTACCCATTTGTACTCACCTGTGTTTGATTGCAGGGGTCGATTCGCAGCTCCTGCCCGTCTTCCCTTTAACTATCCACTCTTCACATTCCCTCTTAGCTTCAAGAGACCTAAGTCTTGACTTTGGTTTTGATTTACGCCGTGACAGGGTTAGGTTAGGTTATGTCATGTCAAGTTAAAACTTTAGACTTAAATCGAAACTTTTTCTTAAACTTATATATAGACTCTTCCTCGTCCAATTCCTCACCAATATCCCTGACCACTCTAAGACTGAAGAATTACGTCCTAATATCCCTGCGGCTCATTTGAGACTTAAAGGGAAGAAGGGACATTTTTTTTTGGTCCAATTTCAAATGAAACTTTATCCTGTGATTTAAAAAGCAGTTTGCATCCCATACACTTGTTTGTATTGACTTGTTGTTGCAAAGTTGCAAGATATTGCAAAATTGTATTTATGATAAAACCTTCCCTGGCCTACAAAATTGGTAAGATGTACAATGTTCTAGTCAACATCAGATGAAATATAGTTAGATTATCTAAATTTCAAAGTTTCTTGCGAGAAGTGTCAATAGATTGCATTATCTATTTTTTTAAGGAGTTTTTTTGGGAGAATAAGAGTCAATAAAAACAAAATGGTAAAACATAATGCAAATCACATCTGAAGATTAATAGAACCATCATTCATCAATATTGTGTGAAAAAATCATGACATTCCTATTATTACTCTTTGAAAAAAAAAAATGAAACATGTCAATAACTTACTTTTGTTTCTATAAAACTCTATGGACATGGCGCGCCAAATTTGAGTGTGTTGCAAACCCCTGTCATTGTTGACAGCCCAGAGGCAACTGAGCAGCAACAGCTCCGTGCTCTTCACTTTAGTCCTCACAGAACTTGCCAAGTTGAGTATTTAGAATGAAACAATCATAACAATAGTAATTTTTGGAGTAAAAAAAATAAAAACACTAATTGCCAACATGTCCTCTTGATGACAACAAAAACATAAAAATTACATTTTGAAAAAAAAAAATACTTAGAAATATGATAGAAACAAGCTGATTGCATCAATATGTTGCTAGAATTTTGCACTATTTTTTGGTAAGAAAACCTTAATTTTTATAATTTTTCAACTTCAATTTTAAAATCTCCAAAAACAAAAGGCTTCGGCCAGCGGTTGCAGTTTCTTGCCTCAGAGACAGGTTATCCCTTCCTTATCATTTTCCCCTGAGTATTTTGTATATTATCATGTGTTACCCCCACGATTCTTCTGTCCCCCAGTATCGTCTGGTTCGTTTACATTATCCTCTCCTTGTAGCTCATGTCCTTTAGCTGCGTATTTCTGTGCTTTTACAGGTGTAAGTTCTGCAATGGCTTTATATATATTGTATAAATGGCCCAGAATGGCCATTTATACTTATATACTTATTATTTATAAAACTTCTCTCGGTGTGTTTCACCCCCCCCCCACTCTCCCTCTGATAACTTTGTACATTATTTTTTTAATTTTTACCATTTCTCTCTTTTCTTAACCCCCCATCTTCAAAGATAACATTGCTACTGAGTTTCCTTCGTTGATCTCTTCGATCTCCTGGGGCCCATCTCCTTCTTTCATTGTTTCTGCCCCTATCAGGCTCCCTCTTATTTCTTTCATTCTCTCCTTCGTTGCTCTTACTTCCTCTTCCTGTTCTGCTAAATTAGCCATGTTTACCTGTTCTGCAACTCTTCCCTGACATTTTTGCATACTGCCACTATTTCTTTCTCAAGGAAACTGACCTATCTTTCAAAAGCCTCCCTCATTGTCGCCTTCAACCTTATCATTTCCTCTTTCAGCTGTAGGATAGTTTCCTCCGCCACAGTTACCCTGTTTACCTGTCCTGTGATTGTATACTTTGCACCATTACAACTTGCTACATTTTCTCCACGAAGGGAACTGAACATTCATTTAATCTTCTCTCAGTTGAATCTTCAGGTCATTATTGTTCCAAGATATTGCCAACCGCTTATATCATTCCCGTCCTCTCCCCGTGTGAGTGAATGTATTTAGATGGAGAGAATGTGTCAGCAAGCGCTATCTACCATGTCTTAATGTTTGTGTTATCTGGCGGTCACCTTCCACCTGCAGAATTTAGCTGACAAATCCATTAGCGACCAAATCCATTAGCGATCCCCATTGCACGTAGAGGAAAAATTATTTAAAAGTTATTCTCCTTTAAACATTGACATACTCATGATTTGTGGTACGGCGATTTATTTATTTTTGCATTTTGTGAATGAGGAATTTTTTATGTAGTGAAATTTTGTCCTGTGTTTTTTTCCGTTTCGTTATAAATCGGAAATTGCATCAGAGGCTACAAATTGGAAATAAATTGAGAGCACGTCCACTCCAGGTGGGTCGGCCGCGTCGCTTCCAGCTTCAAAAACCTGGAATTGGAGTTAGTGGGTGGCGAGTTTTGTTGAGGTAGGATGATGGTGCCCCCCCCCCTCTCTCCAGCACCAGAAGACCACCACCTGTCATGATGCTATCACCACCACCTGTCATGATGCCACCACCACCACTACCTGTCATGATGCCACCATCACCTGTCATGATGCCACCACCACCTGTCATGATGCCGCTGCCACCACCACCACCACCTGTCATGATGCCGCCGCCAACACCACCACCACCTGTCATGATGCCACCACCAGCACTACCTGTCATGATGCCACCACCACCTGTCATGATGCCGCCGCCAACACCACCACCTGTCATGATGCCAACACCACCACCACCTGTCATGATGCCACCACCAGCACTACCTGTCATGATGCCACCACCAGCACTACCTGTCATAATGCCACCACCAGCACTACCTGTCATGATCGAGTCTTCACTTTTTTCCTTGAATGACCTACTTACGCGTGTTTACCGCTTTCCGTGGATAATAATATTTCGACTAGAGTTGCAACTGATGCTGCCTTGTGACTGTGTTGAGTCAGTTGTAAGTGATGCTGCCTTGTGACTGTGTTGAGTCAGTTGTAAGTGATGCTGCCTTGTGACTGTGTTGAGTCAGTTGTGAGTGATGCTACTTGGTGACTGTGCTGAATCACTGGACTGTACTAGGTAGTGTCTAGATAACACTGGACTGTACTAGACAGAATCTAGGCAACACTAGACGGTGTCTAGATAGCACTAGACAGCGTCTAGGGGATAGCACTAGACAGCATCTGGATAGCACTAGACAGCTTCTGGATAGCACTAGACGGCGTCTGGATAACATTAGACAGCGTCTGGATAACACTAGACTGTACTAGACAGGTCTAGATAACACTAGACAGCGTCTAGACATGTCAGTGAAGGGCTCTTGATCCAAAGAATTGTTGGCACCACTCGAAAACAATATAGTTGGCTGCTAAAAAATTTGGACTCCTAACTCCTTCAAGAAAAAGAGGTTAGATAGGGTTTTTAGCCCGATATTGGGTAGGGGAAGGGGCGTCCCCACCGCCCAATACTGGGTAGGGGAAGGGGGGCCCCCCACAGCCCGATATTGGGTAGGGGAAGGAGGCGTCCCCCCACCGCCCAATATTGGGTAGGGAGAGGGGGTGTCCCCCACCGCCCAATATTGGGTAGGGGAATGGGGCGTCCCCCACCGCCCAATATTGGGCGGAGTGGGGATCTGTAACAAGTGGGCCCGTTGTTGTTTATAATATATATCAATGACCTTGATGAGGGAATTACAAGTGATATGAGCAAATTCGCCGATGACACAAAGATAGGTAGGATAATTGATTCAAACGTAGATGTTATGGAACTTCAGGAGGATTTAGAGAAACTCAATTCCTGGTCAGAAAAGTGGCAGATGCAGTTCAATGTAGACAAATGCAAGGTTCTGAAGCTTGGGACTTGGGGGTTATGATAAGCAGAAACCTTAAACCAAGACGGCAATGCCTAAACGTACGTAATAAGGTAAACAGATTACTGGGATTTATATCAAGAAGTGTAAGCAACAGAAGTCCAGAGGTCATACTGCAGCTTTATACATCATTAGTAAGGCCTCACCTAGATTATGCAGCTCAGTTCTGGTCTCCATATTACAGAGTGGATATGAATTCGCTAGAAAACATTCAGCGTAGAATGACTAAATTAATACATAGCATTAGAAATCTTCCGTACGAAGAACGATTGAGGACTCTTAAATTACATTCACTTGTAAGACGAAGAGTGAGGGGAGACATCGAAGTGTATAAGTGGAAGGTGGGTATTAACAAAGGGGATATAAATAAGGTTTTGAGGATATCACTTCAAGAAAGAACCCGCAATAATGGATTCAAATTAGACAAGATTAGATTTCGAAAGATATAGGAAAGTACCGGTTTAGTAATAGGGTAATTGATGAGTGGAACAGTCTGCCTAGTAAGGTTATAGAAGCTAAAACCTTGGGAAGCTTCAAATTTAGGTTGGATAAATACATTAGTGAAAGGGGTTGGATCTGAGTGGGACTTTCACCTGAGTAAATAGAATTATCAAAGCTTATGGCTTGGGTAGTATTTATTATGTTATTGGGTTGGATTTGTGAAGGACCTGCCTAGTATGGGCCAACAGGCCTATTGCAGTGTTCCTCCTTTCTTATCTTATATTCTTAGGGGAAAGGGGCGTCCCCCCACCGCCCAATTTTAGGTAGGGGAAGGGGGCGCCCCCACCACCCAATATTAGGTAGGGGAAGGGGGCGTCTCCCCACAGCCCAATATTGGGTAGGGGAGGGGGGCGTCCCCCCGCCTGTCCCCTCCCACGCTCACTACCACATATAAAAGAAATTGGCTCACAAATTACTCACGGAAATTGGATGGAAAATTAAATGTTTAATTCCCAATTTAAATTCAAATTATGTGCTGAACTATTGTATGCGTCCGTGTGTCCCTGTTTGCGTTTGTAAGTGCGTTCGTGTGTCCCTGTTTGCGTCTGTAAGTGCGTCCGTGTGTCCCTGTTTGCGTCTGTAAGTGCGTCCGTGTGTCCCTGTTTGCGTCTGTAAGTGCGTTCGTGTGTCCCTGTTTGCGTCTGTAAGTGCGCCCGTGTGTCCCTGTTTGCGTCTGTAAGTGCGTCCGTGTGTCCCTGTTTGCGTCTGAAAGTGCGTCCGTTTGTCCCTATTTGCGTCTGTAAGAGCGTCCGTGTGTCCCTGTTTGTGTGTGTAAGTGCGTACGTGTGTCCCTGCATGCGTCCGTGAGTCTGTAAGCGCGTCCGTGCCCCTGTTTGCGTCTGTAAGTGCGTCCGTGTGTCTGTTTTCGTTCCTGCGCCCATTTTTGCGTTTAGACTACGGTATGAAAGAGTTTGCCTGCGAAGGATTGCTGATCCAAGGATTTTTGAGCTTCCCTTCCCTTCCTTGGTTTAAACCAGATTATCTTCCATGTCCCGGGAGCTATGTGGCCCCCTACGGGTTTAGTGTTTCCTCACGATTAGTTATAATAATGGTTGAGGTTCCTTGTTTGTTACCTGTAGTAGTTTCCGGGAGGGGGGGGTCGCCGCCCCCGCAGCCCGGTCCCAGGCCAGGCAACCCTATTGCTGTCCTGATCGACCAGACCGTTGGTACACACAATCCGACATCTGCACCACAGACAGGCTAACCAGGCACCGGGCTGAGGAACTTAAGTTTCCTCTTCAAGACAGGGAGTTCATCAGTATTTCCGCCTTATGTATGAGGGGAAGGTGTTGAAGAGTCTTGGTTCCTATACATTTGTTGATTTGTTTCTGAGAGTAATCACCGTACCCCTATTGTTTCATCAGAAGCATCTTGCACCGTCCGAGCCTCTTGCTAATGCAGTAATTTCGAGGTTTGGAAGCAGTCCCTTCAGAATCTTCAAGGTGTGGATTATGATGCATCTCTGTTACGTTCTAAGGTAGTGGTCCTCAAGTTTCCTACATAAATGGGCTAAATTTTATAGTCAAATGTGTGACAAGGGCCACAGTTTTGTCAACACTACAGTGTGGAACTTGTATAAAAGTGAATTCATAATTTTATGCAAGGGCCGCATCCGTTTTCAAGAAGGGCCACAAGAGGACCGCGGGCCGCAGGTTGGGGACCCCTGTTCTAAGAAATACAGTTTAAGGGACTTCATGTAGCTACTCCCAGTAATTTAGGTGCCTGACTGAGTTGATACGAACTGTGAAGGTTCTTTGTACATTCTCCAGTTATGCAATTTCGCCTGCCGTTTCGCTGCAACAATATTCCAGCCTGGAGAGAACAAGTGACCTGAAGAGTCACCACTGGCTCGGCATCTCTTGTTTTGAAGAATCTACTTATTCATTATATCACTTTTCCATGAGGCTGCATTGATAACACTATTGTTCTCCTTGAATGTGGGATGTGACATTTCCACTCCCAGGTCTCTCATTTAACTTCACCAATGTTGAGTAATTTTAATTTTTGTACTCCGATATTACCCTTTGCACTAATGCAAGTTCTTGAAATCGTGTTGTTTGGAATACGACAGGCCTAAGGCTATGAATCAACTTCCCCTGCAATTGTTTTGCATTTTTTATTGTTTGGTTGCGATTATTGCATCTTATATTTTTTTACTTCCCTAACGTAATAATTGGAATTTGTCTTCGTTGAGTATCACAATGTTGTGTGTGGTCCACTAAATAGCTTGAGTTTTATCAGACTATGACCCGCGTCAGGACACACTTGTCCTGTTTCCTGACAAACCTCACCTAACCTAACCTTGAGGCTCACTGCATCTACTACGGATGCTATGGATACTTAATATCCTAACAAATGAAACTCTCTGGATTCTATTTGTTAGGAAATTTAATATCCATTGGCCTTCTTTTCCAGATATTCCATTTGCACGCGTTTTATGCGCATTTACCGCATGCCCGCACTAGTCAGTCTTTTTTCAAAGTCAGTGTATACTGCATTGTGAATTTTGCCTATCTTCTAGTGTATCCAAGACTCGTTATGATCCAGCAGTTGCGAGACGGAAGGAGGAGGGACTTGCTGTGAACCCGTGTTGACCTGGGTTGTGCGACTTCTGAGAGTTCATGTGATTGAAAATATTGCTTTATAAAACTATTTAATAAAAGAATCTTGACAGTACGGGATGTTGATAGGGTTTCAAGACACTGTCTTGTATGCGCACTATTTCCTGACGTTCCTTGTACGTGTAGTATTTCTTGAAGTTCTTTGTATATGCAGTGCTTTCTGAGGTTCCTCGTGTGGACAGTGTTTCCTGGAATTTCTTGTATTCACAGTATGTTCTGAAGTCTGTCGTATATGTGCAGTGTTTCTAAAAACTCTTTGTATGTGCAGTAATTCCTGAAAGGCTAGAGCCAAAATAGTGAACACACAAATATTAACTTTACTAATTTCTGAACGTTGACAGTCTCCCATGACGGTAGATTGACCCGAAGAAGAAAATACATTACCATCACTTGTTTCCCAGCTGACTCACCGAACGGCAACAACCAATTTAACTGAATTGGTTCGTAAAATTATCACGCTGACACTCCAACAGCATATCAAATCCTAAGTCTCTCGTTTCCACCCACGTTAATTCTAGCACATGTATACACGTCTGCTGGATGTTCCAGCCTCTACCTCGAAAAATTTTGTCACATGGAAATCATTGTCTCCTCTCCCACTCTCCTCGCCTCCTACTGTCTCGCCACCTCCCTGGTCACCAACAAACAAACTTTGCCTTGATTTTGACGTAATTTTAACGTGGTTCTGACGTGGTTTGAAAGTTTTGCTGTAGTTACGGCTTTTTTTTCGCTATTTCCGTTATCCTCTGATGTTAACCCGTAATTTAACGATGTGACAGATACGGTATAACTAAGACATACCCGAACGATAGACCAGTGATATGTTAGATCCTGGCGATATATTAGAACTACAGACAGCAGTAATGTACTAGCCATATATTCTATTGCGGTAGACCGCAACGATACAACAGGAAGACGCACAAGAACTATAAACGTAAAGGGCACAGTAAATCTATACAGCAGAGCGATGTTCTATATTAGTTTAGAATTCTAGATGATATACTAGAGCGATGTGCTAGAAGATAAACCATAGTGAAATACAAGAACGATATACCAGGTTTTGTTGAGTTTACTGTGTGTGTGTTTGTGTGTGTTTGTGCGTGTTTGTGTGTGTGTGTGTGTGTGTGTGTGTGTGTGTGTGTGTGTGTATGTGAAAGAGAGTAAGTTAGAACAGAACAGCAGACAAGCATAAATAAGAATAAGTCTGCAGTTACTAGAAATAAAAATACCTATTTATGTAAATATCTAAGGATATAAACACCTATTTACTTTATATAAGCACCTATGAACAACTATATGTAACCACTACAAACACCTATCGCTGTGCAAACACTTATAAACACCTGTCACTATAAACAGCTATTCTCTTCGCTATATTTTTCTACTAGCATCTACGTAAATTAGTGACGCGTCTTTGAAGTCTTTCAAAGACTGTGTGTTAAATTTTAAATTCGGTCTGGGACCTAATTTTCTTTGGTTTTTAAACCATGAAAAACTTGAAGTTTCTAATGGTTTATTTTTTTACAGCGGAATTCGACTCTTCATGTTACTGGTGTTTGTTGTTAAAACTGAGAGGTTTTAGTGAACTCGAAGCTCGAGAGTATTGTGTACATAGTGTACAGTGTATATGGCTCGTGTCATTCACACTGAACAATTTACACTGTGCAATATAGTACAAAATTTTCACCCATGTTTACAATTCACGTCATGTGTACAATTCACTAAAAGTGTACAAATCACTACACAATGTGTACAATTCACTCAAAATAAAATCCTCACTTTAAAATTATTCCTAAGAGAAGTTTGGTTCATAGTGACTATAATGGAAATATTCTCATGGTGACTATAAAGAAATTCTTTTCATGGTGACTATGGTGCAATTTTTTTTTCATTTTTTTGCACCTACCTACGTTGCATGATGCGCGTATGCAACATTCACGTTGTACAAGTGATCTTGCATACCTGCACATCAAGGAAGCTTGGTCTGTCACCGGGCAGCGTGGAGCTTTCCCTGTGCACCTTTCTCGTTGCTGGGATGGTGAGTGTGTGGTTGTATGGTTGTGAGTGTGCGGTTGTGGTGAGTGTGTGGTTGTGGTGAGTGTGTGGTTGTGGTGAGTGTACTGGTTGGTACATGGGCTTACATAGGAAAGACAGACATCACAGAACTTGAGTCCACAACGAGGCTACCGGCTGGAACCTACTGCTAGCTACATTAACGGCTGTCTTATATTATCAAGGTGTATGAGTCAAGGACAATAAAGAAAGTTGTTTCCCCACCCTCCACTCCCTCCAACTATTAACAGCATAAAAACGGGGAGGATGGAGGGGGGGGGGGTAAAAATATTCTGTAACATTAGAAAAATGGCGTGGATGGGAGTGCATGGCAGACGTGGGCTATAATTACCAGGGTCGTGCGCTCAGGGTGTGAGCGCCGCTCACCCACCGAAGATGGTAAATTCATTATAAATATTAAACTCTCTCAGTAATATAATTATGGATCATAATGGAAAACTGATTTTTTTTTGTTCCCTGTTATGAAATATGGCGGCAGATGTCCTAAGATAGCACTGTACACCACACAGCTAGTTGAGCTGCTTTGGGGATTAGTCCTGAGCTGCTTTGGGGATTAGCGTGGACGGTTACAAAGCATGGCTTGCTTCTACAGTGTTTTAAAAACTGAGGTTGGAGAGTTGAAGGAGGAGGTCTTGCTTCTCCAGGAGGAGATTAGGAGGCTGAAGGTCCACCTCAATGGGTCTGGGAGAGAGTGTGAGGTGGCTGGAGTTGTGGGGAATGAGACTTCTAGCAGTGAGGTGCAGTCTGTCTCTCGCTGTGAGGAGGCTGTAGTTGGGGAGGTAGCAACAGCTACCAGCAGTGAGGTGCAGCCCAGCACCTGCTGCAAGTGGCGAGTTGTTCACAGTAATGGGAGGCGCATCAGAGTAAGGAAAGTTAAGAGTGAAGATCTGAAGGTAGGAAATCGCTTCTCTGTTCTCCAGGATGAATGTACTTCAGTGGCCAGTGAAGGTAAGGGTACTACTGCCCCTGCAAATGAAGGTAAGCGCATTCTTGTGGTTGGTGACTCTCAGGTAAGATATATTGACCGTGCTTTTTGTAATAGGAATAAGAAGATGAGAGATAGAGTGTGCTTCCCTGGAGCTGGTGTTGGGGACATTGTCAACAGGCTGGATAATATCATGTCAGGTAATGGGAACAAGCCCATTATCTGTCTCAGTGCTGGTGGAAATGATATTGGGAAGGGTAGGAGAGAAGAGCTGCTAGATAAGTACAGGTCAGCTATAGATTTCATTAAGTCTAAGGGAGGGATCCCAATCATATGTAGCATCTTGCCTAGAAGGGGAGTAGGAAATGAATGGTTGTCTAGGGCAATTGGTGTAAATTGCTGGCTAGACAGATACTGCAAGGAACTTGCAATCCCATTCATTGACAACTGGAACAACTTTTATGGCAAACATGATATGTATGCAAGGGATGGGGTACATCTCTCTGGGGCTGGGGTGGTAGCACTTGCAGACTCGATTGAGAAGGCCATTGGTGAAATGCCTATGATTTTAAACTGATGGAAGATAGAGGTATGGGTGTGTGTGGGAAACAAGCAGGTTGCAACACTAGGGTTGGAAACAGTAAATGTATAAAAGGCATTCAGCATGAAGTTATAAATAAAGACAATAGAACAGGTCAGCTAACAAAGGGGGGCAGCAGAGGGCAGCAAGGACTAGCTCCCTTAAGGTTTACTATACTAATAGCAGGAGTGTTAGAAATAAGATAGATGAGCTAAGATTAATTGCAAGTGCAGGAAACATAGATATTATTGCTATAACAGAGACCTGGCGCAATCTGAAAGATAGAGAGATACCCTCTGAATGTTACATACAAGGCTATAAATTATTCCACACTGACAGGGTCAACAGGAAAGGTGGGTGGAGTAGCGATGTATGTCAGAGACAATTTAAATTGTTGTGTAAGACAAGATATTAAATTAGAAGCGTCAGCCACTGAATCTGTTTGGTTACAGCTTCTCGAGGGCCGAGAAAAACTAATTTTGGGTGTGATTTACAGGCCCCAAATCTTGATAGGGAGTGCAGTAAACTTCTATGGACGAAATTCGTAAGGCATCTACATACGAAAATGTTGTGCTAATGGGAGATTTCAACTATAGACAGATTGACTGGAGCAATTTGACAGGAAATTTAGAGTCGGGTGACTTTCTTGATACGATCCAGGATTGTTTTTAAAACAGTTTGTGACAGAGCCAACTAGGGAAATAACCTCCTTGACTTGGTTCTTGCCAGTAGGGAAACACTAATTAATAATCTTGAGGTTAATGATGAGCTTGGGGAGAGTGATCACAAATCACTCAGTTTTAATATATCATGGAATTCCCCTAATAATGGCAATCAAGTCTCTGTCCCTGACTTTCGCTTGGCTGATTTCATAGGACTGAAAAATTACTTAGGTGGGCTGAACTGGAATGACCTGACTAAGGGTCAGGTAGGTGGTGATGGTTGCCGATATGATGCTTTCCAGGGCATAGTTCTAGCTGCTCAGTCAAATTATGTTCCAAATAGGGAAATCAGATCAAACAAAAATGATCCTAAATGGATGAACAATAGATTAAAATATCTGATTGGTCAAAAGAGAGGCATATATAGGCAAATCAAAAGAGGAGAGGGGCAATTAAGAAATCGATATATTCAGTTAAAGAGAGAAATAAAAAAGGGAATTAGAAAAGCAAAAAGAGATTATGAGGTTAAAGTTGCAAGAGAATCGAAGACTAACCCAAAAGGATTCTTTCAGGTATACAGAAGTAAGATCAGGGACAAGATAGGCCCACTCAAAAGTTCCTCGGGTCAGCTCACTGACAGTGATAAGGAAATGTGTAGAATTTTTAACACATACTTCCTCTCAGTTTTTACACAGGAGGATACCAGCGATATACCAGTAATGATAAATTATGTAGAACAGGACGATAATAAACTGTGCACTATTAGGGTCACAAGTGACATGGTCCTTAGGCAAATAGATAAATTGAAACCTAACAAATCCCCAGGCCTGATGAACTGTATGCAAGGGTTCTAAAGGAATGTAAAGAGGAGCTTAGCACACCTTTGGCTAATCTTTTCAACATATCACTACAAACTGGCATGGTGCCAGATAAGTGGAAAATGGCAAATGTGATACCTATTTTCAAAACAGGTGACAGGTCCTTAGCTTCGAACTATAGACCAATAAGCCTAACCTCCATAGTGGGAAAATTTATGGAATCAATAATTGCCGAGGCAGTTCGTAGCCACCTTGAAAAGCATAAATTAATCAACGAATCTCAGCATGGTTTTACAAAGGGCGTTCCTGCCTTACGAATTTATTAACTTTTTTCACTAAGGTATTTGAGGAGGTAGATCATGGTAATGAATATGATATTGTGTATATGGACTTCAGTAAGGCTTTTGACAGGGTCCCACATCAGAGACTATTGAGGAAAATTAAAGCACATGGAATAGGAGGAGAATTTTTTTCCTGGATAGAGGCATGGTTGACAAATAGGCAGCAGAGAGTTTGCATAAATGGGGAGAAATCAGAGTGGGGAAGCGTCACGAGCGGTGTTCCACAGGGGTCAGTGTTGGGCCCCCTGCTGTTCACAATCTACATAAACGACATAGATGAGGGCATAAAGAGCGACATCGGCAAGTTTGCCGATGACACCAAAATAGGCCGTCGAATTCATTCTGACGAGGACATTCGAGCACTCCAGGAAGATTTGAATAGACTGATGCAGTGGTCGGAGAAGTGGCAGATGCAGTTTAATATAGACAAATGCAAAGTTCTAAATGTTGGACAGGACAATAACCATGCCACATATAAACTAAATAATGTAGATCTTAATATTACGGATTGCGAAAAAGATTTAGGAGTTCTGGTTAGCAGTAATCTGAAACCAAGACAACAGTGCATAAGTGTTTCGCAATAAAGCTAATAGAATCCTTGGCTTCATATCAAGAAGCATAAATAATAGGAGTCCTCAGGTTGTTCTTCAACTCTATACATCCTTGGTTAGGCCTCATTTAGATTATGCTGCACAGTTTTGGTCACCGTATTACAGAATGGATATAAAATTCTCTGGAAAATGTACAAAGGAGGATGACAAAGATGATCCCATGTATCAGAAACCTTCCCTATGAGGATAGACTAAGGGCCCTGAAACTGCACTCTCTAGAAAGACGTAGAATTAGGGGGGATATGATTGAGGTGTATAAATGGAAGACAGGAATAAATAAAGGGGATGTAAATAGTGTGCTGAAAATATCTAGCCTAGACAGGACTCGCAGCAATGGTTTTAAGTTGGAAAAATTCAGATTCAGGAAGGATATAGGAAAGTACTGGTTTGGTAATAGAGTTGTGGATGAGTGGAACAAACTCCCAAGTACCGTTATAGAGGCCAGAACGTTGTGTAGCTTTAAAAATAGGTTGGATAAATACATGAGTAGATGTGGGTGGGTGTGAGTTAGACCTGATAGCTTGTGCTAACAGGTCGGTTGCCGTGTTCCTCCCTTAAGTCAATGTGACCTGACCTGACTAGGTTGGGTGCATTGGCTTAAGCCGGTAGGAGACTTGGACCTGCCTCGCATGGGCCAGTGGGCCTTCTGCAGTGTTCCTTCGTTCTTATGTTCTTATGTTCTTATCATGCACAGCTTACACCCTGTGACAATAATCCACCATATGCCTCTGAGAACTATCTCTACTTAGTGCTGCTGTTATAGTTACTGCCCATGCTTCTCCACTACCACTCGCACAGCTGTGTGTACCAGTTGTTGAGAAATGACATTACCAGCTAAGTTTAAACAGTGAACACTTAACTTAAAGACAAACTCATCGCCTGCACAGCCGCCCCTGCAGACGAGGTCTAGAAGCTGTCGAAACCATCTCACAATGGGCTGTCAAGAAATATAATTTGTAAGATTCTAAATTACCCCTAGGGGGTGTTATGTCAGCATTTCATTCACTGATGGCTGACAACTTACTTGTTTGGACTCAAAAGTCCACACCTTACTGCCGACTATAGGTTGATTACAAACTCCTTGTGACTCAAGAACTGCGCAGTCCCCCATTCTACAAGAAATTCGTAACCTACCTTGCTCTTGTAGCATGAGCTATGGTGTTCTTCACACCTTCGACAGGTATCGGTGACTTGATAGAAGCTGAAGTGTCCTTGGATGTCCACGTCTTCCATTGTCTAGGAAACGCACACTGGTACACTATGTTCCACAAGATTTGTCTTTATTGTTCACAATGTTATCACTGAAGAAGCTGATCACACTTCTCTTAAGTGTTTATTGTGTTTTATGAGACACTTTGTTCACAGTAACGCACAGATCGTTGTTCTTTGTTGGTTATCCTGGCGTCAGTGTCACTCTCAGTAGAGTCAAAAGTAATCTGAAGACGCCACAGCGCCCCATGCCGTCACTGCCCCTTGCATAAAAAAAAAGCTGACCTAGTACTTTTTGCTTCCTTGCCACTTCCTCGATGAAGCAAAGCAGAAGGTTTGATTCTTGCTGTCTTAAGCATAGACAACAATGTCCACTATCTTTACTATGGTAATAAAGAGGGAGCAGGATTTTCCTTAATTGTCCTGCTAAAGTAAGAGATGTACTGTCTCTTATTAAAATACACTTTGCAACACTGGACTGCAAGGAGCATCGGTCACTTGACCACGTCAGATACTCGTACGGCATCTGTGATCAATTACTCACTGTAGCAGTAAACAAGACGCTTGCCCCTTCTGAGAGGGCTGGGCCCCTCAGGGCTGAAAGGGGCTCAAGGGGCTGATACCCCCCTCCTGGAGAAAATTTCTCCACATCAGTGGTTCTACTTCAGGTTACCAGCAGTTCTGCTGTGACTAACGCATCCACCTGCTTCTACAATTACTGCTATTCTAAACTTGTTGTCTCCTCAACTGATCGTCCTAATGCTGCTGCTGAACAAACATCAGGAATCCATTGGCTTCAGATTGCCACAGTAATAACATCTAACTGAACGCTACAATTGGGAGTGATCGTTTGTTCATGTCTCCGACCAAGTGTCAACGTGTCCACGTCACTATAAATACTCAGTCTACTCTGGATGTTCCACTTATCCTCAATTTGGTGTCATCCGAGAATTTTGTTCTCTAACATGTTAGTTCAACATCGTACTGGTGATTGTGTCTTGGTGATGAGTGTTAAGGTGATGGTGTAGGTGGTGGTGGTGTATGGTGGTGATGGTGTATGGTGGTGATGGTGGGTGTGTCTTGGTGGTGAGTGGGGGGGGTTGGTGAGTGGATGGTGGTAGTGGAGGAGACAATGTTGGTGATGAAACGGCCAGAGATGCGCGTTACTCCGCGTTTGCATATGGAAATTATCAGGAGGAAACAGGCACGCTGCACTGTCCGTGGCTGTGTACACATGCATGTATTTGCACGGCAACACGCACACAAGGAAGTACACACACACACACACTACACACACACACTACACACACACACTACTCACACACACTACACACACACACTACACACACACACTATCACACACACACTACACACACACACTACACACACACACTACACACACACACACTACACACACACACACTACACACACACACTACAACACACACATACTCACACACACTACACACACACACTACACACACACACTACACACACACACTACACACACACACTACACACACACACTACTCACACACACTACACACACACACTACTCACACACACTACACACACACACTACACACACACACTACACACACACACTACACACACTACACACACACACTACACACACACACTACACACACTACACACACACACACAACTACACACACACACACTACACACACACACTACACACACACACACCACACACACCACACACACACTGCACACACACTACACACCACACACACACTGCACACACACTGCACACACACTACACACCACACACACACTGCACACACACTGCACACACACTACACACACACACACTACACACACACACACACACTACACACACACACTACACACACACACACACACTACACACACACACACTACACACACACACACTACACACACACACACACACACTACACACACACACACACTACACACGCACACTACACACACACACACACACACACACACTACACACACACACACACACACACACACACACACACACACACACACACACACACACACACACTACACACACACACACACTGTACACACACACTACACCCACAATTACACACACACACACACACACACACACACACACACACACACACACACAGACTTTAGAAGGTATGGTATAAGAAGTGTCTTGAAAGAAGTTTGCTGAGAAAGGAACTGAAAGGCATGATAGGCTGGGTGATGAGAGAAATACTGTACATAAGAGTGTAAAAAGTAAGGAAAAATTACCAAATGAGAAGACTAACAAAGTACAGAAGGAGCCCCTGGTACAACCAGACCTGAGGTAGACCAAGACCAGGATAAAACGAATGTGGAAGAAATATGGAGCTCAGCAGACAAGAAAAGAGGAGAACAAACAGAAGATCTAAACACAACTAGTCATGGGTAGGAAGGGAAACTGAGACACAGTTTGAAAATAAACATAGCAGAGGAGGTTATAATAGAGTTGCCGGATAACCAAAGGAAAACAACTGCAAAGATCCGATAAATCTGACTGAAGCAGTAAGAACTACTCACAGTAGATGACCAGAGAACTATGTGAAGATAGAGAGTTTCGGGAGGTATTTACAGAGGAGCAAGTAACGATGGTTAATTTAAGAGCAACAACAGAACCCACAATAAAATCAATAATAATAAAGGTGAAGAAGATAAAGGAAATTAATATTAAAGGAACATGATCTGGCAACGTATCTCCCGGGATACCAGGTAAAGAATCAGAGGCATTGTGGGAGGATACAGCGAAGATCTTCAACAATTCGCTAGTGACAGACATCAGCCAGATAGCTGGAAACTGGCTGGCTAATATAGTCATATTATTTAGTACAGGGAACAGACAGGTGGTGCTAAACTACAGTCCGGTGACATTGACCTGCATATTTTCTAAACTAATGAGAAAATTGTTAAGGAGGAAAATACTAGATCACCAAGAGACGAGAAACCTCTAAAGTGAAAACCAGTTTGAATTCAGTTACTGAAATAATGTAAGGCCACGGATGAGTTGAATGCATATCTTGATTACAAGTTATGGAGAAGTCCATACAAATTGTAAAGAATAGATACAAGAGGTCTCAAGAGTCCAGAAACCTGTAATGATGGTCGAAAAGGTTAGGCGGGGCCAAGAGCTAGACTCAACTTGGGCAAACAAATATCAGTAAGTACACGTGTATACACACACACACACACACACACACACACACACACACTAGTAAATGCAAGGTTATGAAGTTTGGGGAACAGAGGCTGCAGATTTCATTCATAGAGGACCTGGGAGTAAGCATAGTGCCTACCATATCGCCAGAGATTCTCATCAACTTAACCTCCGAGAGGTGAGAAACAGGTATTCCGTACTCAACTAGATGTGGAGAGGTTGCAAGAACCGACATAACACTGATGGTGAGAAAAGCTCGGAAAGTTGCACCATGCTTCCGATGTGGTTAGTGCAGACAGGTCTAGATGATCAGCAACATGGGGCGAGAGGCGGAAACTGGAGAGGCTGATGAGTTATATGTAATATGAAATTTTCTAACTTAATGTCATTGTGGTGACAAGTTCACTTCAGAGGAGTGAATAAAGGACCGTGATAAAGATGAAACAAGAATGTGATAAAGGTGAAGCAGGAACTCGATAAAGGAAATAAACTTAAAGAAAGGAAGAAGCATAATAAAGAAATCATGAATGTGGTAAAGGAAGCAGGAACGTGATATAGGGGAAGTAGGAACGTGATAAAGATGACACACAAGCGCAACAGGGAGCAGAAATCTAATAAAGAAAGCAGGAACGTGGTAAATGAAGCAGGAACATGATAAAGGGGAAGCAGGAAGGCCATAAAGAAACTTTAAAGAGTGAGGAAGGGAGAGCGAGTGACGAGAGCAGTTCTCTCTGTCTCTCTCTGTCTGTCTGTCTGTCTGTCTGTCTGTCTGTCTGTCTCTCTCTCTCTCTCTCTCTCTCTCTCTCTCTCTCTCTCTCTCTCTCTCTCTCTCTCTCTCTCTCTCTCTCTCTCTCTCTCTCTCTCGAGGCAAACAAATTGAACACTGTTTTGGAAATGAAATTGTGTTGTTTTTCCGAAACGTTATTGGAAGAGTATGGAAAAAGGGCGAGAGGTGTAGGCGCTGTTCTGCTGTTGCTGTTGCTGTGGCTGTTTGTCCTTCTCTTTTCCTTTTTTTTGCTGTTGGTATTGTCTCTGCTGGGGAGAATTGCATTGTTTTCTGTTGCAATTGTTGGTGTTAGTGTGTCTGTTGTTACTATGGCTGGAGGTATGGGTCTTGTTGGAGATATTGTTGCTCGTGGTGGTGAAAGTGTTATTCTGTTGTTGTTGCTATAGCTGGAGGTATGGATCTTGTTGGAGATATTCTTCTTCTTGGTGTTGGGGGTGTTGGTGTTAGTCTCTTGTTATTGTGGTGGTGGTTGCTGGTTGTTGAGCGTATGGTTCATGTCTGGGCTATTGTTGCCCGGGGAAGAGCTGTTGTTGAGGTGTTCAACCGCAGGTACTGTTCAGGCAGGAGCTGCTGCTGCTGCTGTTGTTGAGAGTGTGGTTCATATTAGGGCTATTATTCAGGCAAGATCTGTTGTTGTGGTTCTTGTACCATTACTAATCTGGAGGTACATTTTGAGTTTTTAAAATTGTCATCGTCAGTACTGTTATTTACAGTCCGTGCTGCTGGTTCTGCGTTGTTGCTGCTGCTATATCTGCTGTTTTGTAGCTGTAGTTACTGCTGGTGTAGCTGTACCATTACATATTCCAAAATTATAAGCATGTAACAGTGTTGGAAAATGTTTATACGCTTGTAACAGTGTTGGACACTGTTTATACACTTGCAACAGTGTTGGACACTGTTTATACACTTGCAACAGTGTTGGACACTGTTTATACACTTGCAACAGTGTCGGACACTGTTTATACACTTGAAACAGTGTTGGACACTGTTTATACACTTGCAACAGTGTTGGACACTGTTTATACACTTGCAAAAGTGTTGGACACTGTTTATACACTTGCAACAGTGTTGGACACTGTTTATACACTTGCAAAAGTGTTGGACACTGTTTATACACTTGCAACAGTGTTGGACACTGTTTATACACTTGCAACAGTGTTGGACACTGTTTATACACTTGCAACAGTGTTGGACACTGTTTATACACTTGCAACAGTGTTGGACACTGTTTTATACACTTGCAACAGTGTTGGACACTGTTTATACACTTGCAACAGTGCTGGACACTGTTTATACACTTGCAACAGTGCTGGACACTGTTTATACACTTGCAACAGTGCTGGACACTGTTTACACACTTGCAACAGTGCTGGACACTGTTTACACACTTGCAACAGTGTTGGACACTGTTTACACACTTGCAACAGTGCTGGACACTGTTTACACACTTGCAACAGTGTTGGACACTGTTTACACACTTGCAACAGTGTTGGACACTGTTTACGCACTTGCAACAGTGCTGGACACTGTTTACACACTTGCAACAGTGTTGGACACTGTTTACGCACTTGCAACAGTGTTGGACACTGTTTACACACTTGCAACAGTGTTGGACACTGTTTACGCACTTGCAACAGTGTTGGACACTGTTTACGCACTTGCAACAGTGTTGGACACTGTTTACACACTTGCAACAGTGTTGGACACTGTTTACGCACTTGCAACAGTGTTGGACACTGTTTACACACTTGCAACAGTGTTGGACACTGTTTACGCACTTGCAACAGTGTTGGACACTGTTTACACACTTGCAACAGTGTTGGACACTGTTTACGCACTTGCAACAGTGTTGGACACTGTTTACACACTTGCAACAGTGTTGGACACTGTTTACGCACTTGCAACAGTGTTAGACACTGTTTACACACTTGCAACAGTGTTGGACACTGTTTACGCACTTGCAACAGTGTTGGACACTGTTTACACACTTGCAACAGTGTTGGACACTGTTTACGCACTTGCAACAGTGTTGGACACTGTTTACACACTTGCAACAGTGTTGGACACTGTTTACGCACTTGCAACAGTGTTGGACACTGTTTACACACTTGCAACAGCGTTGGACACTGTTTACACACTTGCAACAGTGCTGGACACTGTTTACACACTTGCAACAGCGCTGGACACTGTTTACACACTTGCAACAGTGTTGGACACTGTTTACACACTTGCAACAGTGTTGGACACTGTTTACACACTTGCAACAGTGTTGGACACTGTTTACACACTTGCAACAGTGTTGGACACTGTTTACACACTTGCAACAGTGTTGGACACTGTTTACACACTTGCAGCAGTGTTGGACACTGTTTACACACTTGCAACAGTGTTGGACACTGTTTACACACTTGCAGCAGTGTTGGACACTGTTTACACACTTGCAACAGTGTTGGACACTGTTTACACACTTGCAACAGTGTTGGACACTGTTTACACACTTGCAACAGTGTTGGACACTGTTTACACACTTGCAACAGTGTTGGACACTGTTTACACACTTGCAACAGTGTTGGACACTGTTTACACACTTGCAACAGTGTTGGACACTGTTTACACACTTGCAACAGTGTTGGACACTGTTTACACACTTGCAACAGTGTTGGACACTGTTTACACACTTGCAACAGTGTTGGACACTGTTTACACACTTGCAACAGTGTTGGACACTGTTTACACACTTGCAACAGTGTTGGACACTGTTTACACACTTGCAACAGTGTTGGACACTGTTTACACACTTGCAACAGTGTTGGACACTGTTTACACACTTGCAACAGTGTTGGACACTGTTTACACACTTGCAACAGTGTTGGACACTGTTTACACACTTGCAACAGTGTTGGACACTGTTTACACACTTGCAACAGTGTTGGACACTGTTTACACACTTGCAACAGTGTTGGACACTGTTTACACACTTGCAACAGTGTTGGACACTGTTTACACACTTGCAACAGTGTTGGACACTGTTTACACACTTGCAACAGTGTTGGACACTGTTTACACACTTGCAACAGTGTTGGACACTGTTTACACACTTGCAACAGTGTTGGACACTGTTTACACACTTGCAACAGTGTTGGACACTGTTTACACACTTGCAACAGTGTTGGACACTGTTTACACACTTGCAACAGTGTTGGACACTGTTTACACACTTGCAACAGTGTTGGACACTGTTTACACACTTGCAACAGTGTTGGACACTGTTTACACACTTGCAACAGTGTTGGACACTGTTTACACACTTGCAACAGTGTTGGACACTGTTTACACACTTGCAACAGTGTTGGACACTGTTTACACACACTTGCAACAGTGTTGGACACTGTTTACACACTTGCAACAGTGTTGGACACTGTTTCCACACTTGCAACAGTGTTGGACACTGTTTACACACTTGCAACAGTGTTGGACACTGTTTCACACACTTGCAACAGTGTTGGACACTGTTTACACACTTGCAACAGTGTTGGACACTGTTTACACACTTGCAACAGTGTTGGACACTGTTTACACACTTGCAACAGTGTTGGACACTGTTTACACACTTGCAACAGTGTTGGACACTGTTTACACACTTGCAACAGTGTTGGACACTGTTTACACACTTGCAACAGTGTTGGACACTGTTTACACACTTGCAACAGTGTTGGACACTGTTTACACACTTGCAACAGTGTTGGACACTGTTTACACACTTGCAACAGTGTTGGACACTGTTTACACACTTGCAACAGTGTTGGACACTGTTTACACACTTGCAACAGTGTTGGACACTGTTTACACACTTGCAACAGTGTTGGACACTGTTTACACACTTGCAACAGTGTTGGACACTGTTTACACACTTGCAACAGTGTTGGAGACAACTGTTTACAACACTTGCAACAGTGTTGGACACTGTTTACACACTTGCAACAGTGTTGGACACTGTTTACACACTTGCAACAGTGTTGGACACTGTTTACACACTTGCAACAGTGTTGGACACTGTTTACACACTTGCAACAGTGTTGGACACTGTTTACACACTTGCAACAGTGTTGGACACTGTTTACACACTTGCAAACAGTGTTGGACACTGTTTACACACTTGCAACAGTGTTGGACACTGTTTACACACTTGCAACAGTGTTGGACACTGTTTACACACTTGCAACAGTGTTGGACACTGTTTACACACTTGCAACAGTGTTGGACACTGTTTACACACTTGCAACAGTGTTGGACACTGTTTACACACTTGTAACAGTGTTGAAAGATGATAATAACATGTGTCAAACTCTGTCTGACGTGTCTGACTGACGTATCCGACGCATCTGATTTGTATATACGAGAGTCATTTCCTAAGTCTTAAACATTTTATTGAGAAAATCACAACAAATGTAAAACAGTGGAAACGTAAATTTTAAAGAGCGTCAAAATAAACACCAAATGATGTCATCTGACTGGACATAAACGCAGTTGATAAGCAAAAAAAAAATGTTTTCTTTGATCTTGAAAAAACAATTCCAAACATAAAGAAAATGATCACAATTGTGCACATATGATTTTAGAACCTTCAGAGTTGTCTGACGGGGTTATTTCATCACTAGATGTCATGGTTACTATCGTCTGACTGTACGACCTATGTCGTACGGTCGGATGCGTCGTGGGCTGCTTGAGACTGGCATTATCCTTCATGATACTGCAACAGCCCAACAGCTGGGTCTTACTCGTCAACTTGTCAGTATTTTATACCAGCGAAGTGTGCACTGTTCAGAGTGTTTTTTTAAACATCGTTGGGATGGGTAGTGCTGGAACAAACCCACTTTGTTTATCAGCACTTCTGGTTAGGATTTAATTCCAAAGTTCAGACAGTTATTTCGAGGAAAAAAATGATTCCGTATCAGAAAGGAAGTTGTTACTGCAGTATGGCACGCAGTGTCGACTATGAGGGTCACTGTACGTCTGTGTCAGTCACTGTACGTCTATGACAATCACTACGTCTATAACAGTCACTACATATGTGTAACAATCACTGTACGTCTGTGACAGCTACTGCTCGACTGTGACAGTCACTGCATGTCTGTGACTCTCACTTCCCGACTGTGATAATGCAGGTGCTGGCCGCCGCCCTCCTCCCACACGCTCTTACACACCTCATCTCATTTCTGTCACGCTCCACTTCAACTCTTATCATGACCTCATTGACCATTACATAAATTGAACGACCCAATTATGTTCTGCAGGAACCCATGAGAATTGTGAATATTTTTTAGCAAAATGGTATTAACCAGGTGAGGGAGGGAGGGTAGGGTGGTAATTTAACACTCCCCCTCACCGTGAGGAGGGTAGGGGGGCGTCAATACCCCAGGGGAAAGGGGGCTATCATAAACATGTCTCAACAGGCTTGCAGTGTCCTCAGCTTCACTTTTTCCTGCCATAAGGCCGTACCATTTTTTCCCTATATTTTTTCCTTCCAATATTCGAAGGCTTTTTACAATAACATGTGTATTTTTGAGTCTAGTATTTATGATATACATACACACACACACACATCCCGCACATAGAAACTTCTGACGATGTTTTGATCCGACTTGTGACCATTGACTAGTCACACACTAACGAAGGAAAGGGAACCAATATTTATACGAGAGGAGAGCGGGAATGGGAGAGATAGAGGGAGAGAGAGGAGGGAGAAAGATTAAAGAAGGAAGTAGAGGTAGTAGTGGAAGAGGTAATGGATGTAATAGTAGTTGTTGTTGTTGTAGTGGGTAGAGGGAGAAGTGGTAGTGGCACAGGGTCAGAGTGAAGTGAAGCGAGGTGGTGGCAGTAGAATTAGTAGAAGAAGCAGTAGAAGTGGAGTGGAGGAAGTCTAAGAACAAGAAAAGGGAACACTGCAGGAGAGCTGATGGTCCACGAGGGTGGGGCCGAAAACAGAGGGAAAAAACTAGTAGGACAGAACACACCTAGGCATAAGAAAGGAAAGGAAAAGAAAACATAGGAAAGGAGAAGAGTGCCAACACTGTCATGCCGGAATACCTCGGCATGATAGTGGCCTTCTTTGCCACAATCGTATTATGATACGTAAACACACATTGTGACCTTAGCAAAGAAACAAATATTTTATTTTATTTTTAAAGATCAGGTCAAGTAGCAAGTGTTGTGAAGGTTGGAACATTTGACAGTGTTATGAGGAATGAAGGCATCTACAGAAACGAGACCAGGACTAAGATTCATACGAGGTAAGTTATGTGTAAGTGATGCTTCTCACAAGACGGCGTCTGTGGAAACTAGAAGAGGAGGCAGTTTTGGCAGAGGATCAGCTAATAGGATGACTGTGATCTCTGACATGACAGATAACATTATTGGTGTCTACGAGCTTAACAATTCTTTTGTGCTCTTTAAGTCTATCAGAAAGAGGAGAGTATTACAACCCAGGAATCCAAAGGCCTGTCATCCTGGGTGTAAAGGGAGCAAAATAAACACCGCAGAAAACTTTTGACTTATATTATCCTTTCACCAAGTAAGAACAGAAGTATGTACACTATATACAACAATAGGTATTAGTGCACTCCACGGTAAGCAGGCCACTAGAGAGCAGACCGTGCTTCAACCAGCTCTAGAATGGGAATGATAAGGGCAGGCAGGCGGGTGGAGCCCACAACACCTGTCATTACCAAAACCATCTTCTCATTGGCTTGAACCTGGGTACTGATCGAACGACGGGGCCCCATCGTCCGTTCCTTAGTACTGGTTCGCTGGTTGGGGGAGAGAGCCTTTCAATGAGGGTGTGTACATGCGCCGAATAAAGGTTGCGTACTCTTTGCATGCCACAGAGAGCGGCCACTTTCTTCAGATTACTGGAGAGGACAAGAGGAACAGGAAATGGAGTAGACTCCAGAAGCATCAATAGCAGGGGAAAGGTACGGACTAGATTACTGCCAAGTGAGTTTAGCGAAAAGTAAGTGTGATGTTTAAGGAAGGCAAAGAACAGGAAGTATTACGTGAGAAGAGAATCTAGGAGAGAAGAAAGTTCGTTTAACACGTGAGAAGTCAGAGTTCGTGATATCCGAAAGGTAGCCAAGACCAGAGAATGAATTACGAAGAGTGGAAATTTCCGAATCTAGAAACCGAGGGTCACAGATGAGGAGGGGACGAAGAAAGAGAGAAACAACACTTTTCTTGACAGAGGGAGCATAGTAAGAAAAGTAGTAAATGTGCATGTCACTGTGCATTGGCATGCAATAAACGAAAAAAGAAAAGCCTGTAGCTGAGCGATGGACATGTACATCAAGGAAAGGCAGCCAAGAGTTACAGTAGTGTGCAAATTAATTGGGACAGGAGCAAATTTTGTGATTATCTCATAATATATCTCAAGCCTCCAGCTTAATTAACGTAGTTTGGGCTCTTTTCTTATATAAGAGTTTGCTACCGACTTCTAGCAACCATCCAGCTGTGGTGTTACCCTGCACCTCTCGTCATTGCTACTACAGCTGTTCTTGCAAGTGTCCATGAGTGAATATGGTTTCGCCAAATTCTCCACTTCAATTCATGATAACTGCTGAAATTCATGATGGATGTTGCACTTAGAAAGCGTGCAAGTATTGTAGTTCTTAGAAAAACATGCTGATTTGAGTATCAGATCGCCGAAAATTTGAGTCTAGCGAAGTCAACTGTTGGTCTGATTATGAAGTGAGCTGAGGACACTGGTGATTGAGGAGCGCTGCGCCGACGAAGATGTGGAAGAAAACTTAAGACAATACCTCACGATGACAAAGTTATAAGAAACAGTGTGAAGGATCCCAAGAAAACCAGCAAAAAATTGGAGAGAAATTGGCTTTCAGCTGGAGTAAAAATGTCGATTCTTCAACAGTTCGACGAAGGCTCTGTGAAGTTGGCAGAACTGCTAGAAAGCCGGTAAAGAAACAATTATTGACGGCTGCTAGGAAGAAAAGACAGCTGCTGTGAGCACTCGATCGTAAGGGATGGACGAAAGATGAATAGAGAAAAGTTATATTTCAGATTAGGCGCATTTTGAAGTACATGAGTACAGATCAGTGATAGTGAGATGGAGCAAAGGAGAACCTCTTCGGAATGGAAACATTCAGTAAGAGCCAAAACACTAACCTAAGATGTTTTGGGGTAGTTATACTGATAAAAACCCTGGATGGCTTGTTATTGTTGAGGGAGCCACGAGCCGTGACAAATACAAGGCAATCCCATTGTGAACAGAGACTTTCCTGGTGGAGAAGAGCGTTTTTCAGCAGGATCTTGCTCCATGCCACACTTCCAGAAAAATGTTTACATTCTTCGAAGACGGTGGGCTAACCGTTCTAAACTGGCCTGGAAACTCTACTGACCTCAACCCAGTTGAGAATCTATGGGCAATACCACACGCAGGATCGCGAAACAGGACTGTTCAACTGTGGAGAGAAGCTAATTGCTGCTGTTATTAGGACCTGGTACCTAGGAGAACTTGCCAAAATGTATTCAACATTGGTGGATTTTATGCCAAAGCGTGTAGCAGTGGTTATAAAAACAAAGGATAGTCATATCTCATATTAAATCAATTAGCTGTCATATCATTACCGTGTATTTTTCAAATATACATAAATTTTCCAAATAAATGTTTAATTTCATCACAATCCCAGTTAATATGCACATTACTGTAGATTCCCATTCAGCTTTAAACTTGATGGAAGAAGCAAGACTGTTAAGGTTATCGAGAAATGGTTGGAAGAGTTATGGCGCCAAAGAGCAAAGAAGTCATCAACATAGCGGAGCCAGAGGGAAGGGGAGGGGATTGTCCCAGTAACGGTATCGCTCCCCCCCCCTCTTTTTTTTAAACAGGGTTTGACAGGGTTAGGTTAAGGATCCCTAGCTTTATTGACAAGCTAAGAGCTGTTTCCTACATCAGCTCATTTGAAAACATTTTTATTGTTATGAGACGTACAAGTAGGGAACAGGATGAAGTTGGAGCCATCTCTCTCATATATATATATATATATATATAATTATATTATATATAATAGGAGGGGGTAAAGGAGGTTTTTGTGTGCGAGGGGCTTGGACTTCCAGCAAGCGTGCGTGAGCGTATTTGAGAGGAGTGAATGGAGACAAATAGTTTTTAATACTTGACGTGCTGTTGGAGTGTGAGCAAAGTAACATTTATGAAGGGATCCAGGGAAACCGGCAGGCCGGACTTGAGTCCTGGAGATGGCAAGTACAGTGTCTGCACTCTGAAGGAGGGGTGTTAATGTTGCAGTTTTATAATTCTAGTGTAAAGCACCCTTCTGGCAAGACAGTGATGGAGTGAATGATGAAAGTGTTTTTCTTTTTCGGGCCACCCTGCCTTGGTGGGAATTGGCCGATGTGTTAAAAACAGTGTTATAATATATATATATATATATATATATAATATATATATATAATATATATATATATATATATATATAATGTGTGTGTGTGTGTGTGCAAACAATCGCTGACAGGTGATTTTAACTATGCAAGACAAGCCATGGGGAGTACAAAATTTTAGCTCAAGTTCTTTCACACTTCTCAGTGCGTCATCAGGAGCTATGCAATGTTGCAAGGCAGCAACTGAAGCAAGGTAAGTTTCTCAGAGTAGCGCTGTGCGGGTGTGTCACCCGTCGCAGCTTCGAAATAACAAGGTAGGTTTTTTTTTGTGCCACCGAACTGGCTAGTTTACTGTGCACCCCAGATCCATCCTGTCGATGGTAGCGCTAAAGCCTAGCAGTTAGGACCCAAAAGTAAAATAGCAAAGCTGGTTAAAATATTTCAACTGAATATGACAAATTTAGACAACGGAGTCTCCATCGGAGTTAGATATCGCTCTCTCGCCGACTCATTATTTACACTTCTTATTTCCTGGCTTAGCGGCCTTGCTTTTCAAAATCCTCCACTCTCACTCTCACTCTCTCTCTCTCTCTCTCTCTCTCTCTCTCTCTCTCTCTCTCTCTCTCTCTCTCTCTCTCTCTCTCTCTCTCTTTGAGAGGGTCAGGTTAAGGATTCCTAATTTTATTGACAAGCTAAGAGCTGTTACCTACAGCTCATTTGAAAGCATTTTTATTGTTATGAAACATACAAGTAGGGAACAGAATGAAGTTGGAGCCATCTGTGGGCAGGCATTTTCATTTGATCAACTATCTTGTTTACATCATAATGCTGTACGAATGTGTTCCAGACTCGAGTCATCCTGGAGATAAATGATCTCAGATGAAGTGATATTCTGGAGAAGGGTACAGCCAGAGTGAAGTTGCTGCTTTCTGCCCGTCTTGTGGTATAGAAGCTTGTTTCACGCTGTCCTCGAAGTGGATCCAAGTGTGGTACTTTGACAATATTGGCCTTGTACATAACAGTAAGGCCACCCACGTCCCTCCTGTGTTGAAGGCTGGCTGGCTGGCTGGCTGTTTCTTTCTCTCTCTCTCTCTCTCTCTCCTCTCTCTCTCTCTCTCTCTCGCGCGCGCGCGCGTCTTGTGTGTGTGCTTCAACTTCCTCCAACAATTTTCTTTCTCTTGCTTCTGCTTCCTGTTGTTCAATTATGTCACGAGGTGGGAATACATGGCAGTAAAAAGTTCTTGAAAAGCAGTGGATGTAGAAGGTCACTGGGTGAACCTCACAAAAAATAACACACATCTTAAACTGTAGTAATATGAAGATACATCTCTGCCCAGATCCAGCTATTTAGCTGACATATGTCGAATAAAAAATAAATACACTGGAAGGAAGTTAAATGCAGTTAAAAATATATTGCAGTCAAAGCTGACTGAATGAAAGTTATTCCGGAAAATAGATGACAAGGAGCAAGAGATAAAACTGAAGAAAGATAGGGATCTTTTAATATAAAGTGAGAAATATGCAGAGAACTTAAGATTTTACTTTCAAAATTCGCAATTTAATTTTGAGATAAGCTGCGGCTGGTGACACACCCGCACTACGCTGAGAAACTTCCCTTGCTTTAGTTGCTGCCTTGCAACATTGCACAGCTCCTGATGACGCACTAAGAAGTGTGAAAGTGCTTCACCTAAAGATTTCCACTCCTCGTGGCTTGTCCTGCATACTTTGCATACAATATATATATATACATATATATATATATATATGTCGTGCCGAATATGTAAAACTGGTCAATTAGCAAGAACTCATTTAAAATTAAGTCCTTTCTGAAATTTTCTCTTATACGTTTAAAGATATATTTTTTTCATTAATGTTAATGTAAATTTTTTTTAATTTTGCTCCAAAAGAATCTTAGAAAACTTACCTAACCTTATTATAACAAGAACAATTTATTTTAGCCTAACCCAACTAAATATATTTTAGATTTCTTTACAATAATTTAATACTAAGCAAGCACAGTGAAATATATTTTTTCGTTAGGTTCAGAATGATTGTCGAAATTATTGCATACACAAATTTTCGCTTGTCCTATATGGCAAGATGAACGTTGCTATTTAAGCCAAGATCGCAAGTTCTGCCTATTCGGCACGACATATATATATATATATATATATATATATATATATATATATATATATATATATATATATATATTATATATATATATATATTATGTACATATGTTTATATATATTATATGTATGTATCATCTATCTCCGTGCCAAATAAGCTAATTTAAAATTCGTTAATACTGTATATCTGGGAAAATCAATCTATATATGACGAAAAAAAATCATTGGAGTTGATGTGTTCCTGTGTGATGGGTCTCACACGTTGATGTGTTCCTGTGTGATGGGTCTCACATGTTGATGTGTTCCTGTGTGATGGGTCTCACACGTTGATGTGTTCCTGTGTGATGGGTCTCACATGTTGATGTGTTCCTGTGTGATGGGTCTCACACGTTGATGTGTTCCTGTGTGATGGGTCTCACACGTTGATGTGTTCCTGTGTGATGGGTCTCACACGTTGATGTGTTCCTGTGTGACGGGTCTCACACGTTGATGTGTTCCTGTGTGACGGGTCTCACACGTTGATGTGTTCCTGTGTGATGGGTCTCACACGTTGATGTGTTCCTGTGTGATGGGTCTCACACGTTGATGTGTTCCTGTGTGATGGGTCTCACACGTTGATGTGTTCCTGTGTGATGGGTCTCACACGTTGATGTGTTCCTGTGTGATGGGTCTCACACGTTGATGTGTTCCTGTGTGATGGGTCTCACACGTTGATGTGTTCCTGTGTGATGGGTCTCACACGTTGATGTGTTCCTGTGTGATGGGTCTCACACGTTGATGTGTTCCTGTGTGATGGTCTCACACGTTGATGTGTTCCTGTGTGACGGGTCTCACACGTTGATGTGTTCCTGTGTGATGGGTCTCACACGTTGATGTGTTCCTGTGTGATGGGTCTCACACGTTGATGTGTTCCTGTGTGATGGGTCTCACACGTTGATGTGTTCCTGTGTGATGGGTCTCACACGTTGATGTGTTCCTGTGTGATGGGTCTCACACGTTGATGTGTTCCTGTGTGACGGGTCTCACACGTTGATGTGTTCCTGTGTGATGGGTCTCACACGTTGATGTGTTTCTGTGTGATGGGTCTCACACGTTGATGTGTTCCTGTGTGATGGGTCTCACACGTTCATGTGTTCCTGTGTGATGGGTCTCACACGTTGATGTGTTCCAGTGTGATGGGTCTCACACGTTGATGTGTTCCTGTGTGATGGGTCTCACACGTTGATGTGTTCCAGTGTGATGGGTCTCACACGTTGATGTGTTCCTGTGTGATGGGTCTCACACGTTGATGTGTTCCTGTGTGATGGGTCTCACACGTTGATGTGTTCCTGTGTGATGGGTCTCACACGTTCATGTGTTCCTGTGTGATGGGTCTCACACGTTGATGTGTTCCAGTGTGATGGGTCTCACACGTTGATGTGTTCCTGTGTGATGGGTCTCACACGTTGATGTGTTCCAGTGTGATGGGTCTCACACGTTGATGTGTTCCTGTGTGATGGGTCTCACACGTTCATGTGTTCCTGTGTGATGGGTCTCACACGTTGATGTGTTCCAGTGTGATGGGTCTCACACGTTGATGTGTTCCAGTGTGATGGGTCTCACACGTTCATGTGTTCCTGTGTGATGGGTCTCACACGTTGATGTGTTCCAGTGTGATGGGTCTCACACGTTGATGTGTTCCTGTGTGATGGGTCTCACACGTTCATGTGTTCCTGTGTGATGGGTCTCACACGTTGATGTGTTCCAGTGTGATGGGTCTCACACGTTGATGTGTTCCTGTGTGATGGGTCTCACACGTTGATGTGTTCCTGTGTGATGGGTCTCACACGTTCATGTGTTCCAGTGTGATGGGTCTCACACGTTGATGTGTTCCAGTGTGATGGGTCTCACACGTTGATGTGTTCCTGTGTGATGGGTCTCACACGTTCATGTGTTCCAGTGTGATGGGTCTCACACGTTGATGTGTTCCAGTGTGATGGGTCTCACACGTTGATGTGTTCCTGTGTGATGGGTCTCACACGTTCATGTGTTCCAGTGTGATGGGTCTCACACGTTCATGTGTTCCAGTGTGATGGGTCTCACACGTTGATGTGTTCCAGTGTGATGGGTCTCACACGTTGATGTGTTCCAGTGTGATGGGTCTCACACGTTCATGTGTTCCAGTGTGATGGGTCTCACACGTTCATGTGTTCCTGTGTGATGGGTCTCACACGTTGATGTGTTCCAGTGTGATGGGTCTCACACGTTGATGTGTTCCAGTGTGATGGGTCTCACACGTTCATGTGTTCCTGTGTGATGGGTCTCACACGTTGATGTGTTCCAGTGTGATGGGTCTCACACGTTGATGTGTTCCTGTGTGATGGGTCTCACACGTTCATGTGTTCCTGTGTGATGGGTCTCACACGTTGATGTGTTCCAGTGTGATGGGTCTCACACGTTGATGTGTTCCTGTGTGATGGGTCTCACACGTTGATGTGTTCCTGTGTGATGGGTCTCACACGTTCATGTGTTCCAGTGTGATGGGTCTCACACGTTGATGTGTTCCAGTGTGATGGGTCTCACACGTTGATGTGTTCCTGTGTGATGGGTCTCACACGTTCATGTGTTCCAGTGTGATGGGTCTCACACGTTGATGTGTTCCAGTGTGATGGGTCTCACACGTTGATGTGTTCCTGTGTGATGGGTCTCACACGTTCATGTGTTCCAGTGTGATGGGTCTCACACGTTCATGTGTTCCAGTGTGATGGGTCTCACACGTTGATGTGTTCCAGTGTGATGGGTCTCACACGTTCATGTGTTCCAGTGTGATGGGTCTCACACGTTGATGTGTTCCAGTGTGATGGGTCTCACACGTTGATGTGTTCCTGTGTGATGGGTCTCACACGTTCATGTGTTCCAGTGTGATGGGTCTCACACGTTCATGTGTTCCAGTGTGATGGGTCTCACACGTTGATGTGTTCCAGTGTGATGGGTCTCACACGTTCATGTGTTCCAGTGTGATGGGTCTCACACGTTGATGTGTTCCAGTGTGATGGGTCTCACACGTTCATGTGTTCCAGTGTGATGGGTCTCACACGTTCATGTGTGCATTCCTCATAAAAGGAAAACACTTCTTAAAATATCAACTCATTTTGTTAAATGAAGGAAAAGCACAGGCGCAGAGCTAACACTTATGGCGACAACATTTCGCTCTACGCAGAGCTTTAAATCTCAGAGGAAACGTTAAAAAAACACTCCTTACCTGTCGATAGTGTACCTTGGTAAAGGAAGCCTTGGCATTCACTTTGCTAAAGGATGCCTTGACATTCACCTTTATAAAGGTCTTTGAGGTCAGTACCTCAGCCTCGGTAAGTGTTCATCCAGAGGTAAATACTAGGCGACCCGACCCTCAGTCTTTCCGAAGACGTAAAATTGGCGAGTTGTTCAGCCTTGGTAATCACTCACCTTCACCAAGGCTGACTACCTCAAAGATTAAATCTCGTAGTTACGTGCAGCTTGTTCTTCTGTCTGTCGCAACGACTCCTGCTCTTTGGTATACTCCCCATAAAATCTTAAGTTCTCTGCATATTTCTCACTTTATATTAAAAGATCCCTATCTTCAGTTTTATCTCTTGCTCCTTGTCATCTATTTTCCGGAATAACTTTCATTCAGTCAGCTTTGACTGCAATATATCTTTTACTGCATTTAACTTCCTTCCAGTGTATTTATTTTTTATTCGACATATGTCAGCTAAATAGCTGGATCTGGGCAGAGATGTATCTTCATATTACTACAGTTTAAGATGTGTGTTATTTTTTGTGAGGTTCACCCAGTGACCTTCTACATCCACTACTTTTCAAGAACTTTTTACTGCCATGTATTCCCACCTCGTGACATAATTGAACAACAGGAAGCAGAAGCAAGAGAAAGAAAATTGTTGGAGGAAGTTGAAGCACACACACAAGACGCGCGCGCGCGCGCGCGCGCGAGAGAGAGAGAGAGAGAGAGAGAGAGAGAGAGAGAGAAAGAGAGAGCCAGCCAGCCAGCCTTCAACACAGGAGGGATGTTGGTGGCCTTACTGTTATGTACAAGGCCAATATTGTCAAAGTACCACACTTGGATCCACTTCGAGGACAGCGTGAGCCAAGCTTCTATACCACAAGACGGGCAGAAAGCTGCAACTTCACTCTGGCTGTACCCTTCTCCAGAATATCACTTCATCTGAGATCATTTATCTCCAGGATGACTCGAGTCTGGAACACATTCGTACAGCATTATGATGTCAACGAGATAGTTGATCAAATGAAAATGCCTGCCCATAGATGGCTCCAACTTCATTCTGTTCCCTACTTGTATGTTTCATAACAAAAATGCTTTCAAATGAGCTGATGTAGGTAACAGCTCTTAGCTTGTCAATAAAATTAGGAATCCTTAACCTGTAAATAGCTTGTCAATAAAGCTAGGGATCCTTAACCTAACTTGTCAAACGCTGTGTAAAGAGAGAGAGAGAGAGAGAGAGAGAGAGAGGTAGGCAGGCAGGCAGGCAGGCACCTTACATGCCTTACACACCCACCACCATAAGCTGACCACATCATGAGGAGCCAGTCTAACAGCATCCTGTCGGCCAACATTAGAGGTTTCATTACTAATGTTGGAGAGCTCACACAGCTTTGTGAACACTCGACGTCCCGACATGATAGCTGTTGTTGAAACATTTTTGGACAGGACTCCAGAAAATTTTGCAAGAATTGCTGGCTACACCTCATGGATGAGAAGAGACCGGTAAGGGCAAGGAGGATGTGTTGCTGTGTGCTTCTCTAAAAGTGTTCATGCCCAGCACATTGATGTTGCCACCCCTACTCATCTTGAAATGATGTTCTTCAAGCTCTGCATGAACACTAGTACCTCTGTACTAGTATGTGCAATGTACAGACCTCAGTGGCAACATGCAGACCCCATCAACTTCCTAATGGAAAATATGGACTCCCTTCTGCTATAACACAACTGTCAACATATCATAATTGTTGGTGACCTCAACCAACACGTTATACAGAGGGACTTTGATGGCCTTCTTGCAGTATTTAACATGAGAAACTTTGTTGATTTTCCTACTCACATCTCTGGCTTCTCCCTTAACCCACTAGTGAGTGATCTGGCAGAAGGTATAGGCACTTGTCAACTCCTCGGCTACGTTGGATCATCTGACCACAAGGCTGTTTTTACGACACTTAAGATCCCAACAGAACGAGGTGAGGAGTCCACACGCACAACCTGGCTATGGGAAAGAAGTAATTGGCCAGCCCTTTGCTCTGAGCTCGCCACCACCGATTGGAATGCTCTTCTCCAAGGGGATGTTGACAACCAACTGAAAGCCTTCACTGGACACATCCTTAATCTACAACAAGAACACATTCCTCACCGGCAATATGTGACGAAGCCTACAGATCAGCCGTGGTTTGGCTTTCGTTGTAGAGAGGCTGCTACTGCTAAGTACAAAGCATGGCGAAGGTATAAGAGACTTCCTACCACCTATAACAGGAACTTGCACAAGCAAGCCTGTAGGCATATGGGTGACATTCAAAAGTGGGCCATTGCTAAATGGGAGATGGACACAAAAAGAAAGGTAGCATCAGGTAGGGTAGGCTCCAAAACCTGGTGGTCCCTGGTCAAGGACAGACAAGATTATCTGCCTGATGAGCTCATTCCATCTCTAAATCGACAGGATGGGACCACCTCTACTAGTAGTCAAGAGAAGGCGGACCTCTTTGCTGAACACTTTGCTTCCAAAATGCAAGTTCCTGATCCAGCAAGGGACCCTCCTTGGCTAGCTGCAAGAACTGTGTCAAAACTGTCAGTGGTGATAATAAGGCAGGAGGAGGTGCATTTCCTTCTTAAATTGCTTGACCAAGAAAAGGCTGTGGGCCCAGACAAGTTGAGCCCAAGATTGTTGAGAAGATGTGCAGACCAGCTAGCAGCACCTCTAACTCGCATCTTTCAGCACTGCCTAGTACAGTGTAAATGGCCCTCTCTATGGAAAAAGGCAAATGTAGTCCCTGTTCACAAAAAGAAGAGCAGAGCAGAAATCAGCAACTACAGACCAGTGTCACTCCTGTCAATCACTGGTAAGATCCTTGAGACAATAATCTCAAGACAAATGACAGTTTTTTGACTACCACTCACTACTTTGTGATCGTCAATATGGTTTCAGGAAAGGTTACTCTGCTGCTGATCTGTTGTTAAACCTCTCCACTAAGTGGCACCAGTCACTGGATGAATCCAAAGTCAGCTGTGTGGTAGCACTGGACATTGCTGGTGCTTTCGACCGGGTGTGGCACCAGGTCCTCTTGGCAAAACTTCAAGCACTGGGAATTGCAGGCTCTACGCTATGTCTCCTCAGTGATTACCTTCATGGTAGATCTCTAAGGGTAGTTCTCAATGGAACAGAATCACCAAGACATCCTATTTGGGCAAGTGTTCCACAAGGAAGCCTGCTGGGACCATTGTTATGGAATGTCTACTTCAATGACCTTCATCTCACCCCAGAATCCCATGCATATTCAGACGACTGCACTGACATTCACTTATCCAAGAGAAGAAATGCCAGCTGTTCTAAGCTACATCAATCACCAGCTAAGAGCTATATCAGCTTGGGGAAATAGATGGCAAGTAACATTTGCACCTGAGAAAACGCAAATGATGATCGTCTCTAGGCACCATGATGGTAATGCTGGTGCAGTAGTAAGGATGAATGGGAGGGTGTTGGCGCTTGGGGAAGAAGTTGATATCCTTGGGGTGAAATTTGACTCCAAACTGACCATGAAGAACCATGTAAATCTTGCAAACAAGGCAGCCAGGAAGCTTACAGCACTTCGCCGTATCTCGCATTTGCTTGATAGTAGGGGTTGCAAAATTCTGTACGAGGCACAAGTACGCTCACACCTTGAGTATGCTCCACTTTCTTGGTTTGCCTGTCCCCCCCCCCTCTCATCTGCGACTGCTTGACAGAGTAGAGAACAGAGCAAGACGTCCCATCTCTCGCCTGGACCAATCCTGGATAGATCTGTCATTTCAGCAGAGCCTTCAACACAGGAGGGATGTGGGTGGCCATACTGTTATGTACAAGGCCAATATTGTGAGGTCACAGACCCTGAGCTGCTTTGGGGATTAGCGTGGACGGTTACAAAGCATGGCTTGCTTCTGCAGTGTTTTAAAAACTGAGGTTGGAGAGTTGAAGGAGGAGGTCTTGCTTCTCCAGGAGGAGATTAGGAGGCTGAAGGTCCACCTCAATGGGTCTGGGAGAGAGTGTGAGGTGGCTGGAGTTGTGGGGAATGAGACTTCTAGCAGTGAGGTGCAGTCTGTCTCTCGCTGTGAGGAGGCTGTAGTTGGGGAGGTAGCAACGGCTACCAGCAGTGAGGTGCAGCCCAGCACCTGCTACAAGTGGCGAGTTGTTCACAGTAATGGGAGGCGCATCAGAGTAAGGAAAGTTAAGAGTGAAGATCTGAAGGTAGGAAATCGCTTCTCTGTTCTCCAGGATGAATGTACTTCAGTGGCCAGTGAAGGTAAGGGTACTACTGCCCCTGCTAATGAAGGTAAGCGCATTCTTGTGGTTGGTGACTCTCAGGTAAGATATATTGACCGTGCTTTTGTAATAGGAATAAGAAGATGAGAGATAGTGTGTGCTTCCCTGGAGCTGGTGTTGGGGACATTGTCAACAGGCTGGATAATATCATGTCAGGTAATGGGAACAGCCCATTATCTGTCTCAGTGCTGGTGGAAATGATATTGGGAAGGGTAGGAGAGAAGAGCTGCTAGATAAGTACAGGTCAGCTATAGATTTTCATTAAGTCTAAGGGAGGGATCCCAATCATATGTAGCATCTTGCCTAGAAGGGGAGTAGGAAATGAATGGTTGTCTAGGGCAATTGGTGTAAATTGCTGGCTAGACAGATACTGCAAGGAACTTGCAATCCCATTCATTGACAACTGGAACAACTTTTATGGCAAACATGATATGTATGCAAGGGAAGGGGTACATCTCTCTGGGGCAGGGGTGGTAGCACTTGCAGACTCGATTGAGAAGGCCATTGGTGAAATGCCTATGATTTTAAACTGATGGAAGATAGAGGTATGGGTGTGTGTGGGAAACAAGCAGGTTGCAACACTAGGGTTGGAAACAGTAAATGTATAAAAGATATTCAGCATGAAGTTATAAATAAAGACAATAGAACAGGTCAGCAAACAAAGGGGGACAGCAGAGGGCAGCAAGGGACTAGCTCCCTTAAGGTTTACTATACTAATAGCAGGAGTGTTAGAAATAAGATAGATGAGCTAAGATTAATTGCAAGTGCAGGAAACATAGATATTATTGCTATAACAGAGACCTGGCTCAATCTGAAAGATAGAGAGATGCCCTCTGAATGTCACATACAAGGCTATAAATTATTCCACACTGACAGGGTCAACAGGAAAGGTGGTGGAGTAGCGATGTATGTCAGAGACAATTTAAATTGTTGTGTTAGACAGGATATTAAATTAGAAGCGTCAGCCACTGAATCTGTTTGGTTACAG
This sequence comes from Cherax quadricarinatus, assembly GCF_026875155.1. Classification (NCBI taxonomy): domain Eukaryota; kingdom Metazoa; phylum Arthropoda; class Malacostraca; order Decapoda; family Parastacidae; genus Cherax; species Cherax quadricarinatus. Next base: position 46,705,736 of record NC_069413.1, on the reverse strand, counting down.
CTTCTCGAGGGCCGAGAAAAAACTAATTTTGGGTGTGATTTACAGGGCCCCAAATCTTGATAGGGAGTGCAGTAAACTTCTATGGGACGAAATTCGTAAGGCATCTACATACGAAAATGTGCTAATGGGAGATTTCAACTATAGACAGATTGACTGGAGCAATTTGACAGGAAATTTAGAGTCGGGTGACTTTCTTGATACGATCCAGGATTGTTTTTTAAAACAGTTTTGGACAGAGCCAACTAGGGGAAATAACCTCCTTGACTTGGTTCTTGCCAGTAGGGAAACACTAATAATCTTGAGGTTAATGATGAGCTTGGGGAGAGTGATCACAAATCACTCAGTTTTAATATATCATGGAATTCCCCTAATAATGGCAATCAAGTCTCCGTCCCTGACTTTCGCTTGGCTGATTTCATAGGACTGAAAAATTACTTAGGTGGGCTGAACTGGAATGACCTGACTAAGGGTCAGGTAGGTGGTGATGGTTGCCGATATGATGCTTTCCAGGGCATAGTTCTAGCTGCTCAGTCAAATTATGTTCCAAATAGGGAAATCAGATCAAACAAAAATGATCCTAAATGGATGAACAATAGATTAAAATATCTGATGGTCAAAAGAGAGGCATATATAGGCAAATCAAAAGAGGAGAGACACAATTAAGAAATCGATATATTCAGTTAAAGAGAGAAATAAAAAAGGGAATTAGAAAAGCAAAAGAGAGTTTATGAGGTTAAAGTTGCAAGAGAATCGAAGACTAACCCAAAAGGATTCTTTCAGGTATACAGAAGTAAGATCAGGACAAGATAGGCCCACTCAAAAGTTCCTCGGGTCAGCTCACTGACAGTGATAAGGAAATGTGTAGAATTTTTAACACATACTTCCTCTCAGTTTTTACACAGGAGGATACCAGCGATATTCCAGTAATGATAAATTATGTAGAACAGGACGATAATAAACTGTGCACTATTAGGGTCACAAGTGACATGGTCCTTAGGCAAATAGATAAATTAAAACCTAACAAATCCCCAGGCCCTGATGAACTGTATGCAAGGGTTCTAAAGGAATGTAAAGAGGAGCTTAGCACACCTTTGGCTAATCTTTTCAACATATCACTACAAACTGGCATGGTGCCAGATAAGTGGAAAATGGCAAATGTGATACCTATTTTCAAAACAGGTGACAGGTCCTTAGCTTCGAACTATAGACCAATAAGCCTAACCTCCATAGTGGGAAAATTTATGGAATCAATAATTGCCGAGGCAGTTCGTAGCCACCTTGAAAAGCATAAATTAATCAACGAATCTCAGCATGGTTTTACAAAGGGGCGTTCCTGCCTTACGAATTTATTAACTTTTTTCACTAAGGTATTTGAGGAGGTAGATCATGGTAATGAATATGATATTGTGTATATGGACTTCAGTAAGGCTTTTTGACAGGGTCCCACATCAGAGACTATTGAGGAAAAATTAAAGCACATGGAAATAGGAGGAGAAATTTTTTCCTGGATAGAGGCATGGTTGACAAATAGGCAGCAGAGAGTTTGCATAAATGGGGAGAAATCAGAGTGGGGAGCGTCACGAGCGGTGTTCCACAGGTCAGTGTTGGGCCCCCTGCTGTTCACAATCTACATAAACGACATAGATGAGGGCATAAAGAGCGACATGGGCAAGTTTGCCGATGACACCAAAATAGGCCGTCGAATTCATTCTGGGCGAGGACTTCGAGCACTCCAAGTAAGATTGAATAACTGATGCAGTGGTCGGGGAAAAAGTGGCAGATGCAGTTTAATTTTAGACAAATGCAAAGTTCTAAATGTTGGACAGGACAATAACCATGCCACATATAAACTAAATAATGTAGATCTTAATATTACGGATTGCGAAAAAAAATTTAGGAGTTCTGGTTAGCAGTAATCGAAACCAAGACAACAGTGCATAAGTGTTCGCAATAAAGCTAATAGAATCCTTGGCTTCATATCAAGAAGCATAAATAATAGGAGTCCTCAGGTTGTTCTTCAACTCTATACATCCTTGGTTAGGCCTCATTTAGATTATGCTGCACAGTTTTGGTCACACGTATTACAGAATGGATATAAATTCTCTGGAAAATGTACAAAGGAGGATGACAAAGATGATCCCATGTATCAGAAACCTTCCCTATGAGGATAGACTAAGGGCCCTGAAACTGCACTCTCTAGAAAGACGTAGAATTAGGGGGGATATGATTGAGGTGTATAAATGGAAGACAGGAATAAATAAAGGGGATGTAAATAGTGTGCTGAAAATATCTAGCCTAGACAGGACTCGCAGCAATGGTTTTAAGTTGGAAAAATTCAGATTCAGGAAGGATATAGGAAAGTACTGGTTTGGTAATAGAGTTGTGGATGAGTGGAACAAACTCCCAAGTACCGTTATAGAGGCCAGAACGTTGTGTAGCTTTAAAAATAGGTTGGATAAATACATGAGTAGATGTGGGTGGGTGTGAGTTAGACCTGATAGCTTGTGCTAACAGGTCGGTTGCCGTGTTCCTCCCTTAAGTCAATGTGACCTGACCTGACTAGGTTGGGTGCATTGGCTTAAGCCGGTAGGAGACTTGGACCTGCCTCGCATGGGCCAGTAGGCCTTCTGCAGTGTTCCTTCGTTCTTATGTTCTTAAGACGGGCAGAAAGCAGCAACTTCACTCTGGCTGTACTCTTCTCCAGAACATCACTCCATCTGAGATCATATATACCCAGGATGACTCGAGTATGGAACACATTCGTACAGCATAATGATGCCAACGAGATAAAGTCAGTTGATCAAATGAAAATGTTGGCCCACAGATGGCTCCAATTTTATCCTGTTCGTTACTTGTATGTCTCATAACAATAAAAATGCTTTCAAATGAGCTGATGTAGGTAACAGCTCTTAGCTTGCCAATAAAGTTTGGAATCCTTAACCTGTAAATAGCTTGTCAATAAAGCTAGGCATTCTAACCTTGTCAAACCCTGTGTAATAAAAAAAAAAAGTGGAGGATTTTGTAAAGGAAGGCCGCTAAACCAAGAAGTAAGTGAAAACAATGAGTCACCTGGAGAGCGATGTCCAACTCCGATAGAGACGACTCCATAGTCATATTCAGTTGGAATACTTAAACCAGCCTTGTTATTTCTCTTTTGGGTCCGAACTGCTAGGTTTTAGCGCTACCATCCACAGGATGGGTGTGGGGTGCACAGTAATCTAGCCAGTTCAGTGGCAAAATCCAAAAAAAAAAAAAAAAAAAAAAAAAATCATTGATTTAGTTATAATATTTGGACCTGTTCTGTTAAAATCTAGATCTCTTCCCCCTCCCTCTCCGTGGATTCTTAGACAAGGTAGTCCACGACGTTGTCTAATTTACGTCGAATCCGTGAGCTCTTTCCTCTGCGTCAGCCTTATGATACCACAAATAACCCACACAAAGGAGAAAGAAACTTTTGACGTTTCGGACCAATTTTGTCCAAGTCGGACCGAAACGTCGTCATAAGTTTTTTCCTGTGTGCGGGTTAATTGTATGTTCCAGTCACGGTATTGTGCCTTTTTTTTTGTTCATTATCATTCCATCGCAGGTGAAGAATATACTCATTTCTGAACACGCTCGGTCATTCTTTTTGAGGAGAATATCCATGATTATTTCTTAAACTATGTCCTTAACTACTTTCTTAACTCTCGACTCACTTCACTAACATATTTTAGAGACCCAGCAGCCGTCGCCGCCGCCGCCGCCGCTGCTGCTGCCGCCGCCGCCGCCGCCGCCGCCGCCGCCGCCAACATCCTTTTGTTCTCTGTAGGTCCTCTTGCTGATTTCCAATGTCTTCAGATCTTATTCTTCTCGTTAGTTTTACATTACTGGCAACAAGGAAATAAAATCTTTTCTGTTGCATTTTGAGGACCAGTACTGACCCTTGCACTGATGTTTGTGGGATCCCGCTTGTTACCTCTGCCCATGTTCATAACTCCTTGCTGACCATCCCTTGCAATCCATTCCATGATCCCTGCTAGCACTTCTAATTTGTGGATCAGTCGTTGGTGTTGACTATATCGAATGCTTTCTTAAGTCTAAACCGTAGTCTACCCACAGTTCTCCTTCATGCGTCATCTCTGCCACACTACGGGAGAAGACTAGTACCGTATTTTCCGACATATAAGGCGCACGAGTATATACGAGTTATGTTTCCAAGCAGTTGTAACGTTAGTAAACAACTGCTGAAGTGTACCCCAAAACCTACCCTTGACCTTGATCTTGACCATATTAGACGCAGGTTGATTTCCGGGACTTTTTGGGGGAGAAAAATGTGCGCCTTACATGCAAGAAAATACAGTAAATTCATAAGACTTTTCTCTAAGCTCTTGCTGGTCGTCTTTTATGAATCGTCTGTTCCTCAGGTGCTATAACATTTTTTCCCCATCTCCATTGCCTTGGAATGTGCATGTCAAGGATACAGGTCTCGAGTTCAGTGCTGTCTGGACAGCTGCTTGAATGTTGATATTATATTTTCTATTTTCCATCTTTTTTTTTTGGGGGCGGGGGGTATCTGCCACATTTCCGGTGATTTCTAGATATTTTTTTCCCAGGTTATTCCTACGCTACTACTATCAGAACCCATGGAGATGTGTTATTTTGTTCTTGCAGTTGATGTATAAAATTCTCTTAGTTGTTTCTGTACTTCTTCCCCTGATCACCGTGAGGTTGTTTCTCCGTCTCTGCTGGACTACCGTATCTCTGTCTTTGCTGGACTACCGTATCTCTGTCTCTGCTGGACTACCGTATCTGTCTCTGCTGGACTACCGTATCTGTCTCTGCTGGACTACCGTATCTCTGTCTCTGCTGGACTACCGTATCTCTCCGTCTCTGCTGGACTACCGTATCTTTCCGAGTCTCTGTTGTTCTCCTGGACTCCACCGTGAAAGCTTCTTTGGACTGTCTGTTCTGCTTATCTCAGACTTTGTCATTCTCGATAAGATCTCTCTGTGCCTTTACCAACCTTATTAGTCCTTGAGTTTCTTTGTCTTTTTGACGTGGTTCCGAGGCAGTGTCAGCTTTGATTTGGCTTTTGTTCTCACTTATTCTCTGCTTCTCCTCTTATTCTTAGGTGTTTATTTCTCCATGGTCTCTGCTGCCTCCTGCTCTCTCTAGTTCTTCTAAATTCTAATTTTTTTTCTTTGCTGCTCTACAGCTTCGAGTAAAGTTCAGGCTCTGTGCTCTTCCCATTGTCAGTTCTTTACGGTATAAATTACTCTTCCGCCGCCTGGCACTTCCAAGTTAGGTACTCCATCTCATTCAGTGACTTTTCCTCCATTTCTCTTTTCCCTCTGTGCTTTGTTCGCGAAAGCTGTTATTCATGTACAGTCTTCTCTTATGTAATCTTTTACTCTCCACCTTCTGTCCTGAGTGGTGTGTGTGTGTGTGTGTGTGTGTGTGTGTGTGTGTGTGTGTGTGTGTGTGTGTGTGGCATCTTCACCTGACAGGTATGCAAGTATCACCCCATTATAATACGATTAAATCTAGTCCAGCTAACCTGACAGCCAACCTACTTGTCAGTCAGTCTGTTAGTCTGCCAGACTGTTGCTCCTCGTCCAGTGTACTACCTCTGTTGCGGTGGTTTTGCTGATCAAATATCAATAATCGGAAACCGTGATTCTCTCACAGCCACGATAAATAATTTTTAACGTGGACTGCATCTGTAGTGTAGCCTTCACAAACAACCTCTTTAATTTTGCTAATGAATAATGAATGAAAGTCTTCCAGAAAAGTTCAGGAATAATGACAAAATATCTATAAATTTTGGGAACCACCAACGTGAAAAATAGAGCACAACATAAATCATACACAAGTCTGGCCCGTGAAACTCCCTCATTTTCTGCGGTAAAATTTTGGAGGCGGAGTGAGAGACGCAACCGCAAGGCGACTTAGGTCCCGAAAATTAATGAGTCGGAATGGAAGACAAAAATCTGAGACGTTCATCAATTCTGGGCTGAGGCATGCGACGCTGGGCTCTTATTGATTTATAACGGACGGTCGAGCAGGTCCACGGTCGCTATCCCTTGTGTCCTCTGTCTCAGGTTCCCTGCCTCAGGTCCCCCTATCTCAGGTTTCCTACATCAGGTCCCCCTGTCTTAGATTTCCTGCTTCAGGTCTTCCCTTGCTCAGGTCCATGGCTTCATGGCGCCAGCCCCAACCTAAATCTCAGATCTCCTACTGACAGGCCTCTTAAGCCACAGCTTCAAGGCCTCAACTCCATTGCTGCTGACTCCATCCTCAACCTTTAATTGTGTCAGCCTTTAGTTTACATTCTTTAATCTCCACGTTTTAATCTTACGTTTCCCACCATCAGTGTCCATGTATGGGTACGTCTCCCACCGTCAGTGTCCAGGGGATGTCGGGATCTTGGGTAGTGAAGTCACAGATCACGAGGCAAAGTTTGTTGTAGTGAATACACTCCATGTTTAAATAATGTACATTTATGTTAGACCAGTCCTTAAGTATACAGCACTGATGTTTCGCCCACATTTAGTGAAATGTACAAAATGGAAAATGTGCAGACATTTACAACAAAGTTGTTACCAGAGTTAAGCACAGACTACAATGACATGCTTCTCTTGCGTGACGCTGGAAGGTAAGAGACATCATAACAACCCAAGAGACAGACAAGGATTATTCAGCGTGGGAGATAACACAACGAGGGAACACATTTACAAGCTGACCACTCGGATAATTAGTGTTAACTACATGTGCAACACCTGTGTGTCTTTGAAGGCATTTTGCCAATCATTTTTTTTTTAATTCTCTGGGTGTTGGCATAGACTACACTACAACATAGTGACACCGAAAAAAAGTCATAGCACGTCAGAAAATGACACATAATGTTAGGAGACGGGTCCAAGAGCTTTAGTTCAGACCTGGCTTACTCGACTAGGTCATTGCCCATGCTCCTGTATATAACTCTCACGCTCCCTGACAGCAGCATCACCTCATCTCACTAAAAGCACTTCAAGTTGCACATGACTTGCTCACGTCAACTCTATCACATCATAAAATTTTTCATAGATCGTAGCAGCATGCAGCTATAACATAGTCAGCCCCCCCACACACGCAAACACATACACGCATACACACATACAAATACACACACATACAAATACACATACATGCCACATCGCTGCTGAAAACACACTTAAGGTGCTCCCAGCGCTACCTACATCACCTCATCACTTCAACTTAATATTCAATGAGGCAACTCCCGTGCTCTTGACACCCATGCAGCGACCAGCCAGAAGTGGCACCCCAGTGCTTCCCACCTCCCAGAAGTGGCACCCCAGTGCTTCTCACCTCCCAGAAGTGGCTCCCCAGTGCTTCCCACCTCCCAGAAGTGGCACCCCAGTGCTTCTCACCTCCCAGAAGTGGCTCCCCAGTGCTTCCCACCTCCCAGAAGTGGCACCCCAGTGCTTCCCACCTCCCAGAAGTGGCACCCCAGTGCTTCCCACCTCCCAGAGGTGGCACCCTAGTGCTTCCCACCTCCCAGAGGTGGCACCCCAGTGCTTCCCACCTCCCAGAGGTGGCACCCCAGTGCTTCCCACCTCCCAGAGGTGGCACCCCAGTGCTTCCCACCTCCCAGAGGTGGCACCCCAGTGCTTCCCACCTCCCAGAGGTGGCACCCCCAGTGCTTCCCACCTCCCAGAGGTGGCCCCCCCAGTGCTTCCCACCTCCCAGAAGTGGCACCCCAGTGCTTCCCACCTCCCAGAAGTGGCACCCCAGTGCTTCCCACCTCCCCGAAGTGGGACCCCAGTGCTTCCCACCTCCCAGAAGTGGCACCCCAGTGCTTCCCACCTCCCAGAAGTGGCACCCCAGTGCTTCCCACCTCCCAGAAGTGGCACCCCAGTGCTTCCCACCTCCCAGAAGTGGCACCCCAGTGCTTCCCACCTCCCAGAGGTGGCACCCCAGTGCTTCCCACCTCCAGAGGTGGCCACCCCAGTGCTTCCCACCTCCCAGAGGTGGCACCCCAGTGCTTCCCACCTCCCAGAGGTGGCACCCCAGTGCTTCCCACCTCCCAGAGGTGGCACCCCAGTGCTTCCCACCTCCCAGAAGTGGCACCCCAGTGCTTCCCACCTCCCAGAAGTGGCACCCAGTGCTTCCCACCTCCCAGAAGTGGCACCCCAGTGCTTCCCACCTCCCAGAAGTGGCACCCCAGTGCTTCCCACCTCCCAGAAGTGGCACCCCAGTGCTTCCCACCTCCCAGAAGTGGCACCCCAGTGCTTCCCACCTCCCAGAAGTGGCACCCCAGTGCTTCCCACCTCCCAGAAGTGGCACCCCAGTGCTTCCCACCTCCCAGAAGTGGCACCCCAGTGCTTCCCACCTCCCAGAAGTGGCACCCCAGTGCTTCCCACCTCCCAGAAGTGGCACCCCAGTGCTTCCCACCTCCCAGAAGTGGCACCCCAGTGCTTCCCACCTCCCAGAGGTTATTTTAACTTGGCATGATAGTATTTACTTGTGTTCAGTGTCTACGTTAGTTGTCTTTTTTTCTTAATTTTATCCTTGTTTTTAATGTCCTGTACACATCTTTGTTATAGCTGTGAGCGCTGAGTGACCAACACTGTCAGTGTTTCCTCAACGTTACGTATACTAACAGCCTCGCTGGACAACTCAGTTGCATTTCTAAGTGTTGCCTTAGAGGCAGGATTGAGAAATGTTGAAACATATCATAATATTTCTCGTTTATCATAAGTTACAACATTAAAGATTAAAGGTAGTCGCTTAATATTTACTTTCTTTCCCTAATTGCAGACAGCCCCCTTTCCGAGCGATATTTTTTTTTTCGCTTATATCGGCGAAAATTGTCATTCTGTTAAGTGTCTGTGTATCACTGTTTGAGAAACACTTATTTAGAAAGAGATATTTTTTTTTTTGTCTGGGGTAAAATATTTTAGGGTAAAGTATTCTCGGCTAATTTAAATTTAGGTACTCGATAAATCGCCAGGTAACGGCAGGAATATTGCAATGAATTTGACTTGTGGTTAAGTTATGGGTTGATGTGACGGGGTAGAGACTTTAGTGGAAACATCTAACAGCAGCAGCAATAACAGCCGGAGCAGCAGCAGTGGCAGTAACAGCAGCAGCAATAGTAATAGCAGCAGCAGCTGCAGTAACAGCCGCAGCAGCAACAGTGGCAGCAACAGTTATGCCTGTCAACAGTCATGGCTGTCTTGGAGTAACCTACCTCCACCTTTTCCTGTTGCCTCCATTAAGAGGCAGTAATAACCATGGTTGTAGTGTCGAGACCTGCCTCCGCCATCTCCAGTAGCAACAACCAATGTTGTTTTGCAGAGACCTGCCTTCACCTTCAGTAACAACAACCAAGGTTGTGGTGCAGAGACCTGCCTTCACCTTCAGTAACAACAACCAAGGTTGTGGTGCAGAGACCTGCCTTCACCTTCAGTAACAACAACCAAGGTTGTGGTGCAGAGACCTGCCTTCACCTTCAGTAACAACAACCAAGGTTGTGGTGCAGAGACCTGCCTCCACCTTCAGTAACAACAACCAAGGTTGTGTTGTATAGACCTGCCTCCACCTTCAGTAACAACAACCAAGGTTGTGTTGCATAGACCTGCCTCCACCTTCAGTAACAACAACCAAGGTTGTGTTGCAGAGACCTGCCTCCACCTTCAGTAACAACAACCAAGGTTGTGGTGCAGAGGCCTGCCTTCACCTTCAGTAACAACCAAGGTTGTGGTGCAGACCTGCCTCCACCTTCAGTAACAACAACCAAGGTTGTGGTGCAGAGGCCTGCCTTCACCTTTAGTAACAACAACCAAGGTTGTGGTGCAGACCTGCCTCCACCTTCAGAGTAACAACAACCAAGGTTGTGGTGCAGAGACCTGCCTTCACCTTCAGTAACAACAACCAAGGTTGTGGTGCAGAGACCTGCCTCCACCTTCTCCAGTAACCTCCATCAATCTTCTGAGTATTGATTCTCCATCTTTTTCCGTCTCTGAGACATTCTCTCCTGGCAGGCCGGGTAATCCCACACTCACCTGTCCACTTGTAGAGACCTCTCCTCTACCCCAGAGACTTCACTCCCGGAGACCTCACTCCCAGAGACCTCACTCCCAGAGACCTCACCCCCAGAGACCTCACCCCCCAGAGACCTCACCCCCCAGAGACCTCACTCCCCCAGAGACCTCACTCCCCAGAGACCTCACTCCCCCAGAGACCTCACTCCCCCAGAGACCTCACTCCCCAGAGACCTCACTCCCCCAGAGACCTCACTCCCCCAGAGACCTCACCCCCAAGAGACCTCACCCCCCCGAGACCTCACCCCCCAGAGACCTCACCCCCAGAGACCTCACCCCCAGAGACCTCACCCCCAGAGACCTCACCCCCAGAGACCTCTTCTCTCACCTCAGAGATCTCTCACACCAGAAACCTCTTCTCTCACCTCAGAGACCTCTCACCCCAATGGCCTCTTCTCTCACCCCAGAGACCTCTTCTCTCACCCCAGAGACCTCTTCTCTCACCCCAGAGACCTCTTCTCTCACCCCAGAGACCTCTTCTCTCACCCCAGAGACCTCTTCTCTCACCCCAGAGACCTCTTCTCTCACCCCAGAGACCTCTTCTCTCGCCCCAGAGACCTCTTCTCTCACCCCAGAGACCTCTTCTCTCACCCCAGAGACCTCTTCTCTCACCCCAGAGACCTCTTCTCTCACCCCAGAGACCTCTTCTCTCACCCCAGAGACCTCTTCTCTCACCCCAGAGACCTCTTCTCTCACCCCAGAGACCTCTTCTCTCACCCCAGAGAACTCTTCTCTCACCCCAGAGAACTCTTCTCTCACCCCAGAGAACTCTTCTCTCACCCCAGAGAACTCTTCTCTCACCCCAGAGAACTCTTCTCTCACCCCAGAGAACTCTTCTCATCATTAGAGACTCCTCCATACACTCAGTGCCGGATAAGTGGAAAATGGCTATGAGATCTGTTTACAAAGCAGGGGACAGGTCCTTAGCTTCGAATTATAGACCAATTAGCCTTACCTCCATTGTAGGGAAAAACTGACGGAATCAATAATTGCTGAGGCTATTTGAAACTACCATGAAAGACAAAAATTGTTCAGTGAATCTCAGCACGGTATTACAAAGGGGAGTTCCTGCCATACGAATTTACTAACTTTTTTCACAAAGGTATTTGAGGAGATAGATCATGGTAATAAATATTATACTGTGTATATGGACTTCATTAAGGCTTTCGACAGAGTTCGACACAGGAGATTTTTGATCAAAGCAAAAGGCACACGGAACAGGAGAGGAAAGTTTGTCTTGGATAGAGGCGTGGTTGACAGATAGGCAACAGAGAGTTTGCATGAATGGGGAGAAATCGGAATGTGGATGCATCACAAGCAGTGTTCCGCAGGAGTCAGTGTTGGTTCCTGTGTTGTTCACAATTCACATAAAAGACATAGATGAGGAAATTAATAGCAACATAAAGTTTGCCGTCGGATTAATTCTGAGGACACTAGAGTGCTACAGGAAGATTTAGAAAGGCGTCGTATTAGGGATGTTATGGTTGAGGTATATAAATCGTGAACAGGAACAAATAAAGGGAGTGTAAATAACGTCCTTGAAATATCTAACCAAGACAAGACTCGCATCAACGGGTTTAAATTTGAAAAAAATAGATTAGATTTAGAAAGAATATAGGAAAGCATTGGTTTGGTAATAGTTTTGGATGAGTGGAACAAACTCCAGAGTATTGGCAATGAAGCTACTGGTGTAGCTTTAAAAATAGGCTAGAGAAGTACATGAGTGGGTGTAGGTGGTGAGAGTTGGACCTGCCTAGCATGGGCCAGTAGGCCTGCAGCAGTGCTCCTTATGTTCCTCGCCACCTGAGGCCTTTTGTCGCCACCCGAGACCCCTCGTCGCCACCCGAGACCCCTCGTCGCCACCCGAGACCCTCGTCGCCACTCGAGAACTTTCACCACTAACGGAGATCTCAATTTGCTTTGATCTACTATTTTTCCTTTTCTAAATCCCCACTCCTCCCTATCCTTCCCTCTCTCACTCCTCTCTTACCCTCTCTCATCCCCCCCGCTCATCCCTTCATCCTTCCCTCTCTCATCCCTTCATCCTTTCCACTCTCCTTCCCTCTGTCCTTCCCTCTCTCACCCCCCCCCTATAACCCCTCCCTCTATCCTTCCCTCTTTTATCTCAACATCCTTCCTGGCATTTTTCCAACTCTCTCCCCTTCCTTCCTTCCCTCTTTCCTCCACAGTTCCTCCTCCTTTTCTTCATTCTTTCCCGTCTCCTGTCCTCTTTCTCCTACCCTTCCCTCACCGTTTATCTTCCCTCCCATCTTACCCCTCTCTCTTCCTTCCCTCTTTCTTTTCAAAGGGTTCCCCTCTCTCCATCCCTCTTCCGTCCAGTATGCTTCCCCCTCCCTTCTTTCCTCTTCCATCCAGTATGCTTCCCCTTCCCTTCTTTCCTCTTCCATCTAGTATGCTTCACCTCCCTTCTTTCCTCTTCCATCCAATGTGCTTCCTCTCCTCCTTTCCCCCTAAATTCAGTGTGCTTCCCCTTCATTCTTTCCTCTTCCATCCACTGTGCTTCCCCATCCCTTCCCCTCCCTCCCTCAGTGTCTCCCTCCCCTCTTAGGGTCACGCCTGTCTCTTGGTGTAGTCTCGAGTCTCGCTTTAATCCAGGTGATCTCTGGTGCTGGTGGCCAGTAATCTCTCTCCACAGCCTCCTGATCTGCCTCTGTCTTGAGAAATTCCTTTTTCAACACTCCTGCAACACCATTCTTCACACTCCTGCAACACTATTCTTCACACTCCTGCAACACCAACCTCAACACTCCTGGAGTCTACCTGGAGGGTGTTCCAGGGGTTAACGCCCCTGGGGCCAGGTCCATGACCAGGACGCTCGCGATCTAGCGTACAAACCACATCCCCTCTGGTCTGGTACTTTATACGTGCAGTGAAGGTTCTCTGTATATTCTTTAGATCTGTAATTTCACCTTGAAAGGGGCTGATAGTGTGCAACAGGATTCCAGCCTAGTGAGAACAAGTGACTTAGAGGATCATCACTGGTTTGGCCTCCCTTGTTTTGAAGGTTTTTATTATACATCCTATCATTTTCTCACAGTTGCAATAATGACACTGTTGTGATCCTTAGAAGTGAGATCCTCTTGCACGATCACCCCCAAGTCCTTCATATTAGTTTTTTACTCTGTTGAGTGATTAGAATTTGTTTTATACTCCGTTCTAGCCTATATTTCCATAACGGAGTAACTTATTGACCTTCATATTACTTTCTGCAGACCCCTGGAAGACTTGGTTTATATCAGCCTTGAAATTTATTCTAGTATCGTCTGCAAAGGAAGATATGAAGCTGAGGAACAGGACGGGGGCGAATACTGTACCTTGTGGAACACAGCTTTTCATTGTGGCAACCCCTGACTTAACTCTGTTTACTATCGTTATTTGTGTTCTATTGTTATGAAAGTTAAATATCCAAAATGTTAAGTTAAAGATCCAGGTTATTAAGTTAAAGATCCAGGTTATTAAGTTAAAGCTCGTGCAACAGTGTTTTCAACACTCCTGCAACACCATCTGCAAAACTCTTGCTACAAAGTAGCATGTTCAGTGCAGTAAATATCTTCGCAAACGGAACACTTGTAAACTCCAATGACTTCATACGCCCCCCCATCCCCAAGGCAGGTGATGAGTCCACTTCCCCTAGCGCTACTTCAGGTGACTTACGCAGATGCACGTCAGAAGACCTCAGCTCCAGGACTTTATTATTCCTCAGCCAGACTTCCTTAATCCCCTCCTCTCTCCTGAGAGAGTCTATCTCACACACTATCCCGCCACTCCTCCCTCAGGCACTATCCTGCCACTCCTCCCTCAGATACGCTATCCTGCCACTCCTCCCTCAGATGCACTATCCCGCCACTCCTCCCTCAAACACACTGTCCCGCTACTCCTCACAAATACAACCCAAAGAGTAAGAGTAAACAGTGAAATCAGGAGCTGCGGCAGTGAAAAGTTCTCCCCCCAAGGCACAGTACTCTCCTCACTTCTCTTCATTCTCATTTCTGACACAGACAGGAACATCAATCATAGCACACTATCATCCTTTGCAGACTATACTGGACTCTGAAAGTGTCAACTATAGAAGACACAACGATCCTCCAAACTTATATAAACCAAGTCTCCAGTAGGCTGCTGACAACACTGTGATGTTCACTGAGGACAAATTTCAGGTATTACGCCATGAAAGAATTTAGGAAATATAAACAAGATCAGAGTACAAGACAAACTCAAACCACTCAATAGAACGTAAGTCAAATGTGAGAGACCTATGGATTATAATGTTAGAAGATCTCAGTATAAAGACCACAACGTTATTATCGCAACTTCAAGAAAAGAATGATAAATTGAATAACTTGAACTTTCAAAAGAAGAGATAGCAAGCCAGTGATTACTCTCTTCGGGTCACTCGTTCTCTCTAGGTTGGAATACTCCTGCGTGCTAAACCGACAGCTCGATAAACTCAGCCAAGAATCTAATTTACTGGGAGCGGTTGAAGTCTCTAGAACTGTACGCCTTAGAACGCAGGCGAGAAAGATTCATCATAATCTATAATTGGAAGATACTGGAGGGATTAGTCCCAGTCCTGCTCGCCGAAATTACGAATTACGAACACAAGAGTCTTGGCAGACGGTGTAGGATACCTCCAATGAACAGCAGAGGGGTGATAAGTGTACTGAGAGAACTCGGTAAGTGTTAAGGGACCACGACTCTTCAGTAGCCTCCCTTCATCCATAAAGAGGATTACCAACAAAACCCTCTGACTGTCCTCAAGATGGAACTCTACAGATTTCTCAAAATAGGTGTTGATCAGCTGGGCTCTGGTGTGTACGTTGGACTGCGGGAGGTGGCGGGCACAAACAACCTGATCAATCAGGCCAGCATCCAGAAGGCCAGGTCTGGGACCGGGCCGCGGTGCAATGACCTCCGGAAGTTACTCCAGGTGAACTCCAGGACACACCATCTTGCTACTCCTCCCTCAAACACAGTCCAGCTACTCAGAGACGACCCCGATACATTCCATTTCTTATTATCCCTCCCTACCTTTCTCCTAGCACCTCAGCCGTACCTCAGCACACCTGCCGTACTGTATGTTTGTAAGGAAGACCCCACGTTGTATGTTATGAATTCTTTATAAAGCAAGGAAACACACACACACACACACACACACACACACACACACACACACACACACACACATACACACAAAAGAAAAAAAACATATACCTAGCCCAAATGTGTTTACGTTGTGAGAGCAGTTTATATCCACCTTACAGTAGGAAGAATAAACGGCTGGTGGGAGAGACACGAGACTGGGGTTACTGTGCGGTGGTCAGGCACTCACTGGGTGCTGCACCGAGTGGACCAGGAGCCCGAGTGGTATGCAAATACCGACCAAGTGGAGGAATGGATACTTTAAAGTGGATGCCTTCATTAACGATTGTTAATAAGTGTATCCACCGCATATGAGCGTTGTTTGCTCCACCGGAGAAAGAAGGCACAGAGAATATTACTTGGATGCCGTGAAGAACAAACAAAATACAGATGTAATATACACAGACTTTGTGAAAGCCTTCGACAAAATAACAGGAAAACTTGGTAGATGGATCTATAACTTCCTAAACAGAGTAAAGTCAGAGGCGGCTACAGTGAAAAGCTCTGTCCCACAAGGTACGGTACTCATTTCCATTCTGTTCCTCATCCTCGTATCTGACATAAACGGGGATGTAAGCCACAGCACCGTGTCTTCCTTTGCGGATGACATCGAGTTTACATGACAGTGTCATCTATCGAAGACACTTCAAGTCTCCAAGCGGACATCAATCAAATCTTAAAATGGGCAACATAAAAACAATATGAAATTTAATGATGTCATATTTCAATTACTCCGCTATGGAAAACTCGAGTAGTATAAAACAAATTCCAACCACAAAATATAGAAAAAAAACTAATGTGAAGGATCTGGGAGTGATAATGTCAGAGGATCTCACTTTCAAAGATCACAATATATCTACAACTTTCGCTAGAAAAATGATAGAATGAACACTGAGAACCTTCTTAACTAGAGATGCCAAGCCCATAATTTCTTCAAATCGCTTGTTCTCTCTAGGCTGGAATATTGCTGTACGCTAACGGCCCCTTTCAAAGCGGGCGAAATTGCAAATCTGGAGAGAACTTTCACGGCACGCATAAGCGCGTACTGGGAACGGTTGAAGTCCCTGGAGCGCAAGCGAGAAAGATACATGACAATATGCACTTGGAAAATCCTAGAGGGACTAGTCCCAAATCTGCACACGAAAATCACTCTCTACGAAAGCAAAAGACTTAGCAGGAGATGCAACATTCCCCAATGAAAAGCAGGGGCGCCACGAGTACACTAAGAGACAACACATTAGGTATCAGGGCCCTGAGACTGTTCAACTGCCTCCCAGTATACATAAGGGAAAGTACCAATAGATCCCAGGCTGTCTTCAAGAAGGCGCTGGACGAGCACCTCAGGTCATTTCCTGACCAGCCAGGCTGTGGTTGGTACGTCGATTTAGGTGCGACGAGCAGTAGCAGCCTGGTTGATCAAGCCCTGATTCACCGTGAGGCCTGGTCACGGTCCGCGCCGTGGGGGCGTTGACCCCCAAAGCCCGCTCCAGTAAGTCACTTTGACTTTCGTGGGTTATCCTAGGTAATTTACACACACACACACACACACACACACACACACACACACACACACACACACACACACACACACACACACACACACACAGGCGGGGCCAGGAGCTATGACTGGGCCCCTGCAATCACAACTAGGTGAGTACACACACGTTCATTGTATCTTGCAAGACAACTGTAAACTTCTAAACATGTGTAATGTAAATAAGCTTATTTATTTACTTGCTGCAAAAAGGAATACCAGTTATGTGTATACCAAGGGTAATGGTGGCCATAATGGGGAAAAGAAGAGAGGCGCAAAACAAGCACTTTTTGACTTGTCGCTCTTAGAAGAGTTGTGTCAAGCTAGTTAACTCGAGAAAGCTTTGCATAAAGCAGAGCCTGGCCGAGGCTAAGGCCAGGGCCTGGCCGAGGCTAAGGCCAGGGCCTGGCCGAGGCTAAGGCCAGGGCCTGGCCGAGGCTAAGGCCAGAGCCTGGCCGAGGCTAAGGCCAGAGCCTGGCCGAGCACTCTTGTGGATAAGAGGTGCAGACTTCTTTCTATGTTTGTGTTTTACGGTGGCTTCTCAGTTACTACCAAGTTACCACTGGTGAAGCAAGTCTGGAATCTTGAAGTGCAGAGCTTTTTTGACTTCATGGAGGGTTGTGACAGGTGTTAATAATGGTGCAGAGCTTCTTGGAGATTGTGGCAGGTGTTCTAGATTGTGGCAGGTGTTCTAGATTGTGGCAGGTGTTGGGTGGCTTTTATATAGTTGTATGGTGCAAGTTATTCTGGAATCTTGACAGATGTTGAGGAATGCTCGAAAGCACCATGGAGTCTGTGGCAGGTGTTAGGGGGTATTAAAGGGCATTAAGCTCTAGCAGGTGTTAGGTGACTGCAGAGAGCACCTTAGGGGCCTACACCGGGTGTTCACAGACAGCCTTGTGGGGTGATGGGAAGCACTATAGTCAGCCACACTGCTACAGCCGGTCGGCCAGGCCGCTACAGCCGGTCAGCCAGGCCGCTACAGCCGGTCAGCCAGGCCGCTACAGCCGGTCAGCCAGGCCGCTACAGCCGGTCAGCCAGGCCGCTACAGCCGATCAGCCAGGCCGCTACAACCGGTGAGCCAGGCCGCTACAACCGGTGAGCCAGGCCGCTACAACCGGTGAGCCAGGCCGCTTCAGCCAGTCAGCCAGGCCGCTACAACCGGTGAGCCAGGCCGCTACAACCGGTGAGCCAGGCCGCTACAACCGGTGAGCCAGGCCGCTACAACCGGTGAGCCAGGCCGCTACAACCGGTGAGCCAGGCCGCTACAACCGGTGAGCCAGGCCGCTACAACCGGTAAGCCAGGCCGCTTCAGCCAGTCAGCCAGGCCGCTACAACCGGTGAGCCAGGCCGCTACAACCGGTGAGCCAGGCCGCTACAACCGGTGAGCCAGGCCGCTACAACCGGTGAGCCAGGCCGCTACAACCGGTAAGCCAGGTCGCTTCAGCCAGTCAGCCAGGCCGCTACAACCGGTGAGCCAGGCCGCTACAACCGGTGAGCCAGGCCGCTACAACCGGTAAGCCAGGTCGCTTCAGCCAGTCAGCCAGGCCGCTACAACCGGTGAGCCAGGCCGCCAGGGCAACTTTATGAGGCTGTGGTAAAATTATAAGAGAGAACTTAGTGCCTTGTATGTTTGTGGTGGCTGTGCTCTGTTGTACTGACCTCGCTGTGTCAACACCAGAGATTATACTGTATCCCTCCTTTCCTGTATTCCTCTCTCCCCTTATTCCTCCTTCCCCTTATTCCTCCCTCCCTATATTCCTCTCTCTTGTATCCCTCCCTCCGTATATTTCTCCCTCTCCGTATCCCCCCCTCCCTATTTTCCTCCATCTCTATATCCCTCCTGCTCTGTATTCCTCTCTCCCTGCATCCCTCTCTCCTCCCACCTGTCTCTCTCTACCTATATCTCTCTCTACACTCCTCCCTTCACATATCCCTCCCTCCCTATATCCCCCTCCCCTCCCCATATCTCTCTCTCCTTCCCTATATCCCTCTCTCCTTCCCTATATCCCTTTCTCCCTCCGTATATCCCTCCCTATATCCCTTTCTCCCTCCGTATATCCCTCCCTATATCCCTTCCTAAATCCCTCACTCCTTATATCTCTCTCTCCTTCCTTATATCCCTCTCTTCCTATATTTCCCTTTCCCTATTTCCTTCTCTGTACCCCCTCTCCCTCTCCCACCGATTATCTCCTTATATTCTCTCTCCCTGCTGTCCGGGATTCATGCATATCTCCCTCCCATCTTTCCCTCCAATCTTGCCCTTCCATATTTCTCTCCCTTCTTACCTTCTTATCTATCTTTCTCATATTTTCCTTCTCATTTTCCCTCTATTTTTTTCCTCATCTTTCCCTCTCATCTTTCCCTCTCATCTTTCCCTCTCATCTTTCCTTCCCATATCTTCACCTCATCGCCGCTTCCTTCCCCTCCCCTCCGTCCCCCTACCCACCCTCCCCCTCTTTGCCCTCCCTCAACATTTCTTCCTAAAAGACCAAAGAGTCACAATACAGAGACTGGAACAACACACAAACAACTCTCACGTAAGTGACTTGATCTCAGGACGACGTTTCGCTCCTGCTGGCACCATTAATAGGCCAAGTCGGACCGAAAAGTCGTCATAGTTTCGGTTTCCTGTGTGTCCCTCCTCCCACTCTCTCTCTCTCTCTCTCTCTCTCTCTCTCTCTCTCTCTCTCTCTCTCTCTCTCTCTCTCTCTCTCTCTCTCTCTCTCTCTCTCTCTCTCTTTTACATTGGGTTTGACAAGGTTAGGTTAAGGATCCCTAGCTTTATTCACAAGCTATTTACAGGTTAAAGATTCCTAACTTATTGATAAGGTAAAAGCTGCTACCTACATCAGCTCATTTGAAAGTATTTTATTGTTTTGAAACATACAAGTAGGGAACAGGGTGAAGTTGGAACCATCTGTGGGCCAGCATTTTCATTTGATCTCGTTGACATCATAATGCTGTACGAATGTGTTCCAGATTCGAGTCATCCTGGGGATAAATGATCTCAGATGAAGTGATATTCTGGAGAAGGGTACAGCCAGAGTGAAGTTGCTGCTTTCTGCCCGTCCTCGAAGTGGATCCAAGTGCGGTACTTCGACAATATGGGCCTTGTACATAACAGTAAGGCCACCCACATCCCTCCTGTGTTGAAGGCTCTGCTGAAATGACAGATCTATCCAGGATTGGTACAGGCGAGAGATGAGACGTCTTCCTCTGTTCTCTACTCTGTCAAGCAGTCGCAGATTAGAGGGGGGGGGGGAGCAGGCAAACCAAGAAAGTGGAGCATACTCAAGGTGTGAGCGTACTTGTGCCTCATGCAGAATCTTGCAACCCCTACTGTCAAGCAGATGCGAGATACGGCGAAGTGCTGTAAGCTTCCTGCCTGCCTTGTTTGCAAGATTTACAACATGGTTCTTCACGGTCAGTCTGGAGTCAAATTTTACCCCAAGGATATCAACTTCTTCCATAGGTACCAACACCCTCCCATTCATACTTAATACTGCACCGGTATTACCATCATGGTGCCTAGAGACCATCATTAATTTTCTCAGGTGCAAATGTTACTTGCCATCTGTTTCCCCAATCGGATACAGCTCTTAGCTGGTGACTGATGTAGCTTAGAGCAGCTGGGCTGTATAATCCTACGGGTTTAGCGCTCCGCATGATTATAATTATATAATTATAATAGAGCAGCTGGCATTTCTTCTCTTGGATAAGTGGTCCCAGCACGCTTCCTTGTGGAACACTTGCCCCAATAGGATGTCTTGCTGATTCCATTCCATTGAGAACTATCCTTAGAGATCTACCATGACGGTAATCACTGAGGAGACATAGCGTAGAGCCTGCAATTCCCAGTGTCTGCAGTTTTGCTAAGAGGCCCTGGTGCCACACCCGGTCGAAAGCATCAGCAATGTCCAGTGACTGGTGCCATTTAGTGGAGAAGTTAAACAACAGATCAGCAGCAGAATAACCTTTCCTGAAACTATGTTGACGGTCACAAAGTAGTGAGTGGAAGCCAAAAAACTCTGTCATTTGTCTTGGGATTATTGTCTCAAGGATCCCCCCATCAATGCCTCTCCACCGCTCCAACCCTGCCCACATGCCTGCTTCCCACCCTCCAACATGCTGCCTCCACCCCTCCCTTCTCTCTCGCCCCCACATGTTGCCCCCCATCCACCCTCCTACCCTCCCACATGTTGCCTCCCACCCTTCCTCCCTCCCACATGCTGCCTCACCCTCCACACGGAGCCACATGCTGCCTCACCCTTCACTCGGGGCCACATGCTGCCTCACCCTACACACGGAGCCACATGCTGCCTCACCCTCCACACGGAGCCACATGCTGCCTCACCCTCCACATGGAGCCACATGCTACTTCACCCTCCACACGGAGCCACATGCTGCCTTACACTACACACGGAGCCACATGCTGCTTCACCCTCCACACGGAGCCACATGCTGCCTCACCCTCCACGGAGCCACGTGCTGCTTCACCATCCACACGGAACCATATGCTGCTTCACCCTCCACACGGAGCCACGTGCTGCCTCACCCTCCACACGGAGCCACGTGCTGCCTCACACTCCACACGGAGCCACATGCTGCCTCACCCTCCACACGGAGCCACATGCTGCCTCACCTTCCACACGGAGCCACGTGCTGCCTCGCCCTCTACACGGAGCCACGTGCTGCCTCACCCTCCACACGGAGCCACGTGCTGCCTCACCCTACACACGGAGCCACGTGCTGCCTCACTCTCCACACGGAGCCACGTGCTGCCTCACTCTCCACACGGAGCCACATGCTGCCTCACCCTCCACACGGAGCCACGTGCTGCCTCACCCTCCACACGGAGCCATGTGCTGCCTCACCCTCCACACGGAGCCACGTGCTGCCTCACCCTCCTCACGGAGCCACGTGCTGCCTCACCCTCCACACGGAGCCACGTGCTGCCTCACCCTCCACACGGAGCCACGTGCTGCCTCACCCTCCACACGGAGCCACGTGCTGCCTCACCCTCCACACGGAGCCGCGTGTTGCTTCACCCGCCACACGGAGCCACGCGCTGCCTCACCCTCCACACGGAGCCACGTGCTGCCTCACCCTCCACACGGAGCCACGTGCTGCCTCACCCTCCACACGGAGCCACGTGCTGCCTCACACTCCATACGGAGCCACGTGCTGCCTCACCCTCCACACGGAGCCACGTGCTGCCTCACCCTCCACACGGAGCCACGTGCTGCCTCACTCTCCACACGAAGCCACGTGCTGCCTCACCCTCCATACGGAGCCACGTGCTGCCTCACTCCACTCGGAGCCACGTGCTGCCTCACCCTCCACACGGAGCCACGTGCTGCCTCACCCTCCACACGGAGCCACGTGCTGCCTCACCCTCCACACGGAGCCACGTGCTGCCTCACCCTCCACACGGAGCCGCGTGTTGCTTCACCCGCCACACGCAGCCACGTGCTGCCTCACACTCCATACGGAGCCACGTGCTGCCTCACCCTCCACACGGAGCCACGTGCTGCCTCACCCTCCACACGGAGCCACGTGCTGCCTCACTCTCCACACGAAGCCACGTGCTGCCTCACCCTCCATACGGAGCCACGTGCTGCCTCACTCCACTCGGAGCCACGTGCTGCCTCACCCTCCACACGGAGCCACGTGCTGCCTCACCCTCCACACGGAGCCACATGCTGCCTCACCCTCCACACAGAGCCACATGCTGCCTCACCCTCCACACGGAGCCACATGCTGCTTCACCCTCCACACGGAGCCACATGCTGCCTCACCCGCCACACGGAGCCACGTGCTGCCTCACCCTCCACACGGAGCCACGTGCTGCCTCTCCCTCCACACGGAGCCGCGTGCTGCCTCATCCGCCACACGGAGCCACGTGCTGCCTCACCCTCCACACGGAGCCACATACTGCCTCACCCTACACACGGAGCCATGTGCTGCCTCACCCTCTACACGGAGCCACGTGCTGCCTCACCCTCCACTCGGAGCCACATGCTGCCTCACCCTCCACACGGAGCCACATGCTGCTTCACCCTCCACACGGAGACACATGCTGCCTCACACTACACACGGAGCCACATGCTCCTTCACCCTCCACGCGGAGACACATGCTGCCTCACCCGCCACACGGAGCCACGTGCTGCCTCACCCTCCACACGGAGCCACATGCTGCCTCACCCTCCACACGGAGCCGCATGCTGCCTCACCCTCCACACGGAGCCATATGCTGCCTCAGCCGCCACACAGAGCCACGTGCTGCCTCACCCTACACACGGAGCCACATGCTGCCTCACCCTCCACACGGAGCCACGTGCTGCCTTACCCTGCACACGGAGCCACGTGCTGTCTCACCCTCCACACGGAGCCACATGCTGCCTCGCCCTCCACACGGAGCCACATGCTGCCTCACCCTCCACACGGAGCCACATGCTGCCTCACACTTCACACGGAGCCACATGCTGCCTCACCCTCCACACGGAGCCACATGCTGCCTCACCCTCCACACGGAGCCACATGCTGCCTTATCCGCCACACGGAGCCACGTGCTGTTTAATGGCTTTATTGGTGATGCTGCAAGCAGATGGTTAATGATAAATGTCTTCTTCAGAGGCTTCTTACTTTATTAAGTCGTGGTGGGTACACAGGCTTGTGTGTTGTGCCCATGGCCCGGGAGGGCCATCCCACGAGAGAGAGCTAGTAGGCCTTGTGTCTTGCTGCTAGGCTGCTGTGTGAGTGAGAGTGAGGCAAGGGCAGGCAGGCTGAAGTGGCAACGCCTATAGGTGGCAGCACCAGCATGGCGTGAAATATGAACTAAGCTGGCAGACAGCATAGGCTGTCTGTGCAGACAGTACAGGCTGTCTACATACGCTCGGCCACCTACCGTGGGTCGTCCCGACGCGACAATACTGGTAGTAAAAGAAACTCGGTCTCTCTCTCCTAGGAACAGGGCACAGAACACAAAATAAAAACATATATATACATAAGGACATGGAGAAAAACTTCCTACAGGGAGGGACGAAACAAACATGTGGGGTGTCCTAAACATCGTGGTCATAGGCAGTGAGCGTCGATGGGCATCACTGCACGCCTTCCTGCGTCTGGACAGATACTGCAACATGGGGGACATCGCTGCGGCTGAGCTGTGACGTAACAGGGTACGGTCTCCTCTGGAACGGTGAAGCAGTCATCATAGGAGTCGCTGCAGGTTTCACTCAACCTGGGGCACGACATGCTGGTGCCCTCGAGTGAGGCGTCAACAAAACTCGGCAACTGGGCAGGACTTCTGGCAAGCGACTCAGGAGGACACTTCTCGACTGGTACTGTCGCTGGGCTGTCACTGCCGGCGAGCGTGGAGCGAGTTGTGGCAGAGACGACTGGGCGAAACATCTGGGAGTCGTAACATCATACACCAGACTGCAGTGAGAGAGCTAGCAATCAAAGTGACATCTTTTTTGTGCAGGCTGCTCACTGAAGCTTGTGACACGAGGCTGACACAGCGCCTGCTGACAGGGCTAACTGCAGCTTGGCGAGTATCATTCTCTCAGCAGTTGGAGTTATAGCAGAGGTTAGTCTAAGTGTCCCCAGACTTGTTTCTCTACATATAACTGCACTCTGAAGGTCTGGAGGTGAAGTGAAACAAATCTTGATGGGAATCGTAGCAGGTACGATTCTGCAGAACATCACAAGCGACGAGCATAAAAGCTTTCTGTACAAGGGGGCTCGGGCTCAGGGCTGTCTGATATCTGTCAAACACACTTGTCACATGAGTGACTTAACAGTGGTGCTACTCAGGTCTGGCTCAGACCTCACTGGACACACGGAAACTTTAAACACCCGCGGTACATGCGGTACAACATGGCTTAAACTAGCAAATGATGCTTTTCTGTGCATAAAACTGACTAAGACATACTAAAATGTGAGAACACTGACTGAGAGGAATTAACACACGACATATATCTTCTCTTAGTCTTCTCGACAATATTTTAATAATTACTGAACACTCGACGGTGACATCATGTGATGTCAGGCATGATGATGCGAGGTGACATCAGCAGCACTGTGACGTCAGCAGACATCTCGAGGTGACGTCAGGCAGACATCGTGACGTCATGAAGTCGGGCAGCATCGTCGGTGACGTCAATGTGATGCGGGCAGCAGACCACAGCATGTGGCCTGGGACATCTGGTAACTCACGTGGCTGGTAGATCCACGTGACATCGCCCACACCCACGTGGCATCGTGATCCACGTGGCGTCGTGATCTACGTGGCTTGCTGATCTACGTGGCATGCTGATCTATGTGGCTTGCTGATCTACGTGGCATGCTAATCCACTTAGCTTCGAGTGGCCTCGGGCACTTGGATTCACAGCTCTGGCAATGAATTCACACGGAAAACAGCAGAAAACATAACAGAGGGAGTGGGCAGTGGTGAGTGGTGTATGGTAGGCTGGTGAGCGTGAGTAGGGCGAGCATGGGCAAGGTGAGGAACGGCCACTTCCTCTCCTCCTCCCCCACCCACAAACACGTGCAGAAGCTCACACTGGACGCAGAAATCACCACGAAACTCAAATCTGGCTTGCTGAAACAGCTGTGCTGAGCTGAACAACAACAGCAACATACAAGTGATGCTGAACACGTGACTTGAGAAACAGCGTGGGACACTGTAGCGTGGGATCACTGGGGTCACTTACAATTCTCGGAGAATTTCGGCAAATTTCGGCTGGATCCTGCTTGTACCTGTGTCTGGATGTTCAAACGTGCAGACACGACATCAGGATAACTTGTTGAGAGATGGATGCTTGTTGTGTAGGGGGATGAAGTGAACAACTTCATTCCTTCCTTCCTCTCTCTGGGCAAACACACTGCTGCGACCACCGCTGCTACCAATGTTTAATGGCTTTATTGGTGATGCTGCAAGCGGGTGGTTAATGATAAATGTCTTCTTCGGAGGCTTCTTTATTGTTAAGTCGTGGTGGGTACACAGGCTTGTGTGTTGTGCCCATGGCCCGGGAGGGCCATCCCACGAGAGAAAGCTAGTAGGTCTTGTGTCTTGCTGCTAGGCCGCTGTGTGAGTGAGAGTGAGGCAAGGGCAGGCAGGCTGAAGTGGCAATGCCTATAGGTGGCAGCACCAGCATGGTGCAAAATATGAACTAAGCTGGCAGACAGCATAGGCTGTCTGTGCAGACAGTACAGGCGCTGTCTACACGTGCTGCCTCACTCTACACACGGAGCCACATGCTGCCTCACCCTCCACACGGAGCCATGTGCTGCCTCACCCTCCACAGGGAGCTACGTGCTGCCTCACCCTCCACACTGAGCCACGTGCTGCCTCACCCTACACACGGAGCCACGTGCTGCCTCACCCTCCACACGGAGCCACATGCTGCCTCACCCTCCACACGGAGCCACGTGCTGCCTCACCCTCCACACGGAGCCACATACTGCCTCACCCTCCACACGGAGATACGTGCTGCCTCACCCTCCACACGGAGCCACGTGCTGCCTCACCCTCCACACGGAGCCACGTGCTGCCTCACCCTCCACACAGAGCCACATGCTGCCTCACCCTCCACACGGAGCCACGTGCTGCCTCACCCTCCACACGGAGCCACGTGCTGCCTCACCTTCCACACGAAGCCACGTGCTGCCTCACCCTCCACACGGAGCCACGTGCTGCCTCACCCTCCACACGGAGCCACGTGCTGCCTCACCCTCCACACGGAGCCACATGCTGCATCACCCTCCACACGGAGCCACGTGCTGCCTCACCCTCCACACGAAGCCACGTGCTGCCTCACCCTCCACACGGAGCCACGTGCTGCCTCACCCTCCACACGGAGCCACGTGCTGCCTCACCCTCCACTCGGGGCCACGTGCTGCCTCACCCTCCACACGGAGCCACATGCTGCCTCACCCTCCACACGGAGCCACATGCTGCTTCACCCTCCACACGGAGCCACATGCTGCCTCACACTACACACGGAGCCACATCCTGCTTCACCATCCACACGGAACCATATGCTGCTTCACCCTCCACACGGAGGCACATGCTGCCTCACACTACACACGGAGCCACATCCTGCTTCACCATCCACACGGAACCATATGCTGCTTCACCCTCCACACGGAGCCACATGCTGCTTCACCCTCCACACGGAGCCACATGCTGCCTCACACTACACACGGAGCCACATCCTGCTTCACCATCCACACGGAGCCACATGCTGCTTCACCCTCCACACGGAGCCACATGCTGCCTCACACTACACACGGAGCCACGTGCTGCCTCACCCTCCACACGGAGCCACGTGCTGCCTCACCCTCCACACCGAGCCACGTGCTGCCTCACCCTCCACACGGAGCCACGCGCTGCCTCACCCTCCACACGGAGCCACGTTCTGCCTCACCCTCCACACGGAGCCACGTGCTGCCTCACCATCCACACGGAGCCACGCGCTGCCTCACCCTCCACATGGAGCCACGTGCTGCCTCACCCTCCACACGGTGCCACGTGCTGCCTCACCCTCCACACGGAGCCACGTGCTGCCTCACCCTCCACACGGTGCCACGTGCTGCCTCACCCTCCACATGGAGCCACGTGCTGCCTCACCCTCCACACGGAGCCACGTGCTGCCTCACCCTCCACACGGTGCCACGTGCTGCCTCACCCTCCACACTGTGCCACGCGTTGCCTCACCCTCCACACGGAGCCAGGTGCTGCCTCACCCTCCACACGGAGCCACGTGCTGCCTCACCCTCCACACGGAGCCACGTGTTGCCTCACCCTCCCACACGGGGGCACGTGCTGCCTCACCTCCCCCACGGAGCCACGTGCTGCCTTCACCCCCCACACGGAGCCACGTGCTGCCTCACCCTCCACACGGTGCCACGTGCGGGCCTCCCCCTCCACACGGGCCACGTGCTGCCTCACCCTCCACACGGTGCCACGTGCTGCCTCACCCTCCACACGGAGCCACGTGCTGCCTCACCCTCCACACGGTGCCACGTGCTGCCTCACCCTCCACACGGTGCCACGTGCTGCCTCACCCTCCACACGGTGCCACGTGCTGCCTCACCCTCCACACGGTGCCACGTGCTGCCTCACCCTCCACACGGTGCCACGTGCTGCCTCACCCTCCACACGGAGCCACGTGCTACCTCACCCTCCACACCAAGCCACGTGCTGCCTCACCCTCCACACGGAGCCACGTGCTGCCTCACCCTCCACACGGTGCCACGTTATGCCTCACCCTCCACACGGTGCCACGTGCTGCCTCACCCTCCACACGGTGCCACGTGCTGCCTCACCCTCCACACGGTGCCACGTGCTGCCTCACCCTCCACACGGTGCCACGTGCTGCCTCACTTTACATTTCTCTCACAACATTAAACTTTAAGAAAAAGAATCAGAATAAATTTGGGTTTTTTTTATATCTCAGCGAGAGTCTTATCCTACTTTATCTTCATCTCAACTTATCCTTCTCTCTTCTCTCCTAAGCTTTCTTTCATTGTTACTAAATCTCTTCTTGTCTCCGAATCCTCCTTCCTTGTTTCCCAATCTTTTTTATTTCGTTTCCCAATCTTTTTTGTTTCACAATTTTTTTTCTAAATCCTGTTTTTTTTTATCTTTGTTTCCCAATCGCTCTTGGTTCCCAATCTTTACTGCTTTTTTGTTTTCCAGTCTTGTTTCCTAATATTTGTTTCCAAATTGTTTTACAATCCACGTTTCCCAATCTTTGTTTTGCCATCTTGTTTTCCAATCCTTGTTTCCCAATCCTTTTTGTTGCCAGTCTTCCTTATTTCCTAATCCTTCTTTTTTATTCACGGGGAAACGCTAGACCCGCAAGAGCCATACATCATCTGGGAAACAGGTAATCACGTATAATCCGAGGAGGGCAGCATAGCTCCTTTTCCATGGATCAAGAGTTCTTTAACATCAAGCTGGAAGGGTCTTCTTTTATTATCTAATCTTTCCTCCCCCAATCTTCTTTGATTTTTTAAAGTTTCTTGTTTGTTTCCTAATCTTTCTTTTTTTGGTTTTCTTAGTTTTCTGTTCCGAATTTTTCAGTCTTCTTTGGATTACTAACCTTCTTTGGCAATAATAATAATAATAATAATAATAATAATAATAATAATAATAAACACAGCAACAAGGGGTCACAACTGGACGTTGAAGACTCGGATGAGTCACAGGGATGTTAGGAAGTATTTCTTCGGTCATGGAGTTGTCAGGAAGTGGAAAAGTCTGGAGGTAGTGGAGGCAGGATCCATACATAGCTTTAAGAAGAGGTATGATAAAGCTCGTGGCGCAGGGAGTGGACCTAGTAGCGACTAGTGAAGAAGCACGCCAGGAGCTGTGACTCGACTCCTGTAACCACAATAAGACGAGTGTGTGTGTGTGTATACACACACACAAACACACTTGTGACGAGCGGGGTCCCACATGGGTCAGTCCTGGGACCAGTGTCATTCTTGGTATATGTGAATGAGATGATGGAAGTGTTCCTGTTTGCAGATGTGAAGTTAATGAGAAGTAAATCTGATGCGGACCAGACAGGTCTACGAAGAGACCTGGACAGGGTGGATGCGTGGTCCAGCAACTGAATACTAGAATTTAACCCCGCCAAATGCAAAGTCGTGAAGATCGGGGAAGGGCAAAGAAGACCGCAGACAGAGTATAGGCTAGGAGGCCAAAGACTGCAAACCTCACTCAAGGAGAAAGATCTAGGAATGAGTATAATACCGAGTACGTTTCCAGAAGCACACATTAACCAGATAACTGCCGCAGCATATGTGCTCCTGGCAAACCTAAGAATAGCGTTCCAATACCTCAGTAAGGAATCGTTCAAGACTTTATACACTGTATACGTCAGGCTCATACTGGAGTACGCAGCACCAGTTTGGAACCCACAGCAGGTCAAGCACATCATGAAATTAGAGAAAGTGAAAAGGTTTGCAACAAGGCTGGTTCTAGAGCTAAGGGGAATGTCTTACGATGAAAGGTTAAGGGAAGTCGGCCTGACGACACTTGTGGAGAAATTTTCTCCAGGAGGGGGGTATCAGCCCCCTTCAGCCCTTTCAGCCCTGAGAGGCCAAGCCCTCTCAGAAGGGGCGAGCATCTTGTTTACTGCTAGAGTGAGTAATTGATCACAGATGCTATGCCACGTAGTCAAGTGACCTCTGCTCCTTGCAGCGGTGTTGCAAAGTGTATTTTTATAAGAGACAGTACATTCTTACTTTAGCAGGACAATTAAGGAAAATCCTGCTCCCACTTTATTACCATAGTAAAGATAGTGTACATTGTTGTCTATGCTTAAGACAGCAAGAAACAAACATTCTGCTTTGCTTCATCGAGGAGGTGACAAGGATGCAAGGTACTAGGTCAGCGTTTTTTTTTGTGTATTAGGGGAGCAACGGCTTGGGGCGGTGTGGCGTCGGCAGACTACCTTTGACTCGAGTGAGAGTCACACTGACGCCAGGATAACCAGCAAAGAACACTGATCTGTGCGTTAGTGTGAACAAAGTGTATCACAAAACACAATAAACACTTAAGAGAAGTGTGATCAACTTCTCAGTGATAAAATTGTGAACAATAAAGACAAATCTTGTGGAACATAGTGTACCAGTGTGCGTTTCCTAGACAATGGAAGACGTGGACATCCAAGGACACTTCAGCTTCTATCAAGTCACCGATACCTGTCGAAGGTGTTGAGAACACCATAGCTCACGTTACAAGAGCAAGGTATGTTACGAATTTCTTGTAGATCGGGGGACTGCGCAGTTCTTGAGTCGCAAGGAGTTTGTAATCAACCTATAGTCGGCAGTAAGGTGTGGACTTTTGAGTCCAAACAAGTACGTACATCGTCAGCCACCAGTGTATGAAATATGCTGACATAACACCCCCTAGGGGTAATTTATAAATTACAAATTATATCTCTTGACAGCCCATGTTGAGATGGTTTCGACAGCTTCTAGACCTCGTCTGCAGGGGCGGCTGTGTAGACGATTTGCTGTCCTTTATCAGCTAAGTGTTCATATTCAAATTTATAAATTATATCTTAGCTGGTAAGGCCAATATCTTCAACAACACTAAAGGACAGGAGGGTCAGGGAAGACATGATAACGACATGCAAAATACTGCATGGAATAGATAAGGTGGACAGAGACAGGATGTTCCAGAGATGGGACACAGAAACAAAGGGTCACAATTGGAAGTGGAAGAATCAAATGAGTCAAAGGGATGTTAGGAAGTATTTCTTCAGTTATAGAGTTGTCAGGAGGTGGAACAGTCTGGCAAGCGATGTAGTGGAGGCAGGAACCATACATAGTTTTAAGACGAGGTATGATAAAGCTCATGGAGCAGGGAGAGAGAGAGGACCTAGTAGCGATTAGTGAAGAGGCGGGGCCAGGAACTGAGTCTTGACCCCTGCAACCACAATTAGGTGAGTACACTCACGCTGGTGGTGTTCTATTAGAACTTCAGTCGGCATAAAGGCCAGTAAAATATTTTTATGAGAGATAACATAAGAGTAAACATGTGGAGGCACAGGACCAATTATTGTTTTTTAACACTCCTTTCTCGGTGCCATTTAATTGCGGGTTTGCAAGCAAAGGAACTTTACTATAAGAAGAAAAATCATTTGTTTGTGACAGACACTGAGACAGACACACACACACACACACACACACACACACACACACACACACACACACACACACACACACACACACACACGTATGATAAGGCTCTTGGAACGGGGAGAGAGTGACCTAGTAGCAACTAGCGCAGAGGTGGGGCCAGGAGCTGTGAATCGACTCCTGCCAACAACATATAGGTGAGTACACACGCGCACATGGAGACACTTTGAAGAGAATGGATCTAGAAAACATTGGTCTCATACAAGTTAATACGTATTTACTTTCTTAAGGAAGACGCTCTTGTGAGCGACTAACACCGGCGATATTCATCCCGGGTACCACACACTTTCTAAGAGTATTTGCCTACGTATGCAAATTATATGCAAATTTGAATGAATTCACCGAGTTTGTACTTAAGATCAGTGTGTAGCGAGGCTCCCTCTACCTCAGCGAGGCTCCCTCTACCTCAGCGAGGCTCCCTCTACCTCAGCGAGGCTCCCTCTACCTCAGCGAGGCTCCCTCTACCTCAGCGAGGCTCCCTCTACCTCAGCGAGGCTCCCTCTACCTCAAACGAGGCTCCCTCTACCTCAGCGAGGCTCCTCTACCTCAGCGAGGGTCCCTCTACCTCAGCGAGGCTCCCTCTACCTCAGCGAGGCTCCCTCTACCTCAGCGAGGCTCCCTCTACCTCAGCGAGGCTCCCTCTACCTCAGCGAGGCTCCCTCTACCTCAATGAGGCTCCCTCTACCTCAGCGAGGCTCCCTCTACCTCAGCGAGGCTCCCTCTACCTCAGCGAGGCTCTACCCCAACGAAGCTCCCTTTACCTAATCGTCGCATATAAATATATATATATATATATATATATTTAAAAATATATATAATATATATATATATATATATATATATATTATTTTATATATATATATGTCTGCCGAATAGGCAGAATTTGCGATCTTGGCTTAAATAGCAACGCTCATCTTGCCATATAGGACAAGTGAAAATTTGTGTATGCAATAATTTCGCCAAAACCATTCTGAACCTAACGAAAAAAATATATTTCACCTGTGTTTGTTTAGTATTAAATTTTTTGTAAACAAATCTAAAATAATTTAGTTGGGTTAGGCTAAAATAAAATTGTTCCCGTTATAAAAAAGGTTAGGGAAGTTTTCTAAGATTCTTTTATTCTTTTGGTGCATAATTAATTTTTTTTTACATTAACATTAATAAAAAATATATATCTTAAACGTATAAGATAAAAATTTTTGAAAGGACTTAATTTTAAATGAGTTTTTTTCAATAAAAATTTTTGGGATTCGC
>NC_069413.1:46638816-46672476 GCF_026875155.1 Cherax quadricarinatus | reverse complement strand
AAGCAAACGAGGGGTTTAAAAAAAGGGGACAACGTAATGACCTGATGCAGCCGACTTCTTTGTATGTAGGGAATGTGGAGCGTGGAGGCCGAGCACTTCCTGAAGGAAGACGTTAATGATGCCAATGTTTCACGCGCTAAATGCAGCCACTCTTTGGATAAACTAAGTTGTTTAGCCTCCACATAAACATTGCACAGGAAGATTTTCTTAATGGTAATGACCTCTCTAATTTGTTTCCCTAATTACTCTGAAAGTATAAATTGTAGAGGAGAAGATACGAGAGCTCACCCTGAGGCGCGGTGCTCAACACGGCTCTTTGATCCAGGCTTCACGGGGAAGAGTTTCGATGCACACAGTAAACAGAAATTAACATTGCTATCTTTGCGTATCTTATCACTCGGCATTAGTTTTGTTTCATTATGTTGCTTTATGTTATTTCTAATGTGAAATTCTGCTGAACTTAACTCCCTCAAATACCTGACTTCTTCTCTGCAGTGTTGTTTACATACTGACGTCTACTCATAGTGAGGTTTTTCTGTTTTTCTCTCTCCCATGTCACAAAAGTACTTTAGCTTCATTTTACTAAAAGTATCCTAAGTGTTCATTAAAAATACCTTACTTTATTACTAAAAGTACTTTAAGTACCTTTCACTGTGGCAATACACCTATGATTCTGTGGGACAAGAACACACGTGTACAGTTCAGGAACATTTATTAAAGGCAACGTTGTGCCACGAGTGACTGTCATCAGGGATGACAGCCGTCATACGGCGAAATAATGCTTTCACTTCGATGTGTTTACTCAATTGTTGTAAAATGGAATGAGCTCCAGCTTCTGGTTCACACATTTTGAGAGATTTGTGGAGTTATTCCCGGTACTGTGGGCTTTGTCATGCTCTCAAGTGATAGTCTCCTCATCCTCCTAACTAAGTCTTAGTGAAATGATTGTTCATCTTGTATGTTGTGACCATATCCACCCTGTTTCTTTACTCATCTCGTATATTGTGACTATCCTTTCTGATCCTTTGTTCCTTTTTCCTTTTATGACCATATACCCTCTGTTCCTGTCTCCAGTACTATAACTGTTCCCTCTGTTCCTTTCTCAAGTATTGTTACTGTTACCTCTTGTGTCTTCCTCTTCTGTGACAGCTTTCATATATTTCTCAAATATTTTCTACTACTAAGTTTTTCCTGATCGTTCAGGTCCTTTTTCTAAAGGACTTTCCTGGTGGCATGTTTGTGCGCGTGATTGTGCATGTATGTGTGTAAGTATGTTTCCTTACGTCTGTATGTGAAATGTACTTTGTTTTTTTTGTAGCTACTGTAATTGTAAGTGCGCACTTAGACACACAACCCCACACACACAAGCAGAGGTATGATAAAGCTCACGGTTCAGGGAGAGTGACCTAGTAGCGACCAGTGAAGAGGCGGGGCCAGGAGCTTGGACTCGACCCCTGCAACCTCAACTAGGTGAGTACAACTAGTTGAGTACATACACCACACCCCCACCCCCACACATACACATACACACACACACACACACACACACACCCCACACACACACACCCCACAACACACTACAAACACACATACAAACACACACAAAACACACACACACACACACACACACACCCCACACACCCCACACACATACACACACACACACCACCCCACACCACACATGCACACACCCACACACACATACCCCACACACACACAAAAACCCCACACACCACACAACACCCCAACACCCCACACAACCCCACACACCACACACACACACACACACACACACACACACACACACACACACACACACAACACACACACAATCCCACATACACACACACACAGAAACACCCCACTATACAACACACACACACACACACACACACCACACATGCCGCGCCACACACCACACACACACACACACACACAGCGCACACACACAACCACACATGCACACACCACACACCACACCATGCACACACACACCACACATCACACACACACACCATACACACACACACCACACATGCACACACACCACACACACACCACACATGCACACACACACACCACACACACACACCACACATGCCACACACACACCCCACATGCACACACCACACACACACATACAAACACACACAAACCCCCACACATGACGCGCGCACACCACACACACACCACACCACACAGCATACACACACCCCACAACATCACACACACACACATGCGCACACACACACACAACACCACACACCACACACACACACACACCACACATCACACACACACACACACACCACCAAAATGCCCCCACACACACACACACACCACACATGCACACACACACACACAACCACACATCACACACACACACCACACAACCACACATGCACACACACACCACACACACACATACAAACACACACACACCAACTGCACACACGCACACACACCACACATGCGCGCGCGCGCGCACACACATACAAACACACACACACACACACACACACACACACACACACACACAACACACAACACACACACCCCACACCACACACACACACCACACCCCCAATACACACACACACACACACAACCACACCACACACACACACGATACACACACCACACCAAACACTCAGCAGCACAAAGCTCCACAGCGAGACTTAACACACACGGACATTTGAAACTTGACCCACATCCAACATGCTAACGATAGGGCAAACTCACCACACTAACACTACAAAGACAAAGACATGACCACACAACTGACATATCACCCAGTATGCGCGAGACACGCACACGAAATGCGCGCGGCGCAGCGACCATTTTCACCAAACACACAACACAAGGGACAAACAGGAACCCCAAAACGAAAACCAAACTACAACAAAGACACACACACATGAGGAACACCTCTTCTAACAGGAATGGCTAGGAGCCATTTAGATATTAAAATATTTCACCTCCAACCAATATGCAAACTAAATTTCTCCCAATTTAACAAAATAAAAAGAGGGTGAGCCCATGGTTACCCGGTGCAGCAATACCTAATTGTATTCATTACAAGGAAGAACCCAAGTGGGAACACAGAGCACGTTCAGTAAGAAGGGGTGGCGCAAGTGAATGTAGCAGCAAAGCCTTCCCCAAGTTGTTTTTTCACTGTAGGAAACTAAAGTTGTGACATTGGTGAGGGGAGGAGAGAAATGGTAATGAAGTAATATGTTGAAGAAAAGTTCAAAGAAGTGTCATAGGTAAAAGAAGGCATAAAGCTGAATAAACATGCTAAATAGAAACATGCGAGGGAAGTCTTTTATTAATACAATTCTGGGGCAGATACATCTCTCAGGGGATTAAGAAGCAAAAGGCGCATGTGTCCCCTAACACTTCAATCTCCTTTAACACATTGCCTGGGCAGTGAAAGAATATAAATCCCAACATTAAAAGAAGCAGACAATTCACGTCAAATTCACTGTGAAGATGTGTAAACAAGAGAAATACACGAGCGTGAGGAAATTTTATTGGAAACGTTTCGCCCACCAGAGGTTATCAGTCCGGTACCGAGACATAAAAACATGATTTATAAGAGAGCTTGAAGGTGGGTGGAGGGAGCAACATTTTGCTTTTCGCTAGAGGTTTGTGCCAAATGACAGTGTATGCCAAGAGCCGGATGCATGACCGTGGCCATACCCGGTGCCAGTGGTGCAAACCCATGTCCTTGGAATGATTTGCTAGCTATCTATGAAAGCCAAGAATACTTGAACGTCGTAGAGGCCAATCGAATTTGCCTCATGATAAGAGGTTATAATCTCCCACCAAATGACCATAGCACGAACCAATTCTACCCGAAACTCATTTTGCAACTACATTGGTTGAAAACAAGTCACTTTTATATTGGTTTGTGAAGGACTGTAGGAAGCGATCAGTTTTCGTAGTCAGGTGAAGACCAAACAAGCGAGTCAAAGAAGTTTTACGGGGTAATCAACCCTTCATAGAACTTGGGAGAGTTCACAACAAAGTGCTGGGAAAGTCAAATAAAAACGGGACAGAAGTGAAAAGGTTCTGTAGCTAGTTACCTCAAGCATTGGATGTATGTACATCTCTCCATGGTATTGAAGATGTGGTAGAAGCCGAATATGAAAGTAAAAGACCCTAACAACAACTAATCATTTATTTGGCAACGAGTTCGCCTCCAGGAGTTGTCAAAGCCAATTAGTCAATCTTTAAAATAAGGAGCAGACCTGAACACTGAACGTCAAACCAATGTCACGACAATAGATCCAAACACATGGAGAAATTATCAAGCGATTGGTGTGTGGACACTCAGGAATGATCATAACTCCAACTTTGATGACAGCACCTTTATGGAACTCAACGGGAACAGGGGAAGTTTACATGAAGAGTCCAAGACAACTGGAGTTCTATGACGTCTCATTCACATAAGGACAACAGACAAAGGGTTTAGGTTATGGAATACCATTAAATTGGACTACACACATATTCCAGTCGTATTTGACACAGCCACACAAGGATTGGTGCCAAAACGGAGGACCAAGCAGGGTAACAGGAGGGACTTCAATGGATCAGGGAATTACTTGTCAGGAAGACAGCACGAGCATGGTAACGATGGCGAGTGTCAGGTGGAACCTATGACCACGGGGGCCCCCGGGGCAGTCCAGGACCATGTGTTCTGTATTTGTGAACGACATGACGGGGGAAAGCTCTGAGGGTCCCCGTTTTCAGATGACGTGAAGTTGATGAGAAGAATACACTGACGAAAGACCAGGGAAAATCAAAGGGATCGGACAGGTGCAGACCTGGTCCCAATTGGCCTCCGGAGTTCAATCCCACCAAAGGCAAAGTCTGAAGTTGGGGAAAGGGAAAAAAAGGGCCGCAGACGGGTACAGTCTAGGGGGGCGAACTACAAACCCTCCTCAAAGGAAAAAAAAACTTGGGGGAGTATAACACCGGCACTCTCCTGAAGCGCCTCAACCAAATCTGCTGAGCATATGGGGCCCCCTAGGCAAACCTCCCGACAATTCCCACATCTTATAAAGGGCGTTCGGGCCCCGTACACCGTAAAGTTTGGGGGCCCCTATTGGGTATGCGGGACCAGTTTGGGCCCCCACCTACCAAACCGTAAAGAAACTAGAGAAAGTCAAAGGTTTTTAAAAGCTAGTCCCGACTAAGAGGTAGTCCTACGAGGGAGGTTAAGGGAAATCAACCTGACACCTGGAGGCAGGAGAGAAGGGGGGACATGAAAAAATAAAAATCTGAGGGGAATGACAAGGTGGGCAAAGACAGGTGTTTCCCGAGATTTGGGAAAAAAGTAACAAGGGGGCCGTTGGGGAAACTAAAGCAAGAGAATCAAGGGAGTTAGGAAAATATTTTTTTCAGCCCCAGAAGTGTCATAAGTGGAAAGTTTGGGGAAGCAGTAGTGGGGGGGATCCATACATGCTTTAAAGCAGGGTATGATAAACCACGGCTCGGGGGAGTGCCCAGTGCGTAGTGAAGGGCGGGGCCAGGCTCGGGGCCGACCCCCCCCAAACCCCCAACAGGTGAGTACAACTAGGTGAGTACACACACCCACCACAACACACAAAACACATACCACACCCCACCAACACACACCACACACACACAACACACCAACCACCACCAAAACCCCAAACCCCACACCACCCAAAAACCACACACACACCACCCCACACACCACACCACCCCCATGCACACACCCCACCACACCCACACAGCACACCCCATCAAACACACACACATACACACACACTACACCCAAACAAACCACAACACACCACACACACACACACCACACATGCGCGCGCGCGCACACACACACACACACACCACACACACACCACCACCACACACACACACACCACACATGCGCGCGCGCGCACACACACACAACACACCCACAACACACACACCCCACACACACACACCTATAAGATGTTTGTTTTCTTAGATTTAAAATCTTTTCACCTCCCCCCAACTCTGCGTAACAAAATTCCTTTACCAAATAAAAGATTTTTTCTCTGACGGTGTTCCTTATTGTTCAT
Source organism: Cherax quadricarinatus (assembly GCF_026875155.1). Classification (NCBI taxonomy): domain Eukaryota; kingdom Metazoa; phylum Arthropoda; class Malacostraca; order Decapoda; family Parastacidae; genus Cherax; species Cherax quadricarinatus. The sequence continues at coordinate 46,666,384 of NC_069413.1, read as the reverse complement.
TACAAGAGAACGCAAGTGGGAAACGCGCACTCAGTCACGAATGGCGTTTTGGTGTAGCCCTGGGCTTCGAGTTGTTTGTTCTGTAGGGGTAAGTTGTTTAATTGTGAGGCGATTTAAAAGGGGGTTTTAAGTAATATAGGAAAGTTTACAAAGTTCATTTTAACAAAGGATAAAACTGATAAAAACTAATAGAAAAAGCAGGGAATCTTTATTTAAAAAAACTTTTTGTGTAGATGTGGCAGAATGTAATGCAAAAGGCGCTCCTCCACCTTCCTCCTCCCCCTGACACATTGCTGGCTGCAGGAAAGGAATATAAACCCCCCCACACATTTAAAACGTACAATTCCGTCAAAAAACCAGTTGAAAATTGTAACAAAAGGGGAAAAAACAAGCGTGAGGAAAATTTTTTTGGGGGAACGTTTTTTCCCCTCCAAGGGTTTCAGCCCGGGCCGGACATAAAAACATGATTATAAGAGTAGCTTGAAGGGAGGGGGAGTGACAACATTTTGCTTTTTGCCTGACAGTACCGTGTGGCCCGTGCCCGGGGGCCTGACCCGGGGGCCAGTGACCGTGTGGCCAGTGACCGGTGGGAGTGGTGCATCCCTAGTCCTTTGGAACAATGTTTTGTATCGTCTCCTATGATTAAAATGATCCTTTGTAACGTCAGAAGGGCATTTGATTGTGCCCTTTTTATTTCGGGTTTTTTTTTATATTATCCCCCCCCCTTTCCCCTCAAAGTCATTGTTTTTTATTGCCAACGCATTTGCAACTTAAACAATCTTTGTTTTGTTGGGTCCTTTTTTTTTTTCGTGAAGGACTGTGTAGCTGACACTGTGTTTTTTTTGTAGTCAGGATTCCCCGAAATGCGTTAGAAAGTTCGTGGGACATATCAACCCCCTTTATTAGAAACGTTTTTTTTGCTTTGGTAAGCTTTATCAATAAAAAGTGAAACGCATTAATAAACGACAGAAATTTTAGTAGAATTTATTACTTTTTTTTTACTTTATGTTATGTTTTTTATTTTTTTTGTTGTATAATGTTGGTAGAAATTTCCGACAATATGCAAGTAAAAGGACACAAATGCAACTAATGTGACATTTTGTGGCAACGTTTCGCTCTCCAGGAGCTTTGTCAAGCCGTAAACGTCATGGGCACTAAAATAAGGTTTTGGGAATGGGGGCCCCCATCGTGCCGTCCTAGCCAACTTGACACGGGAAACCTGAGTCCGAACACTTCGCCAACATCATCCCTTCAAGCGTCACTTGGTTACGTTTTGTGGACGACTCCCGTAATAACTCCCAACGTTTTGATGTACGGAATCTTTGGCAAGACTCAACGCAGTTGAACCCCGATCCCGTTTACATAAAAAAGAAAAAAAAAAAAAAAAAAAAAAAAAAAAAAAAAAAAAAGAGGAAACTACGGGTTTTTTTCCCAAAGCATACCAATTTGAGTCCCAAGTTTTTGACATTCCCCTACCCTTTCCCGAGTTGCATTTTCCTTTTCCCTTTTTTATCAACAACTGCAAGAAAAAGACTTCAGTCTTAATTCTCTATGCATCAACACCACTCCCAACAAAGTTATAATTCTTCCCAACAGCCAGGTTGCACTGAACGTTTCTAAAGTACTTTCACAAGCTAACACCAGAGTCACCATCGCTTCCAGCACTTCTATAAAGGATCTAACCAGGACAAAATCAAAGCACCACGAACCAGTCAATGCAGGGGTTTACACTATACCCTGTGGAGGCTGCGACAAGATTTATGTAGGTGAAACAGCAAGAAAGCTCGACACCCGCCTCAATGAACACATTTACGCATGTAGGAACGATAATTTGAACAAAGCCTGTGTACTATACCGAAATTTCACCAGTCATTCAGTGACGCCCAATTAGTGATCAAAGAAACTAATTTCCGCAGAAGCAAGTGCGTTGAATCAGCACTAATCGCTGTTTCGAATACAATTTAACAAAAAAGCAGCTTCACCATCTCTGAAGTCTTAGCAAGAATCCTCCTGAAAACAATAAACCCTGCTATCACATAGTCTCTCCTGTTAATACTACACAAAGCACATTACAGAGAATGAACACTGAAACAGGCCTTCTCTATCCAGTCCATATTTGTCTAACCTATTTTTATACACAAATAACCCGCACATAGAAGAGAGGAGCTTACGACGACGTTTCGGTCCGACTTGGACCGAAACGTCGTCGTAAGCTCCTCTCTTCTATGTGCGGGTTATTTGTGTATCGTTCTAGTCACGTTATTGTGCCTTTTTTTGTTTCCTATTTTTAATGTTACCCAAGTAATAGCTTTTATATCCTTTTACTCATGTACGAGTTAATTGTTCTACCATATTGTATTACTACTACTACTACAACTTGTATCACTAATACTACTACAACCACTAGTATTACACCTCACTCTGAGCCTATATATATATATATATACCCTCTGTGTCCATGTTTGTAACGGCTTGACAAAGCTCCTGGAGAGCGAAACGTTGCCACAATAAAATGTCACATTAGTTGCGCTTGTGTCCTTTTACTTTACATGTTTTAATGACTAAACTAATAACTTCTAAAGAACCGAATCTTTTATGACGACAAAACGTTTACACGAGGCCACGCCAGGAGCATCTCCAAGGTCACTGACGCTGCATCTGTTTTTACAATAAGCTACATCCATAATTTAAAAGTATGCTACTGTTACGATTTTGATGTCGTAACTTAAAATGTTCCTGGCTCCTGAAGGCTGCTTACACTGCTGTCTAGGGGTTACAAAATTACACTGAAAAACACAGCAAACCTTGGGCCAGCATGTACTCATATATTAAACAGTATTAATTATTATTTGGAAGGAAAGACAAAAACTCACCTATATACAAATATATCTATATTAATAAGTAACTTATGTACAACTTAGAATCTACTCCAAAAAAACACCACTCTCCAGTTCACATTAGCTCACTAGCACACTGCTACTAATGAGTTAAACAAAATAAATGAACATTTATGAACAGGGAGGCTCCATGACACCCCCTCCCTTTCTGCAGGCTACATAGCCTAAAGTGGAAACGTTAAATACTCGCCAAAACACAGGCCCCTGCGTACTAGGGCTTTACAGCTAAATGAGAGCACTTAAACAGAAAACTACCTATAGAATACAAAAAAAAAAAACTCGCCAAACCAGCTACTCACACTAATACCAACCCATGACGACATCACCCAGCCGCCTTTCTACACATACTGAACTAAACACACCTCTCGTCTGCTCCTGTCCTGGCCACTGCCTGACTGACAGGAAAAAAACTCGTTCACTTTCAGTTCAATCCCAGAACTATGTTATATAAAATATTTTTTTTTTGCATTTCACTGCGTAACAGCTGCATTAATAGTCTTACAGTATGCTACAACCATAGTGTTAAATTAGACACATGTGCAACTCTTGGGTATCTTTACTGAGGAAACGTTTCGCCACACATTGGCTTCATCAGTCCATACAAAGGATAAACTTAAAAAGAACGGGGAGGAGAATGGTAATCACCCCCTAAACCCTCGAGTCGATTGGTCAGCCCATAAATCTTGAGGATGCCCCACATCGACTCAAGGTTGAGGGACTGTTACTCATTCTCCCCCTGTTCTTCAATTTTCCTTTGGGGCTGATGAAGCCACTGTGTGGCGAAAAAGTTTTTCAATAAAGATACCCAAGAGTTGAAGTGTCTAATTTAAAAATGTGTCATTTTTTAAACCCATTCATCACATCCTAGTTTTACAATATGTGTCGAGATTTCCGCTTTATGAGATTTTTAAAATCTGGGGACAAACCACAATTTTGATAGCAAACTTGCCCTGTCGGTGGACCAGCCCCCCAAAACGTTACAACATAAACTTAATTTTACTAAGAGTTGAAAGCGGCCTGTCTAAAAAGCAGTTTAAGTCTGTGCCCAACAACACAATTTTCGCTACTAAAGAAGCATTTTACTAAAAAAGTGGTACCAGATCTCATTTTGTAAATTTTCTTCCTTTTTTAATTTTCTTTTTCTCTGTACTTCTTTATACTTTAGAATGTTGATCAGATGAAAAGGGTCTAGCAAGAAATATGGGTTTAACGCTATTTTTTCTAAAATGAGAAATATGCATATAAGTGCAATAGCAGTAATCATGAATAAAAAAAGTTGACAGAATAGCGTTTTGAAAGAAAATATATATAGGTTATTTTGTGAGTCGAAGGTTAAAATCAAATCGAAGATCTGGATATTTCCTCCTCCTCCCCCATCATGTTGCTCTTTATTAGAAAAATAACAGTGTTTAATGAGTTGTCCTGTTATTTAAAATTTCATCCTAGATAAAGCGGGAAAAAAGAGTGGTTATGTACTTTTTTAACAAAAGTATATGTGCTAAAAATGGATTTTTTTTTTTTTTTTCAAAGAACCTTTTTCTCTCTTTAAGGAGGTGTGATATTAAAACTTGAAAAAAGGGGATTTTTTTCGTACTCCATGGGAAAAAGAAATCGTTTTTAAAAGCTCAGGGCACAAAAAAAAGCGAGTGAGGATATCATGGTTTTCAGAATGATTTTAATAAGCATTGTGTTCGTCGGAAAAATGGCAAATGAAGCTCAGTGTGAAAAATCCCGAGCTCTAATCCTTAAATGCTTAGAACATTTTTGATTGCGATTAATGAACAGAGACGGAAGTGGTCACAATCTGTACATGAAAGATTCTTTCAACAAAAGTAGGTTTTTGCACTAACCCAACAACTTTCTGCAATAAGTGGAGGAAACGAAAAAAAATTACGTTTAAAAAAAAATGGCGTCGTAAGCAATTTAAAAGGAGCACTGTCAACATAGAGTCAGAGACAATTTGACTTATTATCCGGAAGATCGTTAAAAATTCACCAAAGCATAGACAGAAGGCTTTAAGAAAAAGACGAATTATTGATCAGCAGGTTGTGGCCCTGCAGAAAAGTAGAAAAACCTTTGGGTGCGGGTGGCTACAATGGAGGTCTAGCCCTAAACTAAGGGAATCTCCCGACCCTCAGAGGTTATTACGGTAAGTGAGGTTTGTGTAGGAACTTTTTTAGTCTTAGTTGTAAAATTACACTGGCCATTTATACCGTTTACACGTTATTCACATTGTACCAAGTTATCAAACATTTGTTCTTGTGTGGAGATTAGAACATTTAGCTGGGTTCTTGTGTGGAGATTAGACCATTTAGCTGGGTTCTTGTGTAGAGTTCAGATCATTTAGTGGGGTTTTTGTTAGGTTCAGACCATTTTGTGGGTTCTTGTGTGAGTTTGATCATTTAGCTGGGTTTTGTGTAGAGTTAGACCATTTAGCTGGGTTCTTGTGTAGAGTTCAGACCATTTAGCTGGGTTCTTGTGTAGAGTTCAGACCATTTAGCTGGGTTCTTGTGTAGAGTTCAGACCATTTAGCTGGTTCTGTAAGTTCATACCATTTTAGCTGGTTTCTGTGTAGAGTTCAACCTTTTGCTTCACCTTGTGTAAAGCATGTACTGCCGAAATTTACCTTTCTTGTACCACTAATTCAATTTACTCTACAACGTCTGTGTAATATTTATCATCCAGAAGTTCTGCTGTCTGGGTACAAACTCAGTGTTACTTACATTTCAGTGAATTATTAAAAGAATTTCTGTGTCGCGAACAACAAGCATAATAGCACTGACAAGATGAAGTATAGTGTGAATAATTCTGGCTGTCTTTTATGGAAGGTCGGTGGTGTGGAGTCATTATTAACTGCTAGAATAATGTGTTGTCTCTGTCTGCAGCCTTCTCTCTCTCTTGCTGACGTCTCTCTCGTCTGATCTCTCTTCTCTCTCTAACTAATCTCTCTTCCTCTCGTCTCTCACCTCTCTCCTCTCTCTCTCTCTCTCTCTCTCTCTTCTTTCGATTCTGATATACTAATGTATTGTCCCATATTTACTGACCTCATTTCAAAATAGATGCCTTCGCAGCCCTAAAATATTATATGATTCTACAATAACATATATTTGCTGAGCAGTGTTGTTAGGATTTGTCTGTAATATTTCATGCAGACGCTGTGAGACGTGTTTAGTTAGGTATTGCGATTGTTGAGGGTGAGTGCAAGTACTATGAGACTACAAGTATAGTTATTCATTATGCTTGCAAAGTCAGATAGGAAGCTCATGGTGGAGAAGTTAGTGGAATCTCGTCAGTGGAAGTGTTAATGCTGGTGTTAATTTTGTGGTAGCATGTCAGTGCTGGTGTTAATTTTGTGGTAGCATGTCAGTGCTAGTGTTAATTTTGTGGTAGCATGGGGGTTTTGCTACACTGAGAGCTGGCTAAACTAGGACCTGGCTACACTAGCGTCTGGCTAAACAAGGACTCGGCTAAACTAGGACCTGGCGAAACTAGGACCTGACTAAACTAGGACCTGGCAACAGACAGGGTATTGTCACATCAGATTCCAAGCGCTACATGTGCATGGGACTAATATTTTAAGGATATTTTTTTTTCGCAGTTTTCGTAGAATGAATATATACCAATTTAAGATCAATTTTAATTTCGATTTGATTTGCTATGAGAGGTAATGGTTGGTTCTGAGAACAGCTTAGGTCTTTCTCAGGTAATACGTGAGTGTCTGTGTTGGGTGGGTCGGTCTACGAAGTCAAAGAGAAAAGGACACCAGTCCATTCCCTTAGGCCACCTTAATTGAAGTTGCTTTGGTCCTGAGACCTTCAGTACTTCAAATACATGTATTCAAAGTAATCAAGGTCTCAGGACCGAAACTCCTTCAGTTAAGGTGCCCTAAGGGAATGTATTGGTGTCCCTTTTTCCGTCTTTGATAAATTGGACACCAGAGCTTTAAACCTGGTCATATCTTGTACACAGAAGAAATCTTAATTAAAATCGATTAAACTTACTCTGAGCGAAATGTGTCTAACATAACCTTCGTCTGCCTAGATGTCTTGACTTGTCTGTACTACGTGTTTTTCACGCTACAACATTTTATTAATGGTATACAATACCGACAAGTGGATGAGTAAGAGACATGTGCAGTGGTTAGGTATCTTTGTTGTCTAAACATTTCGCTTGCTCAGCAGACATTTCCGACAGAATAGTGTGTGACTAAATACTGGAGACAATAGAAGCAGTGGAGAGGTAAATGAGGTGATGAGTCCCCTCAGTCTTGAGGGAATTTTGAGGTAGTCAGTCCCCTCAGTCTTGAGGGAATTTTGAGGTAGTCAGTCCCCTCAGGCTTGAGGGAATTTTGAGGTAGTCAGCCCCCTCAGTCTTGAGGGAATTTTGAGGTAGTCAGTCCCCTCAGCTTGAGGGAATTTTGAGGTAGTCAGCCCCCTCAGTCTTGAGGGAATTTGGAGGTAGTCAGTCCCCTCAGTCTTGATGTCTGTTCAGCTTCATAGCCTCGATTAATGTGACTAGTCAATGGTTCATGTCGGACCGAAACGTCGTCATAAGCTTCTGTCTCCCATATGCGGGTTATTTGTGTGTTCTAGTAACGGTATTGTACCTTTTTGTTTTTTGTGACAATGAAGCTTGAGACTGAAGCCTTTTATACCCTGAAACTGAGCCTTTTACTAATCTACTGCTCCTGCTGAGCATGCGATAGGTCTCGAAAATAAAGATATTTAATTGTCGTACAAGTTTCTTACTGTAATGGTGTTAGTGTAGTGTGAATACTTGGTGAATACGGAGGTAACTCTCACACGTACACGAGCGCGTTTGTGGTGTTGAGTGGATACATCCTTCACCTTACATCTGAGAAATAGCACAGCTTTCAACATTTAAAAGCCAAGAACGTGAGTGAGTTAGGTAGTCACTTCTCACCGCCTCTCTGTCTGGTCCTCGCTCTCCCTCTCTCTACCTTCCTTCACCTCTCCCTCTCTACTTTCCTTCACAAGAGCCACCATCATCGTCACCTCTCCCTCTCTACTTTCCTTCACAAGAGCCACCATCATCGTCACCTCTCCCTCTCTACTTTCCTTCACAAGAGCCACCATCATCGTCACCTCTCCCTCTCTACTTTCCTTCACAAGAGCCACCATCATCGTCACCTCTCCCTCTCTACTTTCCTTCACAAGAGCCACCATCATCGTCACCTCTCCTCTCTACTTTCCTTCACAAGAGCCACCATCATCGTCACCTCTCCCTCTCTACTTTCCTTCACAAGAGCCACCATCATCGTCACCTCTCCCTCTCTACCTTCCTTCACAAGAAACTCCATCAAACACCTTCCTAAGAACAAATCTTACTCAAGTTTCCATTCAGAACCTCGCTACCTCTGCTTCTACATCTCCATACTTGGAATGGAGATGTAGGGAGACAAACTTTCAATCTATGGAATTTGAGGTGCCCTCTTGGATCACTCTTGATTACATCCCATTCCCCAGGCACTGTATAACCCTCTCTGTTAATAAAAAAAAGTGTAAAGAATACACACTGTAAATAAGACGCACAGTAAATAAGACGCAGAGTGTAAATAAAGTGTAAACAAGACAGTGTAAATAATACGCACAGTGTAGACAGTGTAAACAAGACAGTGTAAACAAGACAGTGTAAACAAGACAGTGTAAACAAGACAGTGTAAACAAGACAGTGTAAACAAGACAGTGTAAACAAGACGGTGTAAACAAGACAGTGTAAACAAGACACAGTGTAAACAAGACAGTGTAAACAAGACAGTGTAAACAAGACACAGTGTAAACAAGACAGTGTAAACAAGACACAGTGTAAACAAGACACTGTGTAAACAAGACACTGTGTAAACAAGACAGTGTGTAAACAAGACAGTGTAAACAAGAGACTGTGTAAACAAGAGACAGTGTAAACAAGAGACAGTGTAAACAAGATACAGTGTGTAAACAAGACAGTGTGTAAACAAGACAGTGTGTAAACAAGACAGTGTGTAAACAAGACAGTGTGTAAACAAGACAGTGTGTAAACAAGACAGTGTGTAAACAAGACAGTGTGTAAACAAGACAGTGTGTAAACAAGACAGTGTGTAAACAAGAGACAGTGTAAACAAGACACTGTGTAAACAAGACACTGTGTAAACAAGACAGTGTGTAAACAAGACACAGTGTAAACAAGACAGTGTAAACAAGACACTGTGTAAACAAGAGACAGTGTAAACAAGACACAGTGTAAACAAGACACAGTGTAAACAAGACACTGTGTAAACAAGACACTGCGCGGCTAATGGCATTTCAATATGAAGAGTATTCGCCGTCCAGGGATTTTATTAGTGCGTGGTGGGCGAAGCGTCTTCACAATAAAATACCATAACCCACATTGTTTCATATTTAGATATTGTCGGGGCTTGCTAAACCCGTAAGGGTTTAGCAAGTCCCCATGATTACAGTAACTGCTTTCGTCCCTCCGTAACCAACCCGTCCCTCTTTCTCCAAGCTCAAGACCGCTCAAGGGAGGTTCCTTGATGCTGGTGAAGAGCTCTTGATCTAGGGAATTGGATCCATACTCCAGTTTCCTCAACCGAGCCTGAACATCTTACATCCCCCCCCCACATGCGCTGTATGATCCTACGGGTTTAGCGCTTCCCCATGATTATAATAATCCTCTCAGAACGTATCAGGTATCCCCGAGATGGAATATCTATGTTAGCAATGGTTGTCAGATTATTAGGATTACTTCCCCCTCCCTCCTAAATTCCTCCAAGGTTATCGTCTTCAAAATTTGTGCATCTTGTTTAAAGGGGAAAATGTTTATTTGGCTGGAAACTGCCAGTTTGTCAAATTTAAACATACAAATAGCGCTGCGGTTTCCTTGAGAATGGCTCTTCTGGTTGGCTTCAAACTCTTGACACTGAGATGTGGTTTTAAATTGCTACTGAGGTGTATAGGTGCAAATTTCTCAGTTTAAATTTTTCTGAGTTTTTTTTTTTACCTTTGAGATAACTTAAGTTCTCTTTTAAGTTGCTTTAAATATTAAAGGCTGATATATCTAATCTACAAAAATTCACATGATTGTTGGAGTATGAGGGAAATGCGTCTTCTGATCGGCTTCAAACTTTTAACACTGGAGCATCTTTGAGGAAAGTTCATATTGGTTTTGGTCTCTGTAGTAGACATTTTGCCAATTTTATTGAAAATAATTGGGGAGTGGTTTCCACGTGATAACTTCTGAATGCCTCTTCTGATGGGCTTAAAATCTTCAACGCTGATCTATCCTACTTAGAACGTGATGCGGATTCTTATTGGCCTGTGTTAGTGGCATTCTATTTTATTTTAGCCACAGTTAAGTAGGGTTCGTACCTGTGGCAGTTAGCCTACTGCCGATTTCTTAAAAAGAAATTCTTTGAGTTGCAGAGAATTTAAAATATAAATGTAAAATAATGAAAGAATTTTTTAGGGCGTTTTAAGGTCTAACAAATTTAAAAGTCTTCCCTTTATTAATTAACTATTAAAAAGATTTACACTAATTATTTTTGTTCAGTACTTTGGCATCTAGTTTATCGTGCACCCACAGCTGGTTTCTGTAATGAATTGAAAATGTTGAGGTGAGTCCAGTACGTTTCAAGTTAGTTACTCCCGAGTAAGTTCTTTCCTCAGCATCTACCAGAGTAACAGGTACTACAGTTACACTGGCGTCCTCTGGCTGGGCGTCTGCCGTGATTAATTCACTGTCCATATTGGACAATTCTGTGTTATTACTTCTTCCCCAGATGTGGTGGGGACACACGTGTCAGGGAAGGTAACAGATTCTTCCACATATTCAGGTATAGTCACAGGTATGACGGGTACCACTGAAAGGGATCTCAGAATGTGCTGTTGTTGGTAATGTGGACATCATTACACCCAGGTGAAGGGGAATTTGTATGCAGGTGTTGATAGTGTTTTTATACCTCTACATGACCAAGGCAAGATAGAGTATACATGTGGTAGAGGGTAGTGTTTACATTCATCAAAAGTATATCCAAAATACAAAAACGAAAGTCCTTACTGATAAATCAAGTCTCAAGGTAATGCTGCAAGTTCTGTGGGTGAATATTCACAATACTGGCTATGAGACAGAAAATCTCCCAATATATGTAACTTCCAAGATAATATATTTAGCAATTAAACAAAATACGATATTTTTTTATGAAAGTCTTATCTAATAGAAGTTTATAATCTAACGCATTACAAAGTTAGGTAATTTGCAGAGGATCTGCCGGAAAAAAAAGTGTTCATTGTAACAGTAGTTAAAATACATTCGCCACCACTTGTTGATGTACTTTGTAACGTACTTTGTAAAGTAGTTTGTAACGTACTTCAACAAATGGCTGGCGAGTAAACTAATTTACCGTCAAATTTATTTCATATATATATATTTTAATACATTATACATTGTAAACTGGAGCCCATGACCTCTAGAAAAGTTTCAACATATTTTTGACGCTCACTGACATAACTGCCCAAAGCAGGAAATATTACCGTATATATTATTTTGAATTAGCAGTAACAGCAGATGACCACGCAACGTTGGTTAAACGTTTTCTCCTTCATTAAAATAAATTACTATATTATTATTCGTTCCTGAATACAAAGGTTGGTTTAATAATATATGGTTAAAAAAACGTGTCCAAACACTAGGAAAAGTTTATCAGATAAGCTTTGGGTCCTGGAACCTAATAAATGTTTTAAACCACTGTTTGGGTATCTATTACGAAGGTTAGTAATATATACCTTCCTAAATACAACGCTTGATATAATAATACAAAGATGCATACACTGAGAGGTGTATATCTCTCATATATATACAGAGAGTTTAATCCATTTTTCAGGGCTTAGAGAATTCTTAGTCTTCCATAACACATCATAAGGGATTTCAAGAATTATTTGACAAAAATATTCAGCTTATACAGAGGCTTGACCTCCCAGTATAATATCTTCATAAATTTTGATAGCATACTATACGACATTGTGGAGCTGCCTGCATTAACATTGACGGCTTCAATGTCGCTCTAAATACCTCCTTGATGTGAGTTTGAAGTTTTGAACATGATCATCTCTCAGGATGGCTTACAGTAAACTCCCAGGGTGGGCAGGATGGTTATTACAAACTCACATGATGGGTAAGATAGGCTAGTATATCATCGTGTTCCACTATATATATTTTTACTGCTCACTTCTTGAGGTCCGCACCCTTTTTCGACAACCCAGCACTTAGCGAATATGACTCAATCCTTAGATCTATCTCAAAAAGGCACTGAATCTGTCACTGGAAGATCATCAATGGGATCAAGCAACTTCCCAGTGCGACTAGGAGGTATAGGAGAGCGCAAGGCAACGCAAGTAACTTTACCTACATTTCTGTCTTCGTGCATGGCTTCCAGTAGACTAGTCAAGGATATTGTCCCCGAAAGCTTGAGAGGCGCGGTAGGAGCTCAAGACCCCAGGTTCATTGAAGCAGCCACGCGGTGGGACACCCTTGCCGACTCTCCAGCAGACTAGCTCCTCCCAAAGAGCACGAACAGTCCCACTGGGACAAACACAGTGCTCACCAACGCTTCAGGAAAGGACAAAGCTCGTCTCCTAGCGGTTAAGGCACCACATTCAGAAGATTTTCTTTTAGTTGTTCCCAACTCCTCTCTGGGCACCAGATTCGACCCACAGGCCATTCGGATTGGTGTTGCTCTTCGCCTAGCCGTCCCCATACTCACCGAACATAGGTGTATTTGCGGCAGGGCGTCGGTTGAGCAATTCGGACTTCATGGTCTCGTGTCATACATCAGAAGGGAAGTATGCTAGACACGAGGAGTTCAACGAAACCATAAAGAAAAGCCTCGCCACAGCCCGTTGCCCAGCTCAACGGGAACCCCAAGTATGGAGGTCCAACGGAAGTCAAAAGCTTCCAAAGGAGCCACTTTGTCACTGGAAGATAAATTCCTGGGATCAAGTATTGCCCAGTGGGGGAACCTAGGATATGAGTTAGGGGGAGCGCCAAGGAGACGCAAGTAACTTTACCTACATTTCTGTCTTCGTGCATGGCTTCATAACTAGTCAGGTATTGTCCCGAACGCTTGAGAGGCGCTCTAGAGTCTCAAGACCCAGGTTCATTGAAGCAGACCACGGGGGACACCCTTCCATTCTCAGCAGACTAGTTCCTCCCAAGAGCACGAACAGTCCCACTGGACAACACAGGCCTCACCAACGCTCAGGAAGGACAAAGCTGTTCCTAGCGTTATGGACCACATTCAGAAGATTTTCTTTTATGTTTTGTTCAAGTCTCTCTGGCACAGTTTATACCACAGCATTCGGATTGGTGTTGCTATTCGGCTAGACGTAACTCATACTAACCTAACATAGGTGTAATTACGCAGGCGTCGTTGCAATTCGGATTCATGGTCTCGTGTATAACATCAAAGGAAGATGCTAGACAGAGGAGTTCAACGAAACATAAAGAAAAGCCTCGCCACAGGCCGTTGCCACTCAACGGAATCCCAAGTATGGAGTCCAACGGAAGTCAAAAGCTTCCAGATGGAGCCACTTTGCACCCTGAAGAATGGTAAAGCAGATTCTGGGACTACACAGGTATTGCACCTGGGAACACCTAACTTGCCTAGATTGAATGAAGGGGGTGGTAGGATCGCCAGTTCTGGGAAGACCGCAGAAAGATCCACAATTAGTAGAACCTGCTCCCTTGCTATAATATCACGGAGGGTCTAGACCTTGAGACATGGGCAAGTTTTCTAAAGTTCCTCAGAGAGCCGAGTGAAAAACATCATCACAGAAACCAAAGAACCACAGAGCGGGCCAATATCCTTCTCAGAGACCGTGGTCGATCCAAGAGGAATCCTACAGCATTGAGCACGCGGCCAGACCGCCGGGGAGCTAGATGAAGTGTTGAGATATTATGTTGGTCTAGATATACTGTATCTTTGTTAAGTGAATTTGGTTTATGAAAGTGATATTCGGAGATTGATAAATTTAGATAAATCACTTTAGGGATCTGGTAATGACAGGGGTCAGGAGGAGGAGTGAGACGGTAACTATATCAGACTACTTAATAAGAGCTCCTTCAATCAGAAAATGGTTTCGTAAGACACACAATTTTATATAAGAGAGGGTGGAAAGGAAAGGCCGTTTTGAGTCACTCTGAAAAATAATATACGATAAGTTCTCGATCAAATAAAACATGGCAGAAAAGATTAGTCAGATAAGATTGACAGTGGTTGTGGCACGCGGCGCGTGCTGTTACCAAGGTACCGGGAGTCTAGGATTAGTTCCCCAAGATAAGACCCGAAGGGATCCTAGGAAACACAGGGGGTCTAGGATAAGTGACACGGGGGGTCTGGGATAAGTGACACGGGGGGTCTGGGATAAGTGACACGGGGGTCTAGGATAAGAGACACGGGGGGTCTAGGATAAGAGAACGGGGGGGGGGGGTCTAGGATAAGAGACACGTGGGGTCTAGGATAAGAGACACGTGGGGTCTAGGATAAGAGACACGTGGGGTCTAGGATAAGAGACAAGTGGGGTCTAGGATAAGAGAACAACGGGGCTCTAGATAAGAGACACGGGGGGTCTAGGATAAGAGAGACAGAAGTGGGGTCTAGGATAAGAGAGACAAAGGGGCTTTATAATAAGAGAGGCAGGGAGTCTAGGATAAAGACAGAGGGTCTAGGATAAGTAACAGGGGGTCTAGGATAAGAGAGACAGGGGATCTAGGATAAGAGACAGGGGGTCTAGGATAAGAGAGACAGGGTGGTCTAGGATAAGAGACAGGGGGTGTAGGATAAGAAACTGGGGGTCTAGGATAAGAGACAGGGGGGTCTAGAATAAGACACAGGGAAACACGGGGGTGTAGGATAAGAGAGACAGTAATACATGTATATGGTAATTATCGTGGCACACCACAGACAAAAAATTGGAAACTCTTTCAAATTTTGATATTTGAAGTTAAAGAAGTTAAACTGATGCGCCAAGACTGACTATAGTCTCTCCAGCCACCAGTGTTGAGAGTCTCCAGCCACCAGTGTTGAGAGTCTCCAGCCACCAGTGTTGAGAGTCTCCAGCCACCAGTGTTGAGAGTCTCCAGCCACCAGTGTTGAGAGTCTCCAGCCACCAGTGTTGAGAGTCTCCAGCCACCAGTGTTGAGAGTCTCCAGGCACCAGTGTTGAGAGTCTCCAGCCACCAGTGTTGAGAGTCTCCAGCCACCAGTGTTGAGAGTCTCCAGCCACCAGTGTTGAGTCTCATCCCAAAGCCCACCAGTGTTGAGAGTCTCCAGCCACCAGTGTTGAGAGTCTCCAGCCACCAGTGTTGAGAGTCTCCAGCCACCAGTGTTGAGAGTCTCCAGCCACCAGTGTTGAGAGTCTCCAGCCACCAGTGTTGAGAGTCTCCAGCCACCAGTGTTGTTTAAGTCTGAGGTAGTTTCAGTAATGGGAGCAACTGTAGTAAATGAAATGCATTACATTTTATATGAGGTATTATAGCGAATGTGTGGAGGAAGAGGACTGTTGCTTGTGAGGTGGGCCATGAGTGAGGTAAAGGAAGGGGTATTTGGGGGAGGGGAGGGGAGGGTAGAAGTGAAAAGAGGCCGTGTTGGGGAGGGGTTGGGGCAACGTAATCGCAAACAGACCATCTTAACAATATATAACAAACCACTTTGGGATGGAAATCATAGTTCAAGATCTCTCTCTCTCTCTCGTGCGTCTTCAGAAGCTGTGCAATGTTGTAAGTTCAGCAACAGATAGGAGAGGAAAATTATGTCAGAGGCAAGGTAAAGGTAAGTCACCGTCGACCCATACCACTGTAGATCCGCCTGTTGGTCAAGCACACCTTGCCTCCCCTCACCCCTCACTTAAGCGGTGGACTCATTTCTTAAGAAGGCTGGCAACTAGATCAGCTGACCTAACAACTAGATCAGTTAATCTAACAACTAAATCAGCTGATCTAGCTAAATATACATATATATTCTACACTGAGCGAAACGTTGTCCTAATACAAGCTCATTTTTCAGCCCATAATATATAGAGCCCCCTATAGGAAGGTTCCCTGACTCTGGTGAGGGGCTCTTGATCTTGGGAATTGGATCTGTGCTCCGGTTCCCTGAATTGAGCCCGAGTACCTACCTCCCTCCCCCCACGCGCTGTATAATCCTACGGGTCAGGCGCTCCCCATGATTATAATAATAATAATAATATTAGTGTTAGCATTAATCAACTGGATCCATGAAAGTAACATACTTTACGAAGGCTTTCGTTGCATTCATGCTGTTGCTAGCTCCTGCTAGGACGAGCTATGAATACTTGTGTTTTTCCCCTCGTCGCTGAAATTCTTCGGTCTGCCGAGTTTGGCGAGTGCGTTTACGAAATGGTGTTTAGTTAATCATTTTTAAAAAGTCGGCTTGCAATTATTCCATCAGACGCGTCTGTGTTTTAAATTAACCTACACTGTAGCACAGACGCCAGCCGTCTGCCTTGTCATGGATCGAGTCAGCATGCAAATGTATTCAAATTGATTTCCTTTGTATATATGCATTAAACAATATGCAATTTCTAAACGTAGCCAGCCGGGATGCTCAGCCAAACTCGTTTATATTTATTTTTGGCAGCCTCCTACTGTGTGTCTTGTTATTGTTTCTTTGTTCTGTATATGTCTGTTCCTGCAGCAGAATTTTTTGCTTGTTCCTGCAGCAGAATCCTTCTTCCTGCACTAGTATCCTTGTGTTCCTTCAGGAAAGTCGTAGTGTTCCTGCAGAAGACTTCGTAGTAGGTACTGACAGGCAGTCGCCGCAGGCTCTTCCTTTACATTAGAAATTATCACTATACCAAGACTTCCTCGGGTCTCCATAAAAGTCTACGGTCCTAGCCAGCCACATTTTATTTATTTTTATTAACGTAAGTTCACTTTTCACAGGAAAAAAACTATATGACAACACACTTTGCAGAACAAACTTTTCTTAATGCCACGTTTCACTCTTAAGAAAAGCTTCACCAAGTCCCGGAGAGAAAGGTTCTCTTAATAAAAGACTGTGTTTTCATGAATGTGATATACGCTCTCCTCACCCGAGGTGCACCGAGGGAATGGGAGGTACCATACCCGACCTTAGGTCGAATCTGCCTCCCATTATACCCAGGAGTTGTATGACCCCTAATGTTTCAGCACTCCTCAGTGAGAGTAATGATCATCGAGATGTAAACGCTCTTAACCGTGACTAATATCATGCTTACAATGAGGCATTCTATCGACGTTATACAGTCATTACAATGTGCTCTGTCATGTTAATTCCTTCGTTATATTGTATATACCACCGTCATTATCATGTTTATACCGTCATGATGTATGTCATCATCGTTATGTATACCATCACTGCTATTATAACATAAGTTAGGATGGACACTCCAGAAGGCCTACTGGCCCATACTAGCCAGGTCTTTCTTAAACCGAAATCCTCTAACAAACATATTAGTGATGTATATTATGTATAATACACATAATGGTGATGGTAATGAAAATTATAATGTTTATCATTATGTGCATATGTGTACATCATAATGCGTATATCATTATACTGCGTATATCACCGTTATATTGTGTATACCATCAATATAATGTGTAAACCTTCACCATTATATGTATATCATTCATTATGTGCACACCATGACCATCATGGTGTATAAAAACACCATTATGATGCTATCTTCAGTATTATTTAGTGTTCTATATTACGTTGTTTGGCAGCCTTTTCTAGTCCCAATTCGTCTATTTTTTTTTTTGCTAGGAATAAAATAAAAATAATGAAAAAATCCACCTAGTTTTGTGGTGAGTCCACCATATGCTCTTTGATCCAATATTATTATTATTATTATTGTTATTATTATTATTATTATTATGTAAATAAATGTTACTTAATAATTGTTACGTAATGTTATGGTAAACATTACAGCACACGCCTTTGTTCACAAGTATTTTTGTGTTTTTATCTTCGGGCGATGTTACATATGATAAGTCACAATTCCATGACTGGAACGCAGTCTGGAAACGTAAAGAGGAAGGCGCCTTTGTCCTTTATAGGATATCAAGTTACCAGCTAGAAAACGAGTGGAAAGTAAAAGTCAGATGAGGACTTTGAGAGGTGAGACGAGAACCAAGGTCAGGTCAAGTCACGTGTCCTCCGAAGGTTAAAGCCCTTGGCACTGCACTGGGAGAAACCATCATCAGAGAAATGAAACCGGTGGTAAGGTTCTCGTTAGAGATGTGCGCAAGTGTCGACTCGGCAAAATGGCGTCTGTGAGGATTCTAACGGGAAATAATCTTTAAACAGGACCAGCTGATGGGACTTCTATAGTTAACTAACATAAAAGAACCTCGTTAGTGTTAGTAAGGAGAAACCTTTAGTGTTCTTTAATTCTATAGTGTTATCTAAAAGAAGATGACATTAGCTAATGAACATAGTTCTCGAGAATTTAATTTACATTGATCAACATGTATGTTGAGTTGCATAATTACACCAAACCAGCGGTGATTCTATTTGCGGAAGCAAAATTTACAAATTTGCATTGTTAGCCACTACACCAGAGTGGATCATTTACCTTGCGGGGTGTTACACCCAGGTATGTACTGTGAAAGTTATCATGAATGTACTGTGAACGTTATCACCATGAATGTACTGTGAACGTTATCACCATGAATGTACTGTGAACGTTATCACCATGAATGTACTGTGAACGTTATCACCATGAATGTACTGTGAACGTTATCACCATGAATGTACTGTGAACGTTACAACCATGAATGTATGTGAACGTTACCACCAATGAAGTAATGTGAACGTATCACCAGAATGTACTGTGAACGTACACCAGAATGTACTTAACGTTTCCACATGAAGTACGTGAACGTTATCACCATGAAATGTACTGTTAACGTTATCACCATGAATGACGTGAACGTTTTCAACCAATGAATGTACTGTGAACTATCACCATGAATGTACTTTGAACGTATCACCAAATGTACGTGAACGTTATAACTAATGACTGTGAACGTTTCACCATGATTATGTGAACGTTATCACCATGAATGACTGTGAACGTTATCAACCATGAACGAAAACTGTTGAACGTTTCATCATGAAACGTACTGTGAATACAGTTAATAACATCCATGAACGTACTGTAACGTTATCCACATGAACGTAATGAGTGTGGATCATTAACCTAGATTTCTAAGTACGACGAATCGATCTGTAAAACCATATTGAATAACAAACCTGCCCCATTATTTAACCTATAAGGGACCTGGACGTTAGACCTAAAATGTAAAATTTTTGATCATAATTTTTTTTATGGCCTACACGATTTTTTGCAACAAACTCCCGATGTTAGTCCAATTACTGGAATGTGCCATTTATTGAAGTAATTTATCAACTGTATCCAACATTTAATTTTAATTCGCAGTAATTTCTTTATCGTTTTTCTCTATAATTCATCACAGAAAGCTGTCAAATTAATAAGAAAATCTAAACGCATAACACCTTTAGTACAATTGTCTATTATTAAATATCTTTGTGCTTAGATTACTAAAGTGAAATAATCATTCACATAGATAATTGTCATTGGTTCCAGTGCAATTCAGAATCAATGTCATTCTTAAGTATCCGCTCTAAAGTGGTATATGTACTTATAACTGTACTTGTATTTGTGTGGTGACAAACCTACGGTGTTATACCCGTCACTACAACCTGTATTACGGTAACATTTGTAAGATTTTCAGTCTACCTGAAGTTACTTGTTTTTATAGCCTACAGCAAATTTAAAATTGCTTCAATGCTTTGTGTTTGTCCATTTAGGTGGATGATATTAAATATTTTTTTCCCCAATCCCTCCCTTGCTTAATTTTAATTATTCAGGTTCTTGGCTGCCCCCTGAAGAGGAATTCTCTCTCTCTCTCACACACACACACACACACACACACACACACACACACACACACACACACACACACACACACACACACACACACGATGCGCCTAGCAAACCTCACTACAGCATTCCGACATCTTAATAAGGAATCGTTCAGGACCCTGTACACCGTGTACGTTAGGCCCATATTGGAGTATGCGGCACCAGTTTGGAACCCACACCTAGCCAAGCATGTAAAGAAACTAGGGAAAGTGCAAAGGTTTGCAACAAGACTAGTCCCAGAGCTAGGAGGTATGTCCTACGAGGAGAGGTTAAGGGAAATCAACCTGACGACACTGGAGGACAGGAGAGATAGGGGGGACATGATAACGACTTACAAAATACTGAGAGGAATTGACAAGGTGGACAAAGACAGGATGTTCCAGAGATTGGACAAAGTAACAAGGGGACACAGTTGGAAGTTGAAGACACAGATGAATCACTGGGATGTTAGGGAGTATTTCTTCAGCCACAGAGTAGTCAGGAAGTGGAATAGCTTGGGAAGCGATGTAGTGGAGGCAGGATCCATACATAGCATTAAGCAGAGGTATGATAAAGCTCACGGTACAGGGAGAGTGACCTAGTAGCGACCAATGAAGAGGCGGGGCCAGGAGCTTGGACTCGACCCCTGCAACCTCAACTAGGTGAGTACAACTAGGTGAGTACGATGCAAATCCATTAGATACGGGGAGGGTAAATGCCACTTATTAAAGGAATGCTAAAATTACTGTGATATATAAAGATACACGAAGACTGCGATACTGTGGACTTGATATTAAGCAATAAATGGTATAATAATATTCACTTAATATTAAGCAATAAACAGTATAATCACTGACAGCTTGACTCGACAAATGGCAATACAATAAACTGATATATGAAAATGATATCCCCTTGAGTATAATCAGAGCTTATCTTCCTATAAGTCTCACAGCAATTCCTACACTTCACATGGTGTACTTAAAAAGGAAAATCAGGACCACGTGGTCTACTAGAAATTTAAATCCTATGAAATTGGCTGAACGTGAAGATTAACTTTTCTGGGGCAAAGGATATTGAGTACAACAGATCGAATACATCACATACTGTCAGCATCACTGCATGTTCTTGACTTAGTTTCTAGTGTGATAGTCACCCGTGGCACTCGTTGATGCTCAGTACATTATATTTACAAAAAATATAGTGTGATAAATGGTTTGAAAACCGACAAGTTGAAGATTGAGACACTTATGCAACATATGGGAATCTTTATTAATAAAAATTCTTATATGTTGCATAAGTGTCTCAATCTTCAACTTGTCGGTTTTCAAACTATTTATCACACATGTCAGACACTACAACATCATGGGATCTTGATACAAGGAATTCTTCAATACTTGTCCAATCTTTGGACGAAGACCTTACACTAGTGGATGGTCCCACTGTGATCCCGTCTCCTCCTGCTTCCACTCACCTGATTACAGTATGTAAGCCACTTCTCCGACCATATGCTGTACTTTCTACAAGACTGATGGACTGAACACATCGATTCCAGGCTGAGGGACTGATTACCTCAAACTCCTCCACTCTTTAACGCGCTCTGCTTTGTATTGGACTGATGAAGCCGCTGTGTGGCGAAACTTTTCCTTAACAAAGATTCCCGTATATTGCATAAGTGTCTCAATCTTCAAAATATAGTGTACACCGTGCGTTCAGTCCTGTCTATTAGAAATAAAGAACTCGTCTCAAGAATGCGTCTACAAATATATATATATATCTACATTTCACAAGGATTATAGTTTTTTCTCGTTACTTAGTCAAATGTTAACTAGTTTCTCTTTATCAGAGTGAGAGAGACTTATAAATGACTTTCCTCTGTCGAAAGTTTAAGAGCCCTGAGCAGTGTTTTCATATGGTACATATTCAGAGCACATATGCAGAAACATATAAATGTTCCAAACCTCTTATTCAAATGTTTTGTTCCAGACTTCCTCTTTGCACTTTGATGTAATTTACTGTAAGTCTGCTTAAACCAAATGGGAAATATTGTTTTCATGATTACTCTAAAGTGTTTATTTCTGGACGTGGGTGCTTCAAAAACAAGGGCTTTGCTGCTTTCAGTTTTTGTATATGTATTTCTGGTCTTGATAATATAGTAATACTGATTGATCCATATGGATTAAGTGTGTTTTTGTGAATATAATATGTGTAATGGAATGTTTTTGTGCGCCCGCAGACGGTGTGAGTGTGGGCCAGGCTCTGGACCGGCGGATAAAGAGTGACGGTACATTGGTGGTGGAGCGCGTTAGGCAGCCTGAGGACGCTGGTGTCTACACCTGCACAGCTTCCACTAAACAGGGGCGCTCGGCCACTGGGTCTGCCAGGGTCTCTGTACTTGGTGAGTACGCACCTTCCCTCCCACCTGCATAATGCAAAACTCCGTGAGTCCCCTGAGTTTTGCTGGCTCCTGCAATACATCATAAGGGCCTTTTTGACTCCTACGATGCATTGCTAGGGCCTTCCTGCCTCTTGTGATGCACCAGGACCTTCCTGGCTCCTCTGTTGCATTTTCTCGGCGCCTACAATGTAAAGTAAGGCTATTCTTGGGTTCTGCAGTGCACCGTTAGGTCTTTCCTGGGTCCTGCGATGCATATTAAGAGCCTTCCTGGATTCTATGATGACTCAGTATGCCTTCTTGGTTCATGCGTTGTATTGTTAGGACCTTTCCGAAGCCTGACATGCTTTGATAGGACCTGGCTGGCTCCTGAGATGCATCACTAGGAAGTTTATGGTGCCTGACATTCATCACTAGGACCTTCCTGGTTCCTGAGATGCATCACTGGGATGTTCCTGACTTCTGAGAGATGCGTCACTAGAACCTTTCTGGCTCCTCAGATGCATTATGGCTTCAGCAGTCGACACATACCTCTAGTCAGTAAACTTCAGATCTCAAGACTGCTGGCCTTCAAAATCCTTGGTTTTCCGATACAGAAACTGCGATCACTTGACCTTGAGACAGAAACTAAGGTCATTTGACCTTGAAATAGGACCTGTTATTGCTTGACCTTGAGACAACAATTGTTATCACATAAACGTAGATTTTTTCTTTAATTTCAAATCTTAGAATTTTAAATTATTGAAGCTGAGATCATAAGCTGAGAACTCTGAATTGTGAAACTTGAAGCTGTGAATACTCTCCGGCGAGATCAAGATTCACTAAACCCGTTATATCGAGACCAGTAATTTTGACATTATTCTGAAACTAATAAATGTGACTGGTTTTGATGGTCAGCAACCTTAAAAAGAAATCTAAATTGAGGAAAGTTGTATGCACTTGATTTAAAAGTTAGACATGATTCACTGGTCTAGCTAATTTAGTCTTTATGCTCAAGAATACAGGACTGGAGAGCTAAGAAGAGCTGGAGAATAGGTAACTTTTTATGGAGGCTAACGAGTTTTCAAACCTATATCTTGATCATTCATGGCCACATAAATAAAAACCAACGAGACATGTGTCCGTTGTTCAACATATTTCTTCGTTATAATAAGAATTTAATAGTTTGTCTTATTTTAAATTAGTTTAATAAGTCACTTTAGTTATGAGATGGTATAATAGTAATGTTTATCACTATTCATTTAAGCCATTGCTAATTTTTTAAGAAGAATGGCAAAGTCATCGACTCGTAACATATTGCGAGGGAGAAGCTGATCTTAAAGAGAAGTACTCTGAAGATTGCTTCCATTATTTCTTGTTAAGCTTATCTCTTTAAACATTTTTTTAGTCAATTTCTACTAAATCTTTACTAATCTTTTATTTTTTAGCTTGGTAAACAGAATGCTATTATGTTTTAATGAACAAATTTTCACTTGATCAAAAGTCATCACTTTCATTACCCTAAACTTGGTTAATGTTAATGACGCCACAGTATATGTCATCCTAACTCTCCTGACACAATGATGTCAGAAGAGTTAAGATGAGGATGCATGTGATGATGTATATTGGCTTGTGTCAAGAGAGTCAGGATGGGCTTGTAAGTGATGATGTGTGTAGGCTTGTGTCAGGAGAGTCAGGCAGAGCATGTATGTGATAATGATGTGTTTTAGTCTTGTGTTAGGAGAAATTACTTATATGATGGGAGAAGTGGGTACAGGCTCATAGAGCCAGAAGTGTTCAGGGGATGCTTGAGGGAGCAAATAAGGGAAAAGGGAAGTTTTGAGAAGATAACTGTTCTGAAGATGGGCGAGAGTGAGAAATGTGTGTCTGGTAAACTATGCAAAAAGAGTATTCAGTACTAAGTATAGTTGAGAGAGGGAGAAAGAGAGAGAGAGAGAGAGAGAGATCCAAGGGAAGACTAGAAGAGTGAGGTAAGAAAAGGGTAGAGAAACTAAGGGAAGGGTAGGCCACCACATCATATACGGTATGCCAGTAGTGTATTTCAGACCTCAGCTTCCTGACCGCTATGATGGCTTCACTCTACGGCCAGACATGTTCCCCCTCATCCAAAACCATTTTTTTTTATATACGTGAGGTCCATCTGAATTTGTTGCACCAGACCCTGACACGTCAAGTCCTTGTATATGGTGCATCTCTACTACATATGAGACACTCCTCTTTTTATTACCTTTTCTGTTCCTTCAGAGTGGGATTAAAAAAAACTACGATAGAATCTGAAGTTTAATTATTTATTGTGGCTCTATTGCATATTAGATATCACTTGTTTGTGATTGTTTCTCTCTCTCTCTCTCTCTCTCTCACAATCTACTAATTAGTACTTTTTAATTCTCCCCAAATTAGTATTCTCTCTTAAAGATCTAGATTTTCTACAAATCTATAAAATATGAGAAGTATTTCTACCCAAAATAGTATTTGATATAGTAGGGGACTTCTTCTAACATCTACTTCGATGTAACTTAGTGAGATGGAAAGTATTTCTCTACGAGATAGTTTGACCTTTCAGGGGGTATCCCCTCCTTCAGGGTGTATGACCCTCCTTCGGGGTGTAGCTCCTCCTTCGGAGGTGTATCCCCCTTCAGGAGGTGTACTCCTCCTTCAGGAGGTGTATCCCTCCTTCAGGAGGTGTATCCCTCCTTCAGGAGGTGTAGCTCCTCCTTCAGGAGGTGTATCCCCTCCTTCAAGAGGTGTATCCCCTCCTTCAGGAGGTGTATCCTCTCCTTCAGGAGGTGTATCCCCTCCTTCAGGAGGTGTATCCCCTCCTTCAGGAGGTGTATCCCCTCCTTCAGGAGGTGTATCCTCTCCTTCAGGAGGTGTATCCTCTCCTTCAGGAGGTGTATCCTCTCCTTCAGGAGGTGTATCCTCTCCTTCAGGAGGTGTATCCTCTCCTTCAGGAGGTGTATCCCCTCCTTCAGGAGGTGTAGCCCTTCCTTCAGGAGGTGTAGCCCCTCCAAGAGATTTTGATTCTCCTTCAGGAGTGTAGCCCTCACTCCTTCAAGAGATGTAGCCCCTCCTTCAGGTGGTGTAGCCCCTCCTTCAGGAGGTGTAGCCAGCCCCTATTTCATGAGGTGTAGCCCCTTCTTCAGGTGTAGCCCCTCCTTCAGATGTGCCCCCTTCTTTAGGAGCTGTAGCTTCTTCAGGAGCTGCATCCCCTCCTTCAGTAGTCCCATTACCTTGGAATCCATTATTTTCAGGGAAGATACGCCCCGGTATCTGGTCTGAAAATGTATAGCGATCATTAGGAAAACTGTTTTGGAATCTGGGCGGGTGGAAGGGGGTTAACATTTGTGGTCGTGGAGTCTTCTAGTCATTATGGTCTGGAATTTGATGGAGGATGCACTACTCGCTCCCACCACTGCTTCCCATCTCAATGCTGCCTCGACACACACTGGAAAAATGTCACAATCAAAAATTGATAAGGAGGAAATATATACGCATTTTTTTTCACTTGTTAAAAAACTCCACTTTTCAACCTTTTAATCGATTAATACTAATTTTCTATCGGAATTTCAGGAGTCTTTTAACCGATTTTATATTTTTTTAGGTATACAGTACAGACCATAAATATTTTAAAGTTATTTTAATGTAGAAATTTTTCTGAAAAATGAGAGAAATTCAGTTTGCTGTGAGTGTTATGTCTGTTAAATTGTCTTTCTTCTTGATTCATTCATTTAAATTAAAATAAATTTCTGGTGATCCAGTTAATCTGTTCAACTGTGAATGAGATAGTGACGATCCACTCAGTCAGCATTTTGATTAATGATCTTGTGTGATATATTGAATATGTGCTCTTATGAACCAGTCAGTTTGTTGAATTGTAAATGTGGTCTTATTAGCCAGTTATCTGTCAGTGTGGTCTGGTGTAGACAGTGTCACCAGGTGTGTGAGATTACCACTGAGTCAGCCTCTTCCCTCAGACACACTGGTAGACTTGATAACCTTCATTAAGAGGCTGTCAACCCACTCACTGGGAAGCCATCGATTCTGAATACTCCATCTGTTTCCAGATTATTTATCTGTTAAAAATATTACAGGCTGCTTAACGAGACTAGTGTAGTATATAGAGGTTAGGATGTCAGCTAATTTGGATAGATTATTGTGTATGTGAGTTTAATGAGTATTTGTGAGTGATGAGTGTAGGGAGGGAGCCCAGACGAGTATGTGATTGGGCACGGCACCTGCGGCTAATAAGACGACCCGCTGCCCCTCCCCCAGTCCCCCCAAAGATAGCGCCGTTCTCCGCGGGTGAACGGGTGGTAGCGGGAGAACGGCTGACCCTGACGTGCACAGTGTCGCGGGGTGACGAGCCTCTCTCACTGACGTGGCTGTGGGATGGCACTCCCTTGACGTCTGGCGGCGCCCACAGCGGCGGGCTCTCAGTGGTCAACCTCAACACTTTCAACGCCGTGCTGAGCATCGAGAGGGTGGGCCAACACCACGCCGGCGACTACACCTGCGTGGCTGCCAACGCCGCCGCCGCTACCCGCTTCACCTACACGCTCACTGTCCACGGTACTCAACGCCTGCCTCGCCATAACCTCCTTCACCCTTCATATGTGTCATGACCAAGTTCTTAATTTTTGTGTTTTTATCTGCCCCCTTTACAGTTCCCCCTCGTATTGAACCTTTTTCGTTCCAAGAGGGTTTGTCGGAAGGCATGCGAACCCGTGTGGTTTGTGGAGTCAATCAAGGGGATTCTCCCCTAAAACTGGAGTGGCTGAAGGATGGGCGGCCTCTCGCTCTTGGAGGGCCGCCCAACATTCAGGTGAAAGTGATAGATGCATTCTCGAGTGTATTGGCCATGAGCTCTCTGACGGCGGTGCACTCGGGGCGCTACACGTGCGAGGCTCACAACGCAGCTGCGGCCGTGCGCTACACAGCCTCGCTCACCGTGCACGGTAAGGCGGCGGAGAGCGCCACCCGCACCGCACCGCACCATATAGCACTCCTCACGTAGCCTAGACCAGGTCACCTAGCCTAGACCAGGTCACGTCACACCGCCAAGGTCACCACCACCACCATCGCACCTGTGTAGCCTCCACACTGGCACCGCTCAGCTGCTGCTGCTGCTGCTGCTGATGCTGCTGATGCTGCTGCTGCTGCTGCTCCACGTTAACACGCTCAGTAGCATAAGCATGACTCACTCCCCCTCACCTGCATGACTCTCGTTCGTTTCCCCACCTAGTGCATGACCTTTCCCTGTGTCCCCTCTTATACTGCATGACCTCCCTTGTGTCC
>NC_069413.1:46606316-46636316 GCF_026875155.1 Cherax quadricarinatus | reverse complement strand
ATGCACAGCTGTAAGACTAGATATGACAGAACTGAGCGAAGCGTGCAGAGGGATCCCAACAGCAGACAGCTGACAAGTGATTCTTAAAACCGAGACTCGACCCCAGCAAGCTGTTGTAGGTGACAAATACGCGAGTACACTGACCAGAGCAACATTGTTCCTCAGTAACACTGCCTCAGCAGCACTGTGCCTCAACAGTACTGTGACTCAGCAACACTGACTCAGCAACACTGTGCCTCATCAACACTGCCTCAGCAACACTGTGCCTCAGCAACACTGTGCCTCAGCAACACTCTGGGTCAGAGCACCACTGCTACCGTCACCAACAGAGTACTCACCATCACCAGAGTTAACACAAATCTGAGATGTAATGCTCAGGATCGCTGAGAGAGCGATATTAATTACCTTTTGAGATAAGTGGACGGGGTCGAGTTTAATTGTTCCTGGTCGAGTAACAACAAAGTGACGCCAGAACAAATGAATAGAAATATATTGAGCGGAAACACTAGAAATATTATATAAAAAGAAAACCCGAACATAGACGGACCAGGACTGTGGATGCCGGGTGTTTCTATTGTTTTCTTTAGCCAAATTGGATTCATCAGCAATGTGCTGTTACCCTTATAGTTTATGATAGTTGCACAGTGGGAATGAAGGTTAACTATGTTTCCCGTCACATTCCATAAAGTAGGATGGGGCTCATACGAGGTGTTATAATCTGTCAGCCTGAGCTGGGAGACTCCAGTAGGTCAATGAGGATATCGTCAATATATTCCATTAAAGATTCATCAACTACGGCGGCTTCAAAGGTTGCCTTCCAGCAGAGCTGCAGTTACTGTTAACTTGGTAATTCAGTCTTCAGACAACCTATTTCAACAAGAAAAATTTTTTTAACATTTGCATTGTTCAGCGGAGTATAAAAAGTTTATACTAAGAGAAGAGAGAGGCACGGATACGGAGATACCATACATGATACATCATGTAAGATTAATATTAAAAAACTGATGAAAGCGTTGCAGAGGATCCCAAAGAAAGACAGCTGACAAGTGATTCTAAAACCGAGACTGGACCCTGCAAGCTGTTGTAGGTGACAAATACCGAGTACACTGACCAGAGCAACATTGTTCCTCAGTAACTTGCCTCAGCAGCACTGTGCCTCAAACAGTTAACTGTGACTCAGCAACACTGACTCAGCAACACTGCCTCAGCAAACACTGTGCCTCATCAACACTGCCTCAGCAAACACTGTGCTCAGCAACACTGTGCTTCAGCAACACTTGGGTCAGAGCACCATGGCTACGTCACCAAAGAGTACTCACCATCACCAAGATTAACAAAAATCTGAGATGTAATGCTCAGGATCGCTGAGAGACGATATTAATTACCTTTTGAGATAAGTGGGACGGGTCGAGTTTTAATTGTTCCTGGTCGAAGTAAAACAAAGTGACGCCAGAACTAATGAATAGAAATATATTGAGCGGAAACACTAGAAATATTATATAAAAAGAAAACCCGAACATAGAGACCAGGACTGTGGATGCCGGGTGTTTCTATTGTTTTCTTTAGCCAAATTGGATTCATCAGCAATGTGCTGTTACCCTTATAGTTTATGATAGTTGCACAGTGGGAATGAAGGTTAACTATGTTTCCCGTCACATTCCATAAAGTAGGATGGGGCTCATACGAGGTGTTATAATCTGTCAGCCTGAGCTGGGAGACTCCAGTAAGGTCAATGAGGATATCGTCAATATATTCCATTAAAGATTCATCAACTACGGCGGCTTCAAAGGTTGCCTTCCAGCAGAGCTGCAGTTACTGTTAACTTGGTAATTACAGTCTTTCAGGACAACCTATTTCAAACACAGGAGAAATTACTTTTTTTATATTTTCTTTGTCTCACAGCGAGATATCAGAAGTTATATAGAGAAGTGAAGAGAGTGGGAGGGACAGGATACGGAGATACCTACATACATTATATATATATATATATATATATATATATATATATATATATATATATATATATATATATATATATATATAATAATTAAATTATAACAATTCAGATTTATTATATGGCCTGGCGACAACTAGCCCAAACATTCTGAAGCAAACTCATTTCACTTCTACTGAGCATCACCCACTGAATGTAGGCTGGCCTACGTTAGGCGGGTTAAGCTGCACTACTGAACATTAATTTATCACAAAGGCCAGATCGTAAGGCGAGTGTATACAAATTACACCATATTATCTCGCCTTGATGATTACAAAGCATGACAGTGCACATGCACAAGCATAATACCGTCGTATCAATGTTCACATATATAAGATGAGCACATAAATACTGTACATATATTTACATATATAAATATCCACACATTCATAACACACACATGTTTATGAACTATGTGGGAACAGATAGCTCTTATCTGTACTTGAGCATATTAATTTATCCAACACATCGGACACATGTGGAAAGTGTACATTTTCTGTTAACATTAACACGTGTAATATAATACATTGAAAGAGACAATGTATATGACAATTGCACATGTATATGCACATACACAAACATGCAGAAACACGTGTATTTGAACGCGCGCGCGCGCATATCGAGCTGGGAGAGGAATTGCTTTCTCGTTGTTGGCAAAGGATCGATCCTCTCAAGTTCCTGTGTCGATTGACCCATACAAGTTTAGCACTTCATACAGATACATAATCTTAATCAGAATTTACTAGAATATATAATAGGCAAGGTTAGCAAGGCGGTAAGGGAAATAAAACTTGAATGGAATATCTTAGGTGTCACTGAATCCAATTTTAGAGAATTTAAGGGAAGAGTATTCTGGATAAGAGCGAGATGAAACCTAGAAGAGACCTGCGTGAAGTGGCTGAAAAGATGAGGAAAATCATTGTTGAAATGATGAAAGAATATAGAACAATAGAAAATAAGACCATAATTAAGGCTGTGGGGATTATATCAGCTTAAATAATGGCAAAAGTAAAAAAAAAAAAAACTGGGAAAGCCATTATAACTGGTAACGAGGAACCTAAGCATGGCCAATACTGAGAGAGAAGAAACTGCACTACAAAGATGAAGCAGAAGAGGTGATGCCTGAGCTCAAGATCAATGGAACAATACAGGGAATGAAGTTTAGGCAGCTGGATAGGTATGTGGACTCTCACCGAGGATGATCTCATTTTAATGTACCCAAAACCTGACGAATTTTCAGGCAGGAATATTCATGAATGTAATGTACACATCACAGGTAAAATCACAAAAAACAGTCATTGCATGAAAGAATTATGGAAAAGTTTTTAGATCTCATTGCAGATACAGAAACCAAATTAACTAACATAATTATGGATAGTCTTTCCCAGGAGTTTCTGTAAAGAGAGAGTAAAGGACGAATATCACTAGAAATTAAATGGAATTTGAAGTGTCAGTTTCTGATTGTGGAAGGTTACAGGTGTCTTCATGAGCGTCACTTAAAATATCACCAAAAAACATCAATATGACAGAAACACAACAACAGTGAATATGATAAAGAAAAATTTCAAATGCTGCAAATTCGAGCCAGAGAACTGGAACACAAAATGACCAGATATATGGTGACGCAAGTTTCGACATTATAATGCAGAATTTCTAACCAGCATGTTAAAAAAAAAAAAGCTAGATTAAGAGAAAGTGATGATCCAGCCAGACTATACCTTGTTCTCACCTACAACAAGACAGTTTAAACCAGAATGTCCCTGGGGGTCAGCGATCACCTGTGTTGACATTCTTCTGAGCAGAAGAAACTGATGAATAGGAAAGGTGACCGAAGGAATAAGCCATTTTCTGTCACACGTACAATTGGGTGTTTAGTTCCAGGAACAATCCGTCTAAGAAATTGTTAAATATATAATAGGAATACATAGGAGAACATGGAGAACTTTTGTTTCCGTTATCATTGTAAGGAGGGAAAATTCAGGAGCACAGACGCATGGAAAAAATAAAGATGGGACCCAAAATCAGTGAAGAAAGTATCCGAAATAGTGTTCAGGCCACTCAGAGGTCTTTTAAAGGTCACTAATGATGGATGAAGCATCAGAATATATCAAAAGCGATCATTTATATTCAACAAAGATGCATGCAGTCCTAAATTTTAGATCAGTGTACCTAATGAGTGTAACGTGCAAATCGCTTTAAAAAAATGAGAGTTTAAGACCTTTTAATCATCTAAAATTGATTAAATTCTCCCAAAATACCAGCATTGATATAGAAAGTTTGTGCATTAAAAATATTGACATACATGAACAATAGTAAACAATGGTTCACTATAATTATGCATCAAGAGAGAAGAGTGTAACTAGTGGTGGTCCTATAAGGATTAACGTTAGATCACATATATCTCTTAGTGTATGTTGTATCAATAACATGATTTTAGGAACTGACTCTCACGCATTCTTCTCTGGAAAGGCTGCTGGAATGAGTGGAAAATATACCAAACGAAATGAAAGAAGAGTACAGGAAGCCATTAACAGTCTTCAAGAATGGTCGAATATATGGTTAGTGAAGTCAACATAGCAAAAAAAAAAAAAAAAATTATGAAGTTGCGAGATGGGGAAAGGAAGCTGGAGACAGAATACCTTCTGTGGAAAAAAAAGAACCGCAGACTTAAGTCCAGAACATCATCAGCAGCAACAACAACAACAACAACAGCAACAACAATAGCAACAACGAAACAACAACAACAACGACGACGACGTTCACGGGCCGTGAGAAAGCGTGTTCAAAATACTTCACCTCGTACGTGCGACTTACTCTCCAAGTGTGAAGCATCTGTTAGTTAAACTCCAAGTGAAACTGAACCCAGATGAGTTCGTTGTGCAATTTCGTGTCTGCGCTGACACTGAGTCTCATGGCTCACAGTGAGTCACCAGACGGAAGAAAAAAAAAGACAATATGATAATGGTATACAAAATAAGCAGTGAAATTAATATGCTAGATAAAAATATGCCATTTACTACAGACCTGATTGGAAATTAAACCACCCAAATTTACCACAAGGCTATCAGAAAACACTTGTTCAACCTAAGAGTCGAATATTCTGAACAATGATGCAGTGGATACTTGTTCACTAATTAACAGGACTGTTTCACCTTATTTGGTTGAAAGTTAATTAAAAGCTTGACCTCAACTCTCTTTTTTTCTGCAAACTTAAACCTTTAATTGCAGATCTGTAATTACAAACACACAATGCACACACAAACACACACACAAATACAAACACAAAACTAGGAGAAAGTACGTACACCAGGTCGCATACAACGACCACCACCACTGTATCTGACATATATCACATGTCAGATACAATGGATGAGACACATGTGCAACACCTAGGGATTCTTACTGACTGAAACGTTTCGCCTACGCAGCTGGCTTCACCACTCGAATATATAGGTGAAACGTTCCGTCAGTGAAGATGCCTAAGTGTTGCACACATCATGTGCTCATCACACACCAGTGTACGTGGCGACACTCGCCCTCTGCAGCTACGGACCATTACTGACGGTGTTGTCATTGCCCTGCAGTGCCGCCGACGTGGGTGCTGGAGCCCGGTGACACCCGGGTGAGTCGTGGTCACGCCCTGGTAGTGGACTGTGTGGCTCGTGGTCACCCGGACCCCACCGTCACATGGAAGAAGAAAGTAGCTGGGAATATGCAAGGTAAGTCCTCGCATGTCACTGTCTGGCCAGTGTCACTGATGGGCAGTGGGCAACACGCGGCCATTGCACGTTGTATCAACTTACAGAGTTGCCTCAACTTGTGGAGCTTCCTTAACTTATTGATCTTCATTAAATTACTAAGCTTGCTAAGCCGACCAGGCTTACCAAGCTCTAAAACTTACCAAGTTCTCTAAACTTACCAAGCTCCCTAGACTTATCAAGCTCCCTGATCTTATCAAGCTCCCTGATCTTACCAAGCTCCTTTAGCTTCCTAAACTCGTGGTGCGAAAATGTGCTGTCTACACCATCTCTCCCTAT
Source organism: Cherax quadricarinatus (assembly GCF_026875155.1). Taxonomy (NCBI): domain Eukaryota; kingdom Metazoa; phylum Arthropoda; class Malacostraca; order Decapoda; family Parastacidae; genus Cherax; species Cherax quadricarinatus. Next base: position 46,630,286 of record NC_069413.1, on the reverse strand, counting down.
TTGCCTTACTAAATCCTCTGATTATTTTGTTTCTGTCTTATTCCCAATATGCAAATGAGCAGCTCTGAGCTACAGATCTGTTATCTTTGGGACGTGGTCTAATTATATTTTAGCTAATGAAGAAGATAATCAGGAGAATGGTGGAGCACCTGGAGGACAGTGTCTTCACACAGACACAACTTACTGTTTATGGCATTTTTTTGAGAAGACGTTTCGCCCGTCAGGAACTATATCAGTTGTTAAGTGAAAATTAATCAGGCCTCTGATTTTATCAGTTTTCATTATGAAAACGGATAGTTCCTGGTGGGCGAAACGTCTTCTCAATAAAATGACATAAATAACATTGTGTTTCATTTAACAAACTTGTCGGTATTGTAGGAATTTGTTAAATTTTGTTAAAATATTCTATAGAGACAGTGTTCTAACCCTCTCCCCTTGTCTTGTGATGGCTTCGTGGCCCAGGTGTCAGTGTGGCCATCATCCCCCTTAGGGCGAAATTGGGGCTCGGGGGGGGGGATGGGGTAACAGCTGTTTCCCACCATACTATGTCCCATGTTTACACTTATCTAGCATTCTGTCCTTGTATTAGAAAAATGAGATGTTTGTCACCCAGGCCTCAGAACTGTTGAGAATTTTGCGAATACATTCTAATATGACAACCTCTTATCATTTAGCACTACATAAGTAAATGGGCGACTGTACTGTTCTCTCCATGAATCCAAGACCACAAAAACCCTAAGGTACCTCTTTTCTTACCTTGCTCATTAAGTAGACTGAAATCCACAACCTTGTGCAAGACAGGTAAGGGCTTGATACGGTTGGTAAAGGGAAAGCGAGGTGAATAATCTCTTAGAGGTGGTAAAGTATGAGTTTCCATGCACCATATATCTACCCTCACGTCAATCCAAGCGTCATCCGGCGAGCAGTTACGCTGGTACACTCAGCCTGGTAATGAACTAGGTGTCATCAAGAACACGAGAATGGTAAGTGCTGTGTCCAGTGTACTTTTGATAACCAACTGTGGAGGAAGTGGACGTTGATAGTTTGTGGGGAGGTTGGCAGACTTGGTGATTAAACTGGCTCTTATTAGCAGGATCAGTCGAGTAAACACACAGTATCCTCCACATGCATGTAACACCACTGATATACAATGATTTATTCATAAAAAACTCAGACTACTGCAGTTCTACGATAGAGTGAGAGATAATTAAAACATTTCAGAAAGCAAGAAGCTGAAGTTTGAAGTTGGGCCACGTCCCTAATTGATATCTTACGTTCCCTGAATGTAAGATTTTCACGAGAAGCTCAGATTTCTAGTAATATCCACACACACACACACACACACACACACACACACACACACACACACCGCGCGCGCGCGCATATAATATATATATGTATATATTCTGTATGTATGTGAATTGAGAAAATAGAAACAGTGCAGAAAGAGACTGAATATTTCGATCTCTGTCTGATATATGCTGAAGATTAAGGTGATTTCGACTTTGTTTTCGTATCTTCATACAGGAAAATGGTCTTGACGTGCTCGCAAGACTTCTTAATATAGGTAGTCTTACATAACGTTATTTACTCGGGAGAAAGACACACTTGCATTCAAGCTCCTTTTCGGTTCTGGAGTCGGTGTACATTTTTCGGATGTACACATTGTTTATTTAATACCAGTAGTTTGTTTAACAGCCAAAATTTTCTTCTCGAGTCTTTGAGGGACACTGGCTGCAACAGTTGTTTTTCTTGCATTGTTGTTAGAGGACGGAGCATCGAGCCTCCAACACTGAATAACCCATAAGGTTTTAGCGCCTCTCATAATAATAACAATAACCGAGGCTTCAGATTGCAGATAAAATCAATAGTCTCAAAATGTAATAACCATTTGTTATGCTTGTTGAATATGCTTGGTGCCGTGGGTATACCTGGGTAAGGCTGAGTATACCTTGGTAATTCTTGGGTATACCTGGGTAGTCAGGGTAGGGCATGGGTGAGGTGAAGGGAAGCGTAGGTGTCCGGTGTGTGAAAGCGAGCAGTGAGGCTGTATTGAGATGCAATGAAGAAAGAAGTGATATACTGAGGTGCAGTGAGAAAAGCAGTGAGGCTGGGGTGAGTTCCAGTGAAAATAGTGAATCTGGTGTGAGGTACAGTGAAGAGAGCAGTGAGGCATTGAGTATAAAATAAACAGCAACGAAATGTAAACAGAAAGTATCACTGTGGTACAAGACATTCGGGAACAGACAGACGCAGACATCTATCTCTGCATTGTTTTAAGTTCGGTAAACTCGCTTTCGAGTATTTGGAAAAATTTCTGCTGGTAGAATCTGGCGCCTCGACTCTTGCTCAATATAATACCAAATTCGCCCAGACTGCTGCCTAATAATCCATGGTCATTGCTGGCTCTCGTTTCCTTACATGAAAAACAGTGTACAAATCATCTCTCTAATCACAAGTTAGTGAGGTTTTGTTCGTTATTCTCATTGACGTTTTAGCACAGAGACAATTTTTTTTAATCAAACATTAGTGATGATGGTGTTTAACTAACGTGTTGAGCCTTCAAACACTGAAAGGAAATTCCACAGCATATATTTACTTTGTGTAATAAAAGTGATGGATGAAACAGGAGTTACTAATGACAAGAGTGGAAGCTGACTGCAAACACCAGGCAGTTGCAGTGTTCGCTTGATTAAAGGTAAATACTCTGTACAAGACATTAGTTATTCATTACGCGGATAAAGCCGAAACCTTTTTTGCATTTTCGAGTATTGCTACTTGTACTGTTGGGCAAGATGATGAGGCAGTCAAAGAAGTTTCTGATGAATCATGTCAGTTCAGAGGCTGGAACCTACAGCTTGCCAGTCTTATGAATATCGAGCTAGTTGCACTGCTGCAACGATGTTGACAGGTCATTTTCAAACCGAACCCGTCTCACTACTATTGTATTACAAGCAACTGTTTCCTGCCACTGTCTATACTCGTTCTTAGTTTTCTCTGTATTAGGACTGAAGAAGGCATTAGCGGCGAAACGTTTCCTCTAATAAATGTCCTGAACTGTACTATGCCGCACTGGCTAGCTAGTTAGGACCGGCTTGCCAGGAGTTGGAACACTCAGTCCAGCGAATTATTTACAATTGTGTCATTACGATATCGCTAGACCAACTTTGGCAGTGTTATGGGGATGGTGCCGCACTTTGGAGAATCTGGGATCTACAGGCAGGCAATGTTTTCTAAATTTGTTCGTTTTCTAGACACGTTAATTATTGGCAACGTTTCATCCCACTCAGTCGTCTTGATCAAGTCACGTTGATCGGTTGGTAGAGCAGTCAGCTCACACATTGAGTGTCTGGGGTTCGATCCCCGGTACGGTTGGAAACCCTAGGCGTGTTTCCTTACCCCTCCTGCCTCTGTTCACCTAGCAACAAGTAGGTACCTGGGTGTCAGCCGACTGGGGGGTGGTAATATACCTTTGTTAGGGCTGGACTTTGAAATGAGCTGAGGTAGGATAACAGCTCTTACCTTGTAAAACTGATTAGTGCAAAAAAAGAAAAGACGGTGAACAAGTAAATAAGCGGACTCTTGGAAATCAGTGTCACCTGACACATTGTCACTTGATCTTAACCTTCCCTTCCCTTCACCTCACCTCTCGCCCTTCATCACATCGTCTCTTCCCCTCCCTTCAACACCTCTCTTCCCATCCCCCCCTTCCTTCTTCACTCCCTCTCTCTTCTCCACAGATGAGGATACATTGGCCTCTTCTCAAGGGGGTAAATTAATTAACTCTTAACAAGGTCATAACTGGGCTTATCTAAGGTGGATTGTCCCACGGCTGCTGGCTTAGCTTAATCTCCTGGTTACACCGCTGCTTTACCAATACAAATTACAAAATGCTGACGCACACTAGGGCATCCAAAGCGCTGTATTAATCTCGAAAGCTTCTGTATTTCCAGTCTACATCATTTTAGGCTGATACAAGAGTCACGTGACTCTCCTACCAAACAACAGCTGTAAGGGATCCCCTTGTTAGAGCAAGACGACAGTGGATGTTTGTATGCAAATAATCAGTGATATTCGTGCACAGTTGAACGTTACCTGGTTACTCTCAGGCACCGCGTTGCCAGACGTGTCACGGCTTTCTAACTTTAGCTTACCTAACCTGACCTTATTACCTAATTAAAGTTTACTGTCTCTAAAAGTCATTTCCATCACTGCTTCATTGTACAAAATTCACCTGTACAGTATACAATGTAATATGTAGGCAAACTTAGGTCAAGTTGGCAGCGTAGAACTGTCATCCAACTTCGCAAAACTTTAATGAAGTTTCCTTAAATTCTCCATATATTATTTGGAGAATTTAAGGAAAGTTTTTGTAGGATCTCTGTAAGACTTAATTAGGGTGTTTACCTGGAGAGGGTTTCGGGGGTCAACGCCCCCGCTGCTCGGTCTGAGACCAGAAATCATGGTGGATCAGGGTCTGATCAACCAGGCTGTTACTGCTGGCCGCACGAAAGCTGACGTACGAACCACAGCCCGGTTGGTCAGGTACTGACTTTAGGTGCCTCTCCAGTGTCTTCTTAAAGACAGCCAGGGGTCTTATGTATGCTACGAGGCAACTAAACAGTCTTGGGGCCCCGGACATTTATTGTGCTGTGTCTCGGTGTACTCGTGGCGCCCATGCTTTTCATCGGGGGAATGTTGCATCTCCTGCCGAGTCTTTTGCTTTCATAGAGAGTGATTTTCGTGTGCAGGTTTGGTGCTAATCCCTCCAGGACCTTCAAAGTGTATATTATCATGTATCTCTCTCGCCTGCATTCAAGGGAATACTGATAAAGGACCTTCAACTGTTCCCAGTAGTTTAAGTGCCTTATCGCACGTATGTGTGCCGTGAAAGCTCTTTGTACACTCTCAAGGTCTGCAATGTCGCCAGCCTAGAAGGGAGCCGTTAGTGTACAGCAGTATTTTAGCCTAGAGAGCACAAGCGATTTGAAGAGAATCATCATGGGCTTGGGGTCCCTAGTTTTGAAGGTTCTCATTATCCACCCTAGCATTTTCCTAGCGGATGAGGAAGATACATTGTTGTGGTCTTTGAAGGCAAGATCCTCTGACATTATCACTCTCAGGTCCTTCACATTACTTTTCCGCTCTATTCTATGGTTAGAATGTGTCGTATAGACTGACACATTTTTAATTTCTTCAAGTTTTCCATATCTAAGTAATTGAAATTTCTCCTCGTTGAACTTCATATTGTTTTGAGTGGCCCATTCGAAGATTTGATTGATGTCCGCTTGGAATCTCGCAGTGTCTTCGATGGAGGTCACTGCCATGGTGATCCGGGTGTCATCTGCAAAAGAAGACACGGAACCATGGCTTGTATCTCTGTCTGTCATAAATGAGGATGAGGAAAAGAATGGGAGCGAGTACTGTGCCTTGTGGAACAGTTTTTTACCGTGGCTGCCTGGGACTTTACTCTGTTTACTATTTTTTTTTATATTTTATTAAAAAGTACATCACAGCACATAAAAATAACAAAACAGGCCTTATCTGTCAACAAATGTAATAAGCTTTCCATATCAACAAATGTAATAAGCTTTCCATATCTGTTTACTATTACTCTGTGTTCTATTTGTCAGGAAGTTGTAGATCCATCTACCAACTTTTCCTGTTATTCCTTTATCTCTCATTTTGTGCACTACTACACCATGGTCACACTTGTTGAAAGCTTTTACAAAGTCTGTGTATACTACATCTGTATTTTGTTTATCCTCTACAGCATCCAGGACTTTGTCATAGTGGTCCAGTAGCTGGGACAGGCAGGAGCGACCTGCTCTGAACCCGTGTTGCCCTGGGTTGTGCAACTGATGGGTATCTAGGTGGTTGACAATCTTGCTTTTTAGAACCCTCTCAACGATTTATATATGGGATGTTAGTGCTATAGCTCTGTAGTTCTGTGCAATTGCTTTACTGCCACCTTTGTGGAGTGGGGCTGTGTGTGGAGTCTGCAGGATTCTGTAGGACTTGATAATATTGTGTGAAGTACCTCTGCAGGACATGAAGATAAGTGAAGATAAAATTTTGTTCTGATTTTTAACCCCGGAGGGTTAGCCACCCAGGATAACCCAAGAAAGGCAGTAAGTCATCGAGGACTGTCTGCCTCATTTCAATTGGGGTCCTTAATCTCGTCCCCCGGGATGCGACCCACACCAGTCGACTGACACCCAGGTACCTACTTGCTTGCTAGGTGAACGAGATAACAGGTGTAAGGAACAAGCCCAAAATCTCCATTTCCGGGAATCGAACCACGGACACTCAGCGTGTGAAGCGATAGCGATACCTATCAGGCAACGGGCCACCCTGAACGCAGATCATCTCAGTGGAAGAGAGTGAGGAAGGTTCCCTGGGCCCCAGCAGACTACCCTTTCAGTGCGGAAGCTCCTTAATCCGAATTAGCTCCGCCATAAAAGAGCTCAGGAGCCGAGGGGGCTAAAAGGCAGACTAGTCTTAACTCATACTACCAGAGCGAGTAAGAATCATCCGCTCTGTAAACCCAGAAATCTCGGCCAACTGCAAGAGTAAGAGGTGAAGATTGTGCTTTATTCTGGAAAGCTTCGAGGTTAGTGAGTGTTGACTCTCGAATAAGTGTAGTGAGATGAAGAGGTGAAGGTAAGGTTGAAGAGTGGCGGAGCCTGGGTACTTGGCCGATTGATGCAGAGTTGGCCGTGCTGAGGGCGCGTCAGGTGTGCTGACGATGAGTTGGATAATGCTAAGGGAGCGTTAGTGGTGCTGACTGTGTTGGACAAAGCTGAGGAGCCCGTCAGGTGGTGCTGATAATGTGATGGACAACACTGAGTGTGGACAGGTGTAAGGACACACACACTGAGGGGTCGGGGTTCAGCCCCCGACCCCTCAGTGTGTGAGGAGAGGCGGCTACCACAAAAAAAATTAAATGTACTCACTACATATACTCGCCGACAAGTACTTGACAAGTATTAATTGTTTAAGAATAACTTCTAGCTCCTGGGCCCTGCCCATTTACGATTATTCGATTGTGAGTACACGGAGCGGGTGCTGGAAGATTCAGTAGCAGACTCCTGTGGAACTGCACCTACACGCTGGTCTTCAGGTACTTTGTCTTTACGGAGTTCTGGTCGCCGCTAAGTCTACTAACTTTACTGAATTTTTGCACCTTCTACCTTATCATACATATTCCTGAAGCTGTGTGAAAGCTGCCACCACATCATCGTAGGCAAAAAAAAAAAAAAAAGATGAAAATCTACTTCCTGGAGACCAAACACTTCTTTGGGTCTCCATGGCTTCTCTGTCGGGTATATTGAGTCACGTCTCTCTTGTCCATGTTTGTCGCTTCGAACCTAAAGCGTTAACGCATAATTGTATATATATTTCGTGCCGAATAAGTAAAACTTGCAATTTTGGCTTGTATAGCAACGCTCTTCTTGCCGAATAGAGCAAGCGAAAAATTTTGTATGCAATAATTTCGAAAAATCATTCTGAATCTAACGGAAAATATTTCACTGTTTGTCTATTATTAAATTATTGTAAACTTACATAAAATATATTTAGTTGGATTAGGCTAAATTAAATTGCGCTTGTTGTAATAAGGTTAGATAAGTTTCCTAAGGTTCTTTTGGTACAAAATCATTAATTTTTATATAAACATAAATGAAAAAAAAAATATCTTTAAATGTATAAGAGAAATTTTTTAGAAAGGACTTCATTTTAAACGAGTTCTTGCTACTGTGGTTAACTAGGTCTGCAACTGTGACCACACTGGAAGGTCACCTGTCTGGGTCATCCACAGTGGCCTCACTGGAAGGTAACTGATAAAAATCTTTTACCCTGCGTGATTATAAGCTCATCAGCCAAAGCTAAATGGTCCTGTTAATGGCTAGTGTAACAGGAAAATAATGCGGGTCCGTTGTGTGAGTCGGCTCCACAGGTTACCAATAACCTTAGACAAAGATGAAATAGACAAATCTTTATTTTAATGAATCTTGTAGTTATTATTATTGTAATCATGGGGGAGCGCTAAACCCGTAGGATTATACAGCGTATGTGGGGGTGGAAGGCATTTAGGCTTAATTCAGGGAACTAGAGCACAGATCCAATTCCTTAGATCAAGAGCCCCTCGCCAGCGTCGAGGAACCTCCCTTGAGGGGCTTTCAGGGAGTAATATACAAGATAATATGAAGATTTACATTCATACACGTCTAGGTATATTTTATAGTACCAGGCTGGCTCAAAAGCCGGAATAAATAGCAAGAGACATTCATAATGACTGAATCAGAAGCCCGACTATCAAAGGCTTAAGGCGTACAGAGAATAGTCTGACGAAGACCTACCTTAACAACACTTTAGCTTATTAGGAGCAAAGAGGATATCATCACCTTCATATGAAAGTTGCATGGAGTTCGAAAATCAGTATGACAAGACACCTACTTCTAACGACACCTCGGCTCAGGAATTGACTTGCAAAGGATATCAGCACCTCCACACGAAGATCAACATTGGGAGAAGTCTAACAATGTGGAATACGAAGATCAGAATCTGCAAGGAAACCATATTCCATTGACACCTCGACGTCAAGAACAGATATCAAAACTTCCATATTCAAGTTCCATAGCCGGAACACAGCCAAGACCGTCCTAGAGCGGGCGTGTGCGCAAGTTAGTCGATATGGTAAGAGAGGTCAAAGAACTTCAACCCCCAAACTCTTCTCTCGTGACCTACTGACTTAGCTACGACTTACCCACTGGCTCAGCACTATCTTCCACAAGTCCTTTCTAAAATTTTCTCTTGTAATTTAAAGATTTTTTTTTATTTTTATTAATGTAAAAATTAATTAATTTGTACTAAAAGAACTTTAGAAAACTTACCTAACCTTATTATAACAAGCGCAATTTAATTTAGCCTAATCCAACTAAATATATTTTAGATAAGTTTACAATAATTTAATAATGAACAAACACAATGAAATATATTTTTTTTTCATTAGGTTCAGATTAATTTTTGCGAAATTATTGCATACACAAATTTTCGCTTGCCTTATTCGGCAAGAAGAGTGTTGCTATTTAAGCCAAAATCGCAAGTTTTACCTTTTCGGCAACACACACACACACACACACACACACACACACACACACACACACACACACACACACACACACCACACACACACACCACACACACACACACACACACGCACGCACACACACACGAGCACACGCGCATGCACGCGCGTACACACACACATTTACTAAGTACACAATTCTAGCACTAATTCTGTGCTACACAGAAGTGAAAAAATGATTTACATGGCACAGTATTATATATCTCTACGGATGCACCTAAGTCACTCACTGTGGCCTCACTGGAAGAGTCTACAAAGGTAACCTGACTGGAAGATCCGCCTCTCTGAGCTCAAATGCACCAATATTACGCTTCTTCAGAACTTAAATTAATTGGAGGAAAAAATTGATCTTCCTATATATCTTGAGAAAAATCGGAGAGAAGAAAATGAAAGTGATCAGATATGAGAGCTGATCGTCTCCAGGCTGGGAAATGATAGCGAGAGACAATATCTGATACACACTGATGCCAGACACACGCCTCGCCTCCAGCCACGTAATATTTTCCAAACATATTGAACCAGGTACCAGATGTAACGAAATTTAACTCGCATTCATAAAAAAAATAAAGATAAATTCAAGAGTAGATGCAAGTTATAAAGAGAAGTTTATAATTTCCAAAGGTGCTGGAAGAGGACATTTGTTCATCGCATGCATGACAGGAAACGCTTCGCCACTCGTGGCTTCATCAGTTCTTCATGGTGAAACATTTCCTTCAGTAAACATCCTAAACAGTACATAGGTATTCGTCTTCCACAAATTTGTCGTATCACTTTGTCATTTACAATACTAATAACGTTGTATCTTTTATGCCATTGTTTTTCCTGTTCTTCTCTGGATCAGACCTGATAACCTTCCATTCGCCAGCCGTTGTATAATTTGCAATTCAACGCAGCTCGCGTGCAGTAAAGAGGGAAAGCTTCCATTTTACATTCGTTTCGTGTTTCTCGCGTCAGAATTATATACAATTTATTGTAATGCGCAGCTGACCGAGGAGAAGCTCATCTGAGAGTAACAGGGACACAACGCAATCCTAAAAAAGAAAGATGGAGAGCTTTATTAGGTCAAGACTTAAAAATCTTTGGAGCTTGATGAGGATTTGGTAAAGCTCTTTGGAGCTTGCCCCTCAAGGAAGGTTCCTTGATGCTGGTGAGGGGCTCTTGATCTAGGGAAGTGGATCTGTGCTCCAGTTCCCTGAGTTAAACCTGAATACCTTCCATCCCTCCCCCAAGCACTGTATAATCCTATGGGTTTAGTGCTTCCCCCTTGATTATAATAATAATAATCTTTGGAGCTTGATCAGGACTTGGTAAAGCTCTACGCAGAGAGAAACGTAGTTCCAAAAATAGCATGTTTTGCAAAATCTTCTTTATTAGTGTCATAGTACTGGATTTGGATCCTGCGGTTGATGGAATATGAACTTCGATAACCTAAAGAAAAGTCGTTGCCAGAGTGCATGTCATAAGATTACCAGGATCGTGACCCGTTATTAAAGCTTCAAGAGTTGTGTATTCCTCAGAAAATATTAAGTGATGGGACCTGGAGTTAATTGTTTTGTTTTATAAAACTAATTTAAAAATCGATCAATCTTATAATGTTAATTATCAGACGGATGGAAAGGTAGGGCTGAGAGACAGAGCTGTAAGAGAAAATAATGACTGATGAGAGATTATAGCGAGTGACAGTGATATAACAGAAAAGAATAGAGGGGCAACAGATAGTGGTAAGAGGCAACTGTTAAGTTGGTCGTGTATTTCTCTGGTTACTGGTAGAAGTAGTGAGTGTGAGAACCTTACAGGTGCTGGGCCGGAGGTATACAGAAGTGTGGAACTGGTGACACCTCGTGCCGTCCATTTGTCTAACGGGTCCCTGTACATCGCCCGGGCTGAGCCTGACCACGCTGGCATCTACGTCTGTCGTGCTGAGAACTCCGTCACTCACCTCACCTCAACCATCAACGTTGCAGTTAACTGTAAGTACCACTATACCTGCTGCTTCCCTGACGACCGTTGGGGCAGCCTAGTGTATCACTGGAGTTTACGCGGGATTGAGCCCACTTGACGCTGCCTTTACACAATTTGTTTGGCTCGCAAAAAAAAAAAAAAAAAAAAAAAAAAAAAAGTTAAGTAAGTAATTTTGTGAAAGGGTAAAAGATCGAAAATACTTCCTGGGATTTTTGCCCTTGGTTTTATTGCATGTTTTTGAGTGTAACATTAAGAAAGGGTAAAGTGAAAGAAAAGAGCTAAAACGTGCATTATTCTAATATTACCTGTGTTTCTAAGTATTTACACACTAATTTACACTTGTTTCTAGTGTTACAAGAGTCTATATCTCCACATGGTTTACACTCACGTCTAGTGTCCTTCATCAATACTTGCAAGCTTGTTAATAGTCCGATCAAATACTTGAAACTACGGACTTGAAACATGCAGGTCGGAGAAAATTTTGTCGGATGTCCTTAAAATTTTTCTTTATATTTAATGATTTTGTTAAATTTGTTTCAGTAGTCCCTTCATGCACCTTACACACTACTTATCATTAAAGCAGGCTACTGTACACCCTGTCCTTAAGGAATATGTGCATATTTTCCTCGTCAAGACAGCACACTACACATCCAGTTCCTAAGGAGTCATTCTGAGTCCTCTATTAATACTCTCTGCTCAGATTATGGAGCAGAACTTTCCCAGAAGCTCCAAACCACGTCTTCCAGGGAGATGGAAGACGTGGTATTTACTTTATTATTTTCCTTGGTTCAGATCTGATTAACCCCCGTTTCTTAGACAATGTATAACTGCTACAGGTTTAGCGCTCCCCGGTAAAAATAATAAAGTTGTCCGAGACTGTCATTCGTGTGAGGAGATAAGTAATGTGTTGTTTTGTGTGTTGACAGCTGCACCGTACTTCAGCGGTGGTGTGAGCTCTGTGGATGTGAGAGCCGGCGAGTCTGTCACTCTTGAGTGTCGAGTGAGGGGCGACCCACCTCTCACTGTCACCTGGGCACTCAGAGGCGCCTCCCTCCACCACTCCCCCAGGTAAGTCCCCTCCTTCACTCCTCCAGGTGACTCCTTCCCTCCACCACTCCCCCAGGTGAGGCCACGCTTCGCCACTCCCTAAGTGAGTACTAACTCCTCCACTTCTCCAGGTAACTCTCTCCACTACTATCTTAGGGAAGTCATTGACCAGCACTTCTTTCGTGTGTGTTTATCTCCACCACTCCAGCACGTTTCCACCAAGCCTCACCACCTACTTGACAAACTCTTTTGAAATTCAGCTTACCCCACACTAATTCTGGGAGGTACACTTGCACCCTTTTTGTTCCTCCATCCCCGCCACGCTGTAATTGTGTTGTGTATGTGATGTGCGTGTGTTCTTTTGTGTTGCTATGTGTGTGTGTGTGTTTGTTTATATATTATATATATATGTCGTGCCGAATAGGCAGAACTTGCGATCTTGGCTTAAATAGCAACGCTCATCTTGCCATATAGGACAAGTGAAAATTTGTGTATGCAATAATTTCGCCAAAATCATTCTGAACCTAACGAAAAAATATATTTCACTGTGTTTGTTTAGTATTAAATTACTGTAAACAAATCTGAAATATATTTAGTTGGGTTAGGCTAAAATAAATTGTTCTTGTTATAATAAGGTTAGGTAAGTTTTCTAAGATTCTTCTGGTGCAAAATTAAAATTTTTTACATTAACATTAATGAAAAAATATATATCTTTAAACGTATAAGAGAAAATTTTAGAAAGGACTTAATTTTAAATGAGTTCTTGCTAATTGACCAGTTTTTACATATTCGACACATTATATATTACATATATATATATATATATATATTATATATATATATATATATATATATATATATATATATATAATACACAAAACAACCACTCTGAAAGAATAGAGAAATTCCAAGCGCTTTCGTGACTACTCACATTGTCAAGGAACTATGCATAGTTCCTTGACAATGTGAGTAGTCACGAAAGCGCTTGGAATTTCTCTATTCTTTCAGAGTGGTTGTTTTGTGTGATGTGTGTAATATATTATATATATATATATATATATATATATATATATATATATATATATATATATATATATATATATATATATATATATATATATATATATATAATGTGTGTGTCTGTGTTACCATTTCAGTTTTTTGAGTTGTTGCCACTTCAGAACAGAAACGCAACCCATGGAGAATGCATATATTATTGAAACTCATTGTTTTTCTTTCTGTGTCAGCGAACATTAAGTACAAGAACGGTGTTTACATAGTGGTATTTCTTATGCGTGCGTGTGTGTGTGCGTGTGTGTGTGTGTGTGTGTGTGTGTGTGTGTGTGTGTGTGTGTGTGTGTGTGTGTGTGTGTGTGTGTGTTAACTAACACTAGGAAGACATACAGGTCTACATTTAGCGTACAGTAAACTTGTGTGTAAACCATAATGCCAACACGTTCAAGAGTTATCGTAATTTACTGATTAACATTCGTTTTCCACGAACTACGCCTCTTTGTTTTAAACTCCCTGTATATAATGGCTGGTTTAACAAGACAGTCTTTATACACAACATTCATAACCTATATCTTAGCCTTGGTTTTGTGTTGACGCTTGCCTTGTGCAGTATGTTGCCAAATGTTTCAATCATGAGAACTCGCGTGACCTAACCTGACCTTAGTGTTCTCCTTACTGCTTCCCCTGACTTGTCTTCTGGGTCCTTACGTTTTCATTTGACCTGGCTTTTTTTTGGGAAAGGGGGGCTTTCTCGCAATTTTCTCTGGTTTGATAATGGTTTAGTCCTGACCAAAACCGTCTATGATTTCCTTCTCTACAACTTATGAATTGTTACAGCCACGTTATCGTAATTTTCATTCTTCACAGGCTTAATAAGAACTAAATGCATGTACTCTAGCTACAAACATGACATACTGTATGCAGTACCGTATATCTTGCAACAGGTGCATGATTCGGCACGGGCTAGCCAGCAGCTGTGGTGGTCTTCAACGAACCATCAATCAACCGAAGTAACTTTTCACAAGTTAATAGGATACATGCCATGACTTAATGGGCACCGCTCTTCCCAGGTACTCGGAGAGTGTATCGGTAGAGCCAGGAGCGGAGACAGTAGCTAAGCTGGAGGTGAGCTCTGCCATGCAGACGGATGCTGGGATCTACACCTGCACAGCCCACAACACCTATGGCAGGAACTCTCAGATGGTCAAGCTCAGTGTTCACGGTGAGTCCGCCAGGTTTACCCCAGCAAGAATGCTCCTGTTTTCTTTCAGCCTAACTTCTCTCATATATATCTGTATGTATTGTTTGAAGCAACCGCCATGGAAGTGTAAGTGCGTGTGTGTGTTTTTTACTTTTAAATTATGGTTTTTCCCATGTTTTCATATTTAGAATACCATCAGCAGCAGTGAATCGTCTGTAACAAGTGACTAAATACCCCAGTGGAAGGTAAGATTATTTAGCTGGTAAGGTACATAGTTTGATACCACGAGTCTCACTGTGATGTGTTGACCTGCAGAGCCACCCTCGGCCCCCCGCGGGTTGCGGGTAGTGGGTGAGGGCTCGCGAGCAGTGCGGGTGTCCTGGACAGCACCTGATCCCCCACCCGCATCCTACGTCCTTCAGTTCCGTCGCTCCTTAGAAGGGTGGGGTGAGGCCCGGGAGGTTACGGTGAGCGCTACAGGTGTCTCCGCTGGAGTAGAGGTGTCACCGCTGACGCCCGCCACGGACTACGTGGTACGGGTAGTAGCTGTCAATCACCTGGGCAGGTCGCCGCCTTCAGAAGACCTACGTCTCACCACCTCAGCGGAGAAGCCCGGGGCGCCACCCAGAGACCTGCGAGCTGAGGCGACGGGTGCCCGCGAGGTGCGGGTGTCGTGGCGACCGCCGCCACAAGACCGCATCCACGGCACCATCCTGGGTTACTACCTCGGCTACGCCGCTGTTATCCGACAAGCTGGGTGAGTCTTCTGGTGCAGCTGTCGCTTTACGAGGAAGCGCAAAATCCTCCCTCGAAGGAAATTCTTTTTTTTAAAGTCTTAATAGTAACTGGCTCTTAATTTAAGAACCTGGAACTACTGTCCCCTTTTATTAAATCTGATTCCTTCCACTTACCTTACGGTTAACTGGAGGGAATATAATAATAGTGTATGTGAGGAATACTAATGTTTGTTAGTTTGTAGTGACTTCCTTATTTCAAGCCAAGCAGCTGAACCTCAAAGCTAATTCCCACGATCCTTTAAAAAATAAGTAATTAAAAATTAATTATAGAATTCTAATATTTAACGACGAATGCATATTAGGATGATTCTTGTTTGTAGAAAGGTAAACCGTAATTCACATTACTGATATTGTAGACTTGGATCTGTGGTCGGGGAACATGCAGGGAGAGACATGGACATAACTTTGCTTGTGGCACGGAGACACGCTGGGAGAGATGTTTATATGACTATGGGAATATGTTAGATGTGGATATAACCGTGCTTTGACACGGGGACATGCAGAGATGTGATCACAAATATGCTGCGACAGGGAGAGCATCCAAGGGACAGCACATTGAAAGGACTTCAATATCTTCATTACTTCTGTAACGATAGCAATGTTGTCCCTGACAGGTCTGCTGGAGCTCCCCAGTACAACTTCACGACAGTGGAGAGCTCGGAGGGGGTGAGGAACGGTCCTGAAGGTGAGGGTGTGTGGACGGTGAGTGTGGGAAGCCTGGAACCCCACACAGACTATCACTTGGTGGTGCAAGCCTTCAACACTGAGGGCGCCGGCCCTCTCAGCCCTCCAGCTGCCGTAACCACCAGGGAGGACGGTAAGTATATTTTGATTCTTTCGGTCATTTTGCATGATGCATTTGCCAGAATAATGTCGAAGCTTGCTTCACCACTTCAGTCACTTGAAACGCTGAGGTAGAAGTAAAGAGACAGGTGCAGGACAAGATTTTATTGCGACAGCTTTACACTCTACTTGTATGTAGAGCCTTATCAAAACGTTGTTTCAATAAAAGCTAGCATTGAAGCTGCCTTTGTATCCTGTGCAAGAAGTAATAATTCAAAATACTAATAAAGTCGAGCTGATTATTTAGGAGATGGTTTGGTTGCTCTTCCTCGAACCTTAAATGACTTACGTTGGAAGTTACACATAGTCATAATTTAAGAAGTGAGGCATTGCTAATCTTTCCAGGAGATTAGATAACATATTATGAAAGAACAAAAAGGCGAAAGACCGTGACTAGAAAAATAAACAAATAACCCGCTTATGATGACGTGTCAAATAGTCCAAGTCAGACCGCTGCGTTGTCATAAGCTTCTCTGTCCTATATGTGGGTTATTTGTGTATAGCATTTTAATGCCCAAACCTTGGCATTATACAACGCTGAGTAACAATAATGCTGAGTTCATGGGAGAGTGATGGACCTCGTGTGTTGAAGAAGAGTTGCTGCGACTGTTGTTGTTGTCGAGCTGAATAGGTAGAACTTGCGATTTTGGCTTAAATAGCAACGCTCTTTTTGCCGAATAAGGCAAGCGAAAATTTGTGTATGCAATAATTTCGTAAAAATCATTCCGAACCTAACGAAAAAAATATAATTCATTATGTTTGTTTATTATTAAAATATTGTAAATTTATCTAAAATATATTTAGCTGGATTAGGCTAAATTAAATTGCGCTTGTTATAATAAAGTTAGGTAGTTTTCTAAGGTTCTTTTGGTACAAAATATTAATTTTTACATTAACATCAATTAAAAAAAAATATCTTTAAACTTATAAGAGAAATTTTTAAGAAAGGATTTAATTTTAAATGAATTCTTGCCAACTGACCAGTTTTACCTATTCAGCACGACATTGTCATAGGTTATACAACTATTAAGCGTCCAAGTGAACACGTTGTCAAGCATGTGAACCCGCAGTAAAAGTTTTTCTTCTAAATAGGATGTTCGTGGAATGTCCTTCGACACAATATATTCTGATAAAAAAATTACTATTTCGTTTGTGATGCTTTAACATCTTCGAGAAGTAGGTTACCACGGAATTTTGCGAGTGTTGTGCCTCTGACGTTCCTTCTCATCCCACCAGCGCCCGGGGGAGCGCCTCAGGATCTCCGATGTACAGGGTTCTCCTGGGACAGCGTCCAGATTACCTGGTCTCCACCTGAACCTCACCTGCACCATGGAACCCTTAGGGGATATAGGTAGGTGACTGTTGGACGCTCTTAGGGGATACAGGTAGGTGACTGCTGGACGCTCTCATTGGATACAAGTTTTTTACTTGTGTTGGACTTGCTTCTCAACACTGTTCGTGTGTTGCTTAGACTGTGTTGAGGAGTACATACGGAGTGAAACCCACCTCGGCTGAACTTTCCACATTAATGTCAAACCAAGAGACTCTGAGTATTGCCATCCCACATTAAACAAGATAAAACCTATTCCTCTTTCTCTGATTTGATTCCCACCGTCTGTTTCTAAACGTTCAAGTTTGTAGAACTTAAAAATAATGTTTTCATTATCTTAGGTTACAGAAATCCATAAAACTTTACGATTCGTCTGGCAGCGCGGCAGGTACGCATTTTCCAGTACGTCTGGCAACGCGGTAGCTACGCACCTCAAGACAACGTATAAATGTGCACGAGTGTCACTCTAGGTACGAGAAAAGACTGTAGCAGTAAGTTAAGTACAACTTGGCTATAAGCAACTCTTACAAATATAGTTTGAACTTTCTTTACGTATTTGTAGCATATGTAAGACTACAGAATTCCCAGCTACCCCTTAAATGAGAGACGCGCAGTTATGCTCCCTCCAGAAGGGACCGAAACGTGGTTTTCAGAGTCGAACCTCTAGTTAGTGGTGCAATCACAAGCTGTTTCGTCCACTGTACTGTAACTTTTATCCTCCAAGAATGATAAATGTTTCAGTGTGAGAGAGTTCTTCCAAAGCAGTTTACAAGTACAGTTCCAAGATCGCACTAACGAACGGTACCCAAAATATTGTACTTAAACCAAAAGAAACTGTACATAAACACGGTGAGGACACACAACAGCAGACACTCCAGCTTCACCACCACAGTTGCTCTAGGTATTTATTAAGCAATAATAATAAGCGGCTTGGTGGACACAACAGCTTTCTCATTTCTTCGGGGTTTTCTTTCTTTGCAAATTTCTCTTGTACAAATAATAAATAATACTGACACATTAACTTGTGTAGGATGTTTGATGTGTAGCATTTTTGAATGTGTGTGTGTGTGTGTGTGTGTGTGTGTAATATGTGAAGTGTGTGTACGTGTAATATATAAAGTTATAAATGGTATTCAAAACCGCCAAGTTAAAGATTGAAACACTTGTACAACACATTGGAATATTGATTATAATCCTTAATTAAGATTCCCATGTGTTGCGTGTCTCAATCTTCAATATATATAGTGTACGTGTAATAGGTGAGGTGTGCACGTGTAATAGGTGAGGTGTGCACGTGTAATAGGTGAGGTGTGTACGTGTAATAGGTGAGGTGTGTACGTGTAATAGGTGAGGTGTGTACGTGTAATAGGTGAGGTGTGTACGTGTAATAGGTGAGGTGTGCACGTGTAATAGCTGAGGTGTGCACGTGTAATAGCTGAGGTGTGCACGTGTAATAGCTGAGGTGTGCACGTGTAATAGGTGGTGTGTACGTGTAATAGGTGAGGTGTGCACGTGTAATAGGTGAGGTGTGTACGTGTAATAGGTGAGGTGTGCACGTGTAATAGGTGAGGTGTGTACGTGTAATAGGTGAGGTGTGCACGTGTAATAGGTGGTATGTACGTGTAATAGGTGGTGTGTACGTGTAATAGGTGAGGTGTGCACGTGTAATAGGTGAGGTGTGTACGTGTAATAGGTGAGGTGTGCACGTGTAATAGGTGAGGTGTGCACGTGTAATAGGTGGTGTGTACGTGTAATAGGTGAGGTGTGCACGTGTAATAGGTGAGGTGTGTACGTGTAATAGGTGAGGCGTGCACGTGTAATAGGTGAGGTGTGTACGTGTAATAGGTGGTGTGTACGTGTAATAGGTGAGGTGTGCACGTGTAATAGGTGAGGTGTGCACGTGTAATAGGTGAGGTGTACGTGTAATAGGTGAGGTGTGCACGTGTAATAGGTGGTGTGTACGTGTAATAGGTGGTGTGTACGTGTAATAGGTGGTGTGTACGTGTAATAGGTGGTGTGTACGTGTAATAGGTGAGGTGTGTACGTGTAATAGGTGGTGTGTACGTGTAATAGGTGAGGTGTGCACGTGTAATAGGTGGTGTGTACGTGTAATAGGTGTGCACGTGTAATAGGTGGTGTGTACGTGTAATAGGTGTGCACGTGTAATAGGTGGTGTGTACGTGTAATAGGTGAGGTGTGCACGTGTAATAGGTGGTGTGTACGTGTAATAGGTGAGGTGTGCACGTGTAATAGGTGAGGTGTGTACGTGTAATAGGTGAGGTGTGTACGTGTAATAGGTGGTGTGCACGTGTAATAGGTGAGGTGTGCACGTGTAATAGGTGAGGTGTGTACGTGTAATAGGTGAGGTGTGCACGTGTAATAGGTGAGGTGTGCACGTGTAATAGGTGAGGTGTGTACGTGTAATAGGTGAGGTGTGCACGTGTAATAGGTGAGGTGTGCACGTGTAATAGGCGAGGTGTGCACGTGTAATAGGGTGAACAGGGAATCCCCTTTTCCGGAGTCTTGAAATTGAAACTAGGGAAGGAGCACAGTTATATGCTCTAGACGTAAATAAGTTAAAAAAGGTGAGGAACTATTTATTCTGCGTCAAGAGTGATGAGAAACAAGTGAGTGCTGACTCTCACATCTGCAGGAATAGATACATGGTCCACGAGTGAATGAACCCAGTTACGGTCAGTTACTAGGGCCAGGAGCTGATCTTTGACCCCAGCAACTACAACTCTCGGAGTACAACTAGGTGAATACACACGCACACACACACAACACATACAAACACATTCCAGACATTCAAGCCATAAATTCCTAGACACAGGGAGCATAACACGCAATATTAGGTAACTGTCGGCGGGGAATTCGTGGTGCAATATTAGTTGCGTGAGACCATATACATGTTAATAACTGGGGAGGGTTTATTGGGGAAGGAGGGAGGAGAGGTCGGGAAGGAGAGATGGGGAGGGATGAAGGAATGCAGAGAGAGGGAGGTAGAGAGAGAGGTAGAGAGAGAGGTAGAGAGAGAGGTAGAGAGAGAGGTAGAGAGAGAGGTAGAGAGAGAGGTAGAGAGAGATGGATGGAGTGAGAAGGCAGCAGGGAAGCAGTGTTGACACAAGAGAGACGCCCGGCCCCACCACTGCACGCAATTATGGATAATTCTCTGAGCAAACACCGCCGTCCTCAAGTGACGGTTTGATTCTGCGCCGCGATCGATGGATTACTGCCTCTTTCCCTAGATGATGATGGCACTTCCACCTCCATATTATCATCAGCCTCCCTTTACATTATATATATATATATATATATATATATATATATATATATATATATATATATAATATATATTATATATTTATAAAATGCCGTTCCGAATAGGTAAAACTGGTCAATTAGTAAGAACTCATTCAAAATTAAGTCCTTTCTAAAATTTTCTCTTATATGTTTAAAGATATATTTTTTTTCATTTATGTTAATGTAAAAAATATTAATTTGGTACCAAAAGAACCTTAGAAAACATTCCTAACCTTATTATAACAAGCGCAATTCAATTTAACCTAATCCAACTAAATATATTTTTTCGTTAGTTTCAGAATAACGAAAAAATATATTTATTTGTGTTCGTTTATTATTAAATTATTGTAAACTTATATAAAATATATTGGATTAGGTTAAATTAAATTGCGCTTGTTATAATAAGGTTAGGAATGTTTTCTAAGGTTCTTTTGGTACCAAATTAATATTTTTTACATTAACATAAATGAAAAAAAAATATCTTTAAACATATAAGAGAAAATTTTAGAAAGGACTTAATTTTAAATGAGTTCTTACTAATTGACCAGTTTTACCTATTCGGAACGGCATTTTAATATATATATATAATATATATATATATATATATAATATATATATATATATAAATATATATTAATATTATGTACATCTAGGTTTTTCTTTTTCCTTAACAATACTTCTTTATTTCCTCTATTCTCCATGGGGAAGTGGAAAAGAATCTTTCCTCCGTAAGCCATGCGTGTCGTATGAAGCGACTAAAATGCCGGGAGCAATGGGCTACTAACGCCTTCTCCTGTAGAAAATACTAAAAAAGTGAAGAAGGAAAACTTTATAAAACTGGGATGCTTGAATGTGCGTGGATGACAAGAAAGAGATGATTGCTAATGATATGAACGAAAAGAAGTTGGATGTCCTGGCTCTAAGTGAAACAGTTGAAGAGGGTAGGTGAGTTTCAGTTAGGAGAAATAAATGGGGTTAAGTCATTAGTATCTGAGAGAGTTAGAGCTAAGAAAGGGGAAGCAAAAATGTTGAAGGATCAGTTATGGAAGGAGAAGAGGGAATATAAATGTACAAATTCAAGGATTATGTGGATTTAAATAAAGGTTGGATGCGAAAAGTGGGTCATAATAAGTGTGTATGCCTCTGGAGAAGAGAGTGTATAGGAAAGAGATTTTGGGAGATGTTGAGCGAGTGTGTAGGAACCTTTGAACCAAATGAGAGAATAATTGTGGTAGGGGACCTAAATGCTAAAGTAGGAGAAACATTTAAAGAGGGTGTGGTAGGTAAGTTTAGGGTGCCAGGTGTAAATGATAATGGGGGCGTTTGATTGAACTTTGTATAGAAAGGAGTTTGGTTATAGGTAATACATATTTTAAGAAAAAGATGATAAATAAGTATACAAGATATGATGCAGAGCGTAATGACATTAGTTTGTTGGACTACGTATTGGTAGATAAGACTGTTGGGTAGACTTCAAGATGTACATGTTTATAGAGGGACCACAGATATATCATATCACTTTTTAGTTGTAGCTACAGTGAGAGTAAAAGGTAGATGGGATACAAGGAAAATGGAAGCAGCAGGTAAGAGAGAGGTGACGGTTTATAAGCTAAAGGAGGAGGCAATTAGGGTAAGATATAAACAAGTGATGGAAGATAGATGGGCTAGTGAGAGTATAGGCAGTGGCGTTGAAGATGTATGGGGGTAGGTTTAAGAAAGTAGTGTTAGTGTTCAGCAGAAGTTTGTGGTCACAGGAATGTGGGTGCGGGAGGGAAGAAGAGCGATTGATGGAATGGCAATGTAAAGAGAGTAGTAAGAGAGAAAAAGTTAGCATAAGAGAGGTTTTAACAAAGAAATGATGCAACGAGGGAGGAGTATATGGACAGGAAACGAGAGGTTAAAAGAATGGTGAAGCAATGTAAAAATAGCGCAAAGAGAGTGGGTGAGATGTTATCAACAGATTTTGTTGAAAATAAGAAAACGATTTGGAGTGAGATTAATAAGTTGAGGAAACCTAAGGTACAAATAGGAGGGGAGAGTTATTAAATGGAGAGTTAGAGGTATCAGGAAGATGGAGGGAATATTTTGAGGAATTGTTAAATGTTGATGAAGATAAGGAAGCTGTGATTTCGTGTATAGGTCAAGGAGGAATAACATCTTGCAGGAGTGAGGACGAGCGAGTTGTGAGTGTGGGGGAGAAGTTCGTGAGGCAGCGGGTAGAATGAAAGGGGGTAACGCTGTTGGGATTGATGGGATAAAGATAGAAATGTTAAAAGCAGGTGAGGATATAGTTTTGGAGTGGTTGGTGCTTTTATTTGATAAATGTATGGAAGAGGGTAAGGTACCTAGGGATTGGCAGAGAACATGCATAGTTCCTTTGTTTAAAGGCAAAGGGGACAAAAGAGAATGCAATAATTATAGGGGAATAAGTCTGATGAGTATACCTGGTAAAGCGTATGGTAGTTATTGTTGAAAGAATTAAGAGTACAACGAGAGTAGGATAGCAGATGAACAAGGAGGCTTTAGGAAGGGTAGAGGGTGTGTAGACCAAGTGTTTACAGTGAAACATATAGGTGAACAGTATTCAAATAAAGTAAAGAGGTTTTTGTGGCATTTGTGGATTTGGAGAAGGCGTATGACAGGGTGGATAGGGGGGTAGTGTGGTAGATATTGCAAATGTATGTGATAGGAGGTAGGTTATTGAAGCCTTAGACAAGGATGTGTGATGTCACAATGGTTGTTCAATATATTTATAGATTGGGTTGTAAGAGAAGTGAATGCTCGGGTGTTGGCAAGAGGTATGGGGTTAAAAGATAAAAAAAAATCTAACACAAAGTTGTAGTTGTCACAGTTGCTCTTTGCTGATGACACTGTGCTCTTGGGAGATTCTGAAGAGAAGTTGCAGAGGTTGGTGGATGAGTTTGGTAGGGTATGTAAAAGAAGAAAAATGAAAGTGAATATAGGAAAGAGTAAGATGATGATAAACAATTAGATAACAAAAGATTGGATATCAGACTGGAGGGAGAGAGTATGGAGGAGGTGAATGTATCCAGATATTTAGAGTGGACGTGTCAGCAGATGGGTCTATGAACGATGAGGTGAATCAAAGAATTGACAAGGGGAAAAAGGTGAGTGTTGCACTGAGGAGTCTGTAAAGACAAAGAACTTTGTCCATGGAAGCAAAGACTGGAATGTATGAGAGTATAGCTATACGAACGCTTTTATATGGGTGTGAAGCATGGGTGGTGAATGTTACAACAAGGGGAAGACTGGAAGAAGTGGAGAATTGTCTGAGGGCAATGTGTGGGGTAATAAATGCGAAAGA
>NC_069413.1:46390487-46605816 GCF_026875155.1 Cherax quadricarinatus | reverse complement strand
TATTTTGCACCCCCTCCCCCTTTTGGTTCAGTTTTGTCCCCTTTACCCTTTCACCATCCACTGCCCCGTGTTATCCGTAACCTGTTGCTCATCCATCTCCCTTTTGCCACCTGATGCCCTCGCTTCCTTCCTGCCCTGCAGCGCTGTATAGCCCTTGTGGCTTAGCGCTTCTTTTTGATTATAATAATAATAATGTTAAAGACTTTCTATCTGTTACACACACAATGCGCGCGCGCGCGCGCACACACACACACACACACACACACACACACACACACACACACACACACACACACCACACACACACACACACACACACACACCACTATAATATATATAACCGAATCCCCCTCTACATCTTGCATCTACCTCCACTCACCCCTCCATCTACCTCCACTCACCCCTCCATCTACCTCCACCCACCCCTCCATCTACCTCCACCCACCCCTCAATCTACCTCCACAAATGCCTCCCTCTTTCATCTCCCCCTTCATTTGCCTTCACAAACTCTCTTTACCCCATCATTCCTCTTGATCTACCTCCACACACACTTCCATCTTTCCCTCCCACCTCCCCATCAACCATCACATGGGTGTTGAGTGGTCCTGGTTGTGATGGCTCCTCAGCTATGCTACAAGTCTTCACCTAGAGCCAGGAATGAGCGTGTGTACAAGCTACAAGCTCTGTATTTGCTGGTAAAATATGAGATGACGTGTTTTTATTGTCATTGTTATGTGGCGGCACCGGTGAGGAATGGAAAGTAAAGGGGTTTGATCCAAGACAGGGGAGGGCAACTCCAGTTCTTCCCATCAAAATTCCATTTTTTTTTATCAGATATTGACGTCTCAGACTGGAGGTCATTAAGTCTCATTCTGAGAGTTCCAGACACTATTCTCTAATTCTAAGCTTTTAGCGCTGTTTGACTCTTGTGGGTTTAGCGCTTATTTTTGATAATACCTATCTAAACTTCACAGAAAATATTCTGTAGGTTTTTCAAGAATTTGTCAGCTATTTTTTTTAACCATCTTTATTTCAGCATTGTAATTTATGATAAATAATAATAACGAAGTCAGACAAGTTTTGTCTGCTGACTCACTGTGCGGTTATATTTAGGCCATTACTTTCCAACAGTTTTGCGTCAACCAAAAAAAAGAACTCTTGCGTGATGGACGCCCGTTCGTTAGGTGGCAATGCTGAGTCCCCTTGCTAGTTAATGACCTACAACCTGCTGTGTACTATTTACCTTCTATACAGTGAACGTTAACACGAGTCTTCACGTAGCGTGTGCAGCGTTGTTTAACGTTGGGATTGCTATTAGCATAGACCGAGGTTCAAGTCTCCGTCCATTCTTTTGTTTACTCATTGAGAGTCGTTTATTAAGACTTATCTATATGACTTTCTGGATTATGAGATTAGATATGTCATGGTAGCTGTTGGGGTGCGGAGTGAGACAGTAGTGACACAGTTGGTGACGGCAGATACAACCATGTCACAGAAACCCTGGTTACAAAATCATCCTATTAGTAGCTGATTGAATACATTATTGGGCCTGTTACTGGACCAAGGTTCAAGTCCCTGTCCATTCTGCTGAGGGACTGATTACCTCTAACCCCTGCTGATCTTCACTATTCTTCTTTGTACTGATGAAGCCACACTGTGGCAAAACGTTTCCACAATAAAGATACCTATGTGTTGCACATGTGTCAATTGTATCAACTTGTCGGCTCTCCGAACCATTTATGTACACACTGGCTGCCGTAGCACCACTGTGGGTCTATCAAGGTTTGTGTGGAGGTGGTCCGTCAGCTCCTCAGACGACGGGTACAATTTCTGACTTCGCTTCCGTCTTGCTATCTTATAACTATCATAAGAATTACATCTTTTAGTCTCAGCTTTGTTTTCTTGTACTTGTGTTGCAATCTTTCCAGGTCCATTTCTTGCCACCTTCTGTTGCTGGTGTGTGTAATGCAATAATGAAAAAATAAAAAAGTATCGTTAGGTCTCAAAATTAATTTTCGTGTTTTTTAATATTAAAATTACATGCAGTAATTTTGGTCTAGCTTATAACTTTGTAGTGTCTCAGACTGTTATGGTCTGCGTAGTTTGCACCGAGGTCTGCGTAGTTTGCACCGAGGTCTGCTTAGTTTGCACCGAGGTCTGCGTAGTTTGAACCGAGGTGTGCGTAGTTTGAACCGAGGTCTGCGTAGTTTGCACCGAGGTCTGCGTAGTTTGCACCGAGGTCTGCGTAGTTTGCACCGAGGTCTGCGTAGTTTGCACCGAGGTCTGCGTAGTTTGCACCGAGGTCTGCGTAGTTTGCACCGAGGTCTGCGTAGTTTGCACCGAGGTCTGCGTAGTTTGAACCAAGGTGTGCGTAGTTTGAACCGAGGTCTGCGTAGTTTGCACCGAGGTCTGCGTAGTTTTGCACCGAGGTCTGCGTAGTTTGAACCGAGGTCTGCGTACGTTTGCACCGAGGTCTGCGTAGTTTGCACCGAGGTCTGCGTAGTTTGCACCGAGGTCTGCGTAGTTTGCACCGAGGTCTGCGTAGTTTGCACCAAGGTCTGCGTAGCTTGAACCGAGGTCTCCTTAGTTTGAACCGAGGTCTGCGTAGTTTGCACCGAGGTCTGCGTAGTTTGCACCGAGGTCTGCGTAGTTTGAACAGGTGTGCGTAGTTTGAACCGAGGTGTGCGTAGTTTGCACCGAGGTCTGCGTAGTTTGCACCGAGGTCTGCGTAGTTTGAACCGAGGTCTGCGTAGTTTGCACCGAGGTCTGCGTAGTTTGCACCGAGGTCTGCGTAGTTTGCACCGAGGTCTGCGTAGTTTGCACCGAGGTCTGCGTAGTTTGAACCGAGGTCTCCTTAGTTTGAACCGAGGTCTGCGTAGTTTGAACCGAGGTCTGCGTAGTTTGCACCGAGGTCTGCGTAGTTTGCACCGAGGTCTGCGTAGTTTGCACCGAGGTCTGCGTAGTTTGAACCGAGGTCTGCGTAGTTTGAACCGAGGTCTGCGTAGTTTGAACCGAGGTCTGCGTAGTTTGCACCGAGGTCTGCATAGTTTGCACCGAGGTCTGCGTAATTTGCACCGAGGTCTGCATAATTTGCACCGAGGTCTGCATAGTTTGCACCGAGGTCTGCGTAATTTGCACCGAGGTCTGCGTAGTTTGCACCGAGGTCTGCATAGTTTGCACCGAGGTCTGCATAGTTTGCACCGAGGTCTGCATAGTTTGCACCGAGGTCTGCATAGTTTGCACCGAGGTCTGCGTAATTTGCACCGAGGTCTGCATAGTTTGCACCGAGGTCTGCGTAATTTGCACCGAGGTCTGCGTAATTTGCACCGAGGTCTGCATAGTTTTCACCGAGGTCTGCGTAGTTTGCACCGAGGTCTGCGTAGTTTGCACCGAGGTCTGCATAATTTGCACCGAGGTCTGCATCGTTTGCACCGAGGTCTGCGTAGTTTGCACCGAGGTCTGCATAGTTTGCACCGAGGTCTGCGTAATTTGCACCGAGGTCTGCATAGTTTGCACCGAGATCTGCATAGTTTGCACCGAGGTCTGCATAGTTTGTACCCAGTTCTGCGTAGTTTGCACCGAGGTGTGCGTAGTTTGCACCGAGGTCTGCATAGTTTGCACCGAGGTGTGTGTAGTTTGCACCGAGGTCTGCATAGTTTGCACCGAGGTCTGCATAGTTTGCACCGAGGTCTGCATAGTTTGCACCGAGGTCTGCATAGTTTGCACCGAGGTCTGCGTAATTTGCACCGATTTCTGCATAGTTTGCACCAAGGTCTGCATAGTTTGCACCGAGGTCTGCGTAGTTTGCACCGAGGTCTGCGTAGTTTGCACCGAGGTTTGCGTAGTTTCACTTTGTTGAGCAGTAATTAACACAAAAATTTAAATTATATTTCATATTTTTTTGTAAACATCAAGAATTCATCTTGTTACAGTTTTCAAAATTCTCTTCTCCCAATATCCACTTTGTTATATTTTAATCTCTTATCTTTAAGTTTTTTTCCAAACTCGATTTATTAAAAAATATATTCCCTATGCAGCTGTAACTGTTTTTTTCCATTTCTATTCGTTTTTCCTGCGCTCTACTTCAAGTTCTGCAGTTCTATATATGGATAGACCTCACAGCCACTTTATATATATATATATATATATATATATATATATATATATATATATATATATTATATATATATATAATATATATATATATATATATATATATATATATTCGAGGGGCATAAACTCGACCAGTTGTGCCCTCGTGTACATGTTTCCGCCTCTCTAACATCCTATTCCTGTTCATTCTTTCAATTCCTGTGATTATTTTGTACATAGTGCAAAATAAAGCTTATATTTGTCACTTGATGTGCGCCTTAAATGTTCCGTAGCTCTATCGTTAGCGCAACTAGCTTGCACACTGTGGTCCGGGGATTGATTCCCCGGTACGGCTGAAAACATTAGGACGTGTTTCTATAAGACACCTGTTGTCTGTTCACCCATCTGTATGTATCCTTTCCTTGTATTCACCTGTTCTTATTTTCGTTAATTTACGTCTGCGAACGGGGGTACGTCGGACTATTTCTGTCGGCACGTCGTTCATATGCACCAGAAAAGTACCGGTCCCAGTACAGATCCTTGTAGAACCCCGCTTGTTACACTGTCCATTCCTGCCTTTTCCCTGATAAACAATCATTGTCTCAACAATTCCATCTTCATTCATGGGCAAGATCTTCTGTATTCAGCATTTTTGTTAATAAAATCTTTGTGCATTTGTTGCTTCAAGTATACGTTACGCACCATGACACGCATGTCACGTCACACGACTGTTACATCACTTTACTATCACGTCACCTCAGGACTGTCACGTCATGATGTGGATTCGTGAGATACAAAATCCTACGCACGTACGCTTGGTTAAGAGCGTCTACTGTATGAACATGATACACAGTGATGCTTGCTGGTCCGTATTTACCACAAAATGCTTCTCTAGATGGATGTTTAACACAATACTTTTCTAGACGGATTTGTATATGGTTGTATTTTAATACAGCACCGCGTAACTGCTACAGCTCAAGCTCCCACTTAATCCTACTGTATTCTATTACACAAGAAGATAAATTCATATGCACTATTCATCTCAAGAGTAGTGGAGGATAGTTTCTCCACCCGCTAATCGCGGCCCGGTCTCTCTCCAATCAGATTGATAATCGCCTTCATTTATCTTCAGCTTGAGAGACACGCTTGCATTTCATTACGTGACTTATACCTTAAGAAATATCAAGGTATGAGAAATATCAAGCTATGAGAAATGAACCAGAGAGCCTCGCCCTGTTTCAGCTTAGGTTCTTCAACTACCCCAGTCGTCTTGCAAGGATTTGCAATCACTCTGATTTCTTTGCATCTCTTCCTTGGAAGATATTAACCTCCCAAGCTTATTTTATCTATCCAGAGAGACTGTTTAAAGTTCACATTGCAGCTATAACATACGTGATGATCACTTCGTGAGCTGCGCCTTGCTGTAGCTTAATTGCAGGGGAAATCCAGATCTTTATCAGCTCAAGATCTCGGTATTTTCAGTCAGAACAACAGTAACTTTTCACGGTATAACTGAACACAGAAAATAACAAATGTTTATGCGTAGAATTCACGAAGGTTTAGCTAGGCAAATATGGTGGAGTGTGGTGAGTCTTAGTAACAGTGTGTGGTGAGTCTTAGTAACAGTGTGTGGTGAGCCTTAGTAATAGTGTGTGGTGAGCCTTAGTAATAGTGTGTGGTGAGCCTTAGTAATAGTGTGTGGTGAGTCTTAATAACAGTGTGTGGTGAGTCTTAGTAACAGTGTGTGGTGAGCCTTAGTAATAGTGTGTTGTGAGCCTTAGTAATAGTGTGTGGTGAGTCTTAGTAACAGTGTGTGGTGAGTCTTAGTAACAGTGTGTGGTGAGTCTTAGTAACAGTGTGTGGTGAGCCTTAGTAACAGTGTGTGGTGAGCCTTAGTAATAGTGTGTGGTGAGTCTTAATAACAGTGTGTGGTGAGTCTTAATAACAGTGTGTGGTGAGCCTTAGTAACAGTGTGTGGCGAGTCTTAATAACAGTGTGTGGTGAGTCTTAATAACAGTGTGTGGTGAGTCTTAGTAACAGTGTGTGGTGAGTCTTAGTAACACTGTCAGGACCTTAGTAACACTGTGTGGAGGCCTCAGTAATACTGTGTGGGGGCTTCAGTAACACTGTGAGGGGGCCTCAGTAATACTGTGAGGGTCTCAATAGCACTATGTGGTCCTCAGCAACAGTCAGTATTTGTGAGTGTTGTATTGTTTAAGCAACACTGCCACTCCCTCCTCACTGTTTATGATCATATAAAACCTCGTTGAACAATGATTTTCCTGTTGAATCTCAGCCACAGACGATATCAAGTTTATGTATGATGTTTCTCAGCTCAAGTCTATATATTAATATATAAATATATATATATATATATATATATATATATATATATATATATATATATATATATAATATATATATATATATAAAGACTTTTACATACGTGTTTCTCATTACTTTCCTTAATGTTTGTATTTTGGTTTGGTTACTATTATTTCCTTGTTTCTTTTATCAATCACTTGACAGCTTGGTTTGCCCCCAATACTGTAAAAAAAAAATAATAACTTCTATCGTCGTTTAACCTCAAAGCAGTGGTTATAGATTCTGTATTTTTAACCTGTCCTCCTTTTGGAAAGTCTTGAATAATTATGTATTTATAGCCTTTCTATTTCAGCCAACATTGTGTGTGTGTGTGTGTGTGTGTGTGTGTGTGTGTGTGTGTGTGTGTGTGTGTGTGTGTGTAAAAGAGTGGGTGAGAGTGTGAGAGTCAGAGTTATTGCGTGTTTCTTCTGTTTGTGTGTTGACATGCCTTGGCAATAACCCTGCATTGTTACCACACTGGGCAACGGACAGTGATTTTTTTCTTGTTCTCGACACGGTTGCTGACCCAGCAGGTGAACACTAAGTCTTGTGGTGTACTACGTTACACCTCCTGACCTGGTGTAGCCAGGAGGCCAACACTCTTCACCTCGTGTTGTGTACCTCAACTCTCTCTACCACGCTAGTTTATTTACAGCATTTTATTTCCTGCCTTACCATGTTTATCGCGTAGTCTAATATCATTATTACCTCTTCATCCAGAATCCAAATTGCAGAAGAAACTCATTTTAGGATAATATCTATATAATGAGGAAATTACTCGATCATATGTAAATTATGTATAATCCAGTGATATTAGAAAGCTTAGGGCCTTACCTAGCAGTCTTGGTCGTGGGTTGGGGTGAGGGGGTTGGTGGGATCATGTTTGTGTAAAAGTCATGCCTGGTGGGATCATGTTTGTGTAAATGTCATGTCTGGTGGTTTCATTTTTGTGTAGAAATCAATTCTTGGATGATGTGAAGGTTCCTTGTAGACCTGCAGTGTGTCCTTTAGGCTTTTCAGACTATGACGCCTCGATAGAGTTTTAAAAGTCTTTTCGTGTGTGTTCATGCGCTTCAGTTTTACGACTGGATCACCGTGGGTTCCAACCCCGTTCTCCGAGTTGTTTACAATCGCGTTATTACTATTTTTCTAGGGGGAAAATGTTAGTGGTGATAATCGTCTAAGATGTAAACTTTCTCATGATATATTCAGGTTTACACGTTGATTAATAAAACACAAGCAACATTTGGGTATTTATTTCAGAAAAGTTACGCCTGCACGGCAGGCTTTTATCAGTTGAAGAATCCTGTTATTCAACTGAGCAACTCTGGGAGAAGGGTAAGAGTGCACTCACTCCAGGAAGGTTTGGACAGATTAGCGGCAGATGCAGTTCAATGTGGATAAGTGCATAGTTCTAATCCTTGGGAATGTAAATAACGCCCATACTTGTAAACTAGTTGACGTAAAGCTTTATCATACAGAATCTGAAAAGGACGTGGGAGTAATGGTAAGCAAAAATTCGAAGAAAGACAATAGAGTCAGTGTGTACAGTGTTTATAATCAAAACTAAGCGCTAAGCCATCGATAAAGTGTGTATAGATTACTTAAATTTATATTAAATATAAGTAACAAGAGCCACAGATTATAACAAAGTTCTATACATCACTAGTAAGACTTATGCAGTTCAATTTTAGTCTCCATGCTAGAGCGGATATAAGTGCATTGGAGAACGTACAGGGATAGATGGAAAAATTAATCCACTGTTTTAATAAGGAATCTTCCGCACGAACACGGATTGAGAACCCTGAACCTGCTCTCTCTCTTGAACAAGGTAGTATAAGGAGTCATGATTGGAGTACGTAAATGGAAGTCAGGGATAAATAAAGGCGATGTAGAGTACTAAGGATATCCAAGCAAAGGAGAAATACCATTACATTAATGAATATTAATGATGTATAATTCCAACAAGTAGGTGAACTACAATCATGTGTAACACCTGGGTGTGTCTATTATGAGAATATTTAGCCAACCAGTGATCATACTTGAATATTGATCATATTTGAACACTGTACTTGAGCACTGATCACATTAGAATCTGTTTCATCAATCATGACCACCTTTTCACCATTCTTGACAACCTTTTCATCATTCTTGATCACCGACCAATTTTAATCATTAACTTCTCGCCAATGTGCATAATATGAGACAAATAAAGCAGCAAGGAAGACGTTTTAATAACGACGTTGGTATCATTATCATGAGAGAGTTCCTCTGTCAGAGACACGTCTCTCACACTGTTGTCGTCTTTTATAGTTTCCTTACCTCTTCAAGGGGGGGGGGGGGCTCCTTGGCGCGGTGAAGAGGTTCTTGATCTGAGGAATTAGACTTTATGGTCTTCTTCCTCAGACCCAACGCAATTACCCCATAATTCCCCCTTCCCTATCTTATCCTCCCCATCCCCCCTTTACCTTTCTTCCCCCCTCCCATCCCTCCCTTTTCCCCGTCCTGTTTGTAGCCTCTGGGGTCCTTCCCTCTGGCATTATGGTTTCCAGGTAGGGGGAAGTGTGCCGGGGTTCATCCCACTCCGTGGGGTTCCTCGGGAGTGGTGTAGTTTGCCATGGAATCTAGATCACCTGGAGGCGACCTGCTCCCTTCTCGAATTTCAGGGAGGTGGGGTGGGATGTCCTGCAGGTGATGGGTGTATCTCCAGAGGCTGCCTGTTGGTTCTGGGAAGTGGCAACCGAAGGATGTATGCTTTGTGGCGGGTATCTGATCGCCCTCTCTCTTGTCCGCCGAGGTGGCTCAGTAGATGTGAGGCTGTTATCCCGGAGCGCTGGTTTACTGGCGTGAAGGGTAGTGTCTGGCGGTCTTGAGGTCCTCTTGGATGAGAGGGGAAACTTAGGGCCCTTTCACGCCTTCTAGTAACTGTCCCTCCGCAGTCTCTCATCTTTTTTTTTTCATTAAAATAATAAGAAAGAAGTACCACCATCATGGAGTCTTCGTTCTGTGACCCCCCTCCTCCTCCTTCCAGGCCCCTTTTTGTTACTGCATCCTGTTCTGACTTGGCTTCAATTTTGGACCATTCCCCAGACTTTTCCCATACCTCTGTACCTACTGCTGGTGACACTTTGCCACCTGCTCCAGGTGCCAAGGCTCCATCCATTTCCGGATCGCCCACCTGTCTCAGGTCGGGCCACCCATGGTCCTATGCCAGACCATTGCTGATGACAGTTCTTCAATTTCTGCTCATTCCTCCCAGAAACGACCTACACAACACCCTCTTCCTTTATGCACCATGTTTACAAGTACACAGTGGACCAAATTCTTTTCCCTACAACCGACATCTCCAACTGATTACCTTTCAGACCACAGTATTAGTAAAGCTCTTTTACAATATGTTGGACAAAATTTACCCTTTCGTGCTCTTCAGAGCAGTGCGTGCATTGTTACAGCTGAGAATGCAGACCAAGCTCGTGATCTTTCCCATCTTCCTTCCATTGATAACGTTCCTATCACGGTTCACAAGCACACTACTCTCCATTCTTGCAGTGGTATGGTGGTCTTGCTGTGTACCATTGTACTGTGTGATTTTCTATCTTGTGTTGACGATATTTTAGGGCAATTAGCCCTTCAGGACTTTCCAATTCTCAAAGTGGATACAAATGTCCGTTTATATCGCAGGACATCGCCTAGGGGTCGGTAAAGTGGTCCCTACACCCCAACAGTGTCGAAATTATTGGTGCTTCAGACATCCTGTTAATTACTGCAGGTCTGTGGTGGAGTGCCAGGTCTGCAGTGTCACGGATCATGCCGATACATCTTGCAGTCTTCTTCCCACTTGCCTTAATTGCAATGAAACTCATCCTTCTTTTTCCTGCTGATGTCAGGTCTATCTTAATGAAAATGAAATCTGTTGTCTTAAGGAGAGCAAAGGCCTTATGCTATGGCTGTCTCTCGGCTCCGCCTTCAGGGGAATCTTCATGTTCCTTATTCTCGAGTAGCTAGGAGACCTCCAACCTTTACGGTTCCCCTGCATACCAGCTTCTCTGGTGCCACATCTTTTGGGGTCACCCCCATCTCTAATTCTTTTGCGGTTTTAACCTCTGAAAAAATTCCCACCTCCTTACCTCTTCCTACTTCGCATACCAGCTCCTCTTGTGCCATATCTTCTGTGGTCAGCCCCGTTTCTAATTCTTTTGCAGTTTTACCTTCTGAAATCCCCACCTCCTTACCTCTTCCTACTTCTACTTCTTCATCTCGCCCACTAGCTTCTCAGTCTGCGAGGCCTTGCTCACCTGCACCTTCTTTGCGTCTATCACCTGCGAAGTTGAACCTGTCTCCTACCCAAGTCTCGTCACATTCCTTCGGTGCTTACAATTCCCCAACAGTTCTCCTTTTCAGCTTCGGTGCCTAGTTCTCACCCCCTTTCTAGCTCTCACACGAAGGTGGAGGTTCATCCCCCCTCGTGTGGTCCCCTCTTCTGTTCCCCGGCCAGACTTCTTCCCCAGTCCCCTTCCAGCCTCCTTCCTCGCCTGTTCCACCGAAGGACTCTTCTGTCCCCGCCAGCACATCTCTCCAGGTTCATACTACCCTCCCCTCTCAGACCTCTTTGGTTCCCTCCATAATCTCCCCGATCTCTACTTGCTCTACTTCACCTGTCTCTGAAATCATGGTATCGGCATCTTCCTTGTCCGCTGAAACATTTGATGCTATGTCTGACTATATTGCCGAGACGAAAACCAGTGCGGCTCTTTGTCCCTTTTTTCACAACCCTCACAGCAATCTTTTCCTTCACAGCATTCCTGTTCCTTTGTGTTTACACGCTTTCTGTTGTCTCCACACATTGACTTCACTATCCCTACTAGCCCATAGATTTTATCGCTTCTTATTGTTGGCATACCTGTCTTTGAGTTATGTTGACCAAGTCTGTTTGCAGCTTCTCCTACAACTCTAAGTTAGATCCCCTTTATCATCAGGGTCTACGTTTATGCCTTGGTGTCTTTCGTTCATTCCCTGTTGAAAGCTTCTATGCTGAGGCGAATGTTCCTTCCTTAGCCAAACGTCGTGATGCTCATTACCTGCGTTACTTTGTCTGCTCTCATGACCTTCGTGTTCCTTCTTTGTATAGGTTGGTCTCAGACGTTAGTAGAAGCCCGTTATTTGTTCGGCGTCCCTGCTTACTCCGACCGTTTTCTCTTCATCTTCACTCCAGTCTTCTCTCCAGTTGCCTCCCTTGTATGTTCATGTAGCGTCTGCCTTTTCCCTTTCCCCTTGGGAGGTTCCGACGGTTCGTGTCTGTTCTCCCCTACTACCGCGCGCGCCAAAGCTCTCGTACCTACGGCTGCTTCTCACTCTTTTACTTGATCACTTCTGGTGGCATGCTCATGCCGTCGCTGTTTATAGGGATTGTTCTATATCTTCTGACGGTGTTGGGTTAGCGGCAGTGTTCCCTGACGATGTTGTCCGGGGTCATTTGTTAAACTCCGGCTAGTAATTTTATCAGAGTTGTATACATCCTCATAGTTCTTCTCCGTATTACATATATGTCCCTTCGGCATTTGTGATCATTTGAGATACCCTCGGCACTTTACAGGCCATTAAACAATTTGATTCCCCTCATCAACTGGTCCTTCATATTCAACTATGGTTGCACCGTGTGGCTATCAAAAACAGACATCGTTGACTCACGAAATCGTAATGACACGATTGCAAACAAACCATACCATACCGTTTTCTGTTGGGTCCCTGGACACGTTGATGTACAGGGCAATGAACAGGCTCATGCTGCTGTGCGGTCAGCGGTACGTGATCTTCTGATTTACTATAGAGGTATTTCGTTCAGGGATTATTTTAGTCATTTCTGCCCGCCTTCGCGGCTTTGGCAACAACGGAGGTCAGATAGCACCATAACAAATTGCACTCTATTAAACTTCTTTTAGGTTTGTGGTCATGTTCGTACCACCGTTGCCGTACTCGGGAGGCTGCTCTCTCCCGTTTCCGCATCGGCCATACTCACTTTAGCCATGGGTATCTCATGGAACGACACCCTATTCCTCTCTGTGAGGTTTGTTGGGTCCCTGTTTCGGTTCTTCACTTGCTTGTGGATTGTCTGGTTTACCAGAGAGATCGCAGCATTTACCTCCACCGACGCCGCTGCCCTACCACTCTTGCCTTATCTTTCCTTCTTGCAGATGGCCCTGCCTTTGACTTACCATCACTTTTTTACTTTTTTGTCAGCAACTGCTTTACTGTACAAACTTTGACACACAGCCCCCAGCGTCCCTTCCAGCCCTTTTCTCCTCTCACCTCTGATCCTCTCTCTACCTAGTTGTTTATAGCCCTGGCACTATTTTCTGCCCCGCAGCGCTACACGACCCTTGTCGGTTTTGCACTTTATTTGATTATAATAATATAGTTACCTTTGTCTTTTACTATATATTTTCTCTTATTGTATCTTTTCTCTCTTATTGTATTTCTGTCTATATCATCCCACACAAAAATTTTAATGTAAGTTTTACATGGTATTTTACGTATTTTGTGCGAGGTATAGTGTGTAATGTATGATAAATGATGTATAATATGGAAAGTACGGTAACATGTATGATGCGTGATGTATGATTAATGAAAAGCTATGTAGGAGGCTGCAACAGGCGTCTGTGTGGAGAGAGAGAGAGAGAGAGAGAGAGAGAGAGTAAAGATGCTGCTAGGTTTCATAACAGCAATATGACTCTCCGGGATCCAAAAGGATAAAAAAAAAAAGGGGGGCCTCCCTGACAGCTTTGATGTTGCCTCACAAAAACGTCAATGACCACGATGCCGTGACTCGGTAAAAATAGAGTTTAATTAGACCGTACGTTTGGTCGAGGACCGTTTATTGTCCCGTGACTTGGGCGGAACTCGTGTGCGTGCACTCGCGATGCCACTTTCTTGTTTGTGTATGTGCACGCGCACACGCAGCGCTTTTCAAGCAGAGTTCGCCAGCTGTACCTAGTTGGCAGTGATCGTTTTCCTACGTCGATTCGATTTTACTTTTGCGCCTAAACTGGGGTATTTTTGGTTGATAAGCATTAATTTATGTGAAGGTTTAATATTGTGAATTTTATTGAACTTGTCATTATTTTAGATTTTATTGAACTTTTCAATGTTTTAAATTTTATTGAACTTTTCGCATTTGATTTAAAAAAATCAAATTTAAGAAAATTAAATTTGTGTAAGAAATTAGTTATGAAAAGTTCATTAAAATCAACAAGATCAGACATTTTTACCCTAAATTAAAGCTTATTAGCCCAAAAATAATTTGTTTATTGGCAAAAAAAAAAAAAATAAACGTCGTTAATGCTTAAAAAATTTTTCCCAAAAAACATGAAAATATCATCAGTCAGGCCCTTCAAGGCTGTGGCTCGAGGCTCTCGAAACCAACTTGATTCAAGGGATTGGAGCAGCTTTTTCCCTCGGATCAAAAATTATTAAATCCGAATTCTCCAGGGGCTTAATGACCCATATGAGTATAATAAATAAAGATTCATAGGACGGGGGAAGCGATCGAACCTAAGGCAGGCGAGTCTTAAAAGCTCGCACTGGTCTGTGAGATTTTAGGCTCGCCTGCCAGGACTCACCATGGGTTCGAATCCCACCCGTTCTGGGATTTGTTAACCGTGCTGCACCAGGCTCAGGGGTGGCGCTAAGGGGGTTGGGGGTTTCAGTCCCCCCCAAAAAAAATTCATAAGTCCCTTCCCCTAGTAAAATAATAACGCTGCTTCTCAACAAGTCTCCTCTCAACTATTTCCAACCAGATAAACCTTGTCCCCTTAAACCCCTCAGTATAGAAATTCTGGGGCCGTCCCCAGGCTGAGAAAGGTTATATCAGTCGGATACCCTTGTCGGTTTAGCGCTTTATTTGATTATAATAATATACTAGGCGGAGAGGTTGTACCAGGTAGTAGAAGACTGTACCAGGCTTTACCAGGCTGTAGTAGGCTATACCATTCTTTACCAGTTTGCACCAGGCTGTAGATCACGTATCATTGCGCACTGCCGCAGGTTGGAGTACGAGCGGTGGGATGGGTGGAGCGATGCTACCCGCAGGACGCAGACCACAGCTCTGACGGAGGTGCTGACAGGTCTGGAGGCGGCCACCAACTACAGCGTGCGGGTGCGGGCGTACACGGGCGTGGGGGACGGCCCATGGTCTACGCCCACACTCTGCACCACAGAGGAGGACGGTAAGTACTGTGTACTCGTGTCTGATGGGAAAAGACCAGAGAGAGTGACTTTGAAGAGCATTTCTATCTTGGAGAGGGAGGTGTTTGTGAGTTGGAGGGGTGTGGGATTTGGATTGGTTGTGGGAATGATTTGGAGGGGTTGTGAGAGTGATTTGGAGGAGTTGAGGGAGTGATTTGGAGGGGTTGTGGGAGCGAGTTGGAATAGCGTGGGAGTCAGTTGGAGGGGTGTGGGAGTCAGTTGGAGGGGTGTGGGAGTCAGTTGGAGGGGTGTGGGAGTCAGTTGGAGGGGTGTGGGAGTCAGTTGGAGGGGTGTGGGAGTCAGTTGGAGGGGTGTGGGAGTCAGTTGGAGGGGTGTGGGAGTCAGTTGGAGGGGTGTGGGAGTCAGTTGGAGGAGTGTGGGAGTGAGTTGGAGGAGTGTGGAAATGAGTGATGCAAAAAAAAGTTTCTGGCTAGATTATTACCATAATATTCAGTAGCAGTGTGAGACAGGAGTATAGCAGACAAGAGACGACTGACTGAGAGACAGCATAGTTCTGTCTACAATATGAGAATTGATCGAAGGTTATGTTGGTGTACAGTTCCTGGTCGCCCGGGTAGTGTCCGGGGTGTGGTCTCCGGTCCCGGTGCCTTCATAGTGTCGTGGGCGCCGCCCGCCAGACCTGGAGGACGCATCGTCTCCTACACGGTCACCTGGCGTGTAGTGGAGACTCGGATGGGAGGAGGACGTGGGCGTGAGGGTGTCATCAACGTAGCCGGCACAGTTACCTGGGTACAGGTCAGTAAATGAGGACGCTCTCCCACTCAAACATTGCTTCTTAAATTTACAGCCTTTTTCTTTATATTGGTTTACAACTTGTTTTGTTTATATAATATTGTGATGTATGAACTCGTCACACACACACACACACACACACACACACACACACACACACACACACACACACACACACAAAGATGTGTATATTCTAGTATGTGTATATACTAAGACCTTAATCCCTATCTAGGTACAAAAGTATCCTTGTAACCTTTTAATGACGTTCTTGTAGATGATAGGCTTTAAATCTAGTTAAGCAGCCAACCAAACACGATACCTGGACATAACGTGAAGCAACCATTACATTCACTATTAATCATGTTTACCTGTTAGACCTAATTCATTTTTTCTGAATGTATATTTTTTTCCTCAAAAGTATCTTGAGATTGGCGTACTCAGTGAGTGTTTGTGGTTGCAGGTTGACAGTGTGTTAGGTAGTTTGGTTGAAGTTGAAGTGGTGGCGGCTACGCGGGTTGGGGAGGGCCCACCCGGGGCGGCGCGGGTCACCCTCACCAACACCGTACCCGCTGCCATCTACTCCACTTCCGCCACTGTCAGGGCGGAGCGTGGGCGAGACGTGACACTTCCGTGTGGCCACGTGGGCCAGCCTCGCCCACACCCCGTGTGGACCTACCAGGGGCGGCAGGTGGGCGGCGAGAGACGCCTGGTGAAGGGTGATGGTGGCTTGGTGGTGCAGGAAGCGCAGCGCCAGGACTCCGGGAACTACACCTGCACCGTTACCAACATGCATGGTGCTGACCATATCACTTACTCCCTCACCATACTGGGTAAGTGTCACTACCATGCATGGTGCTGACCACATCACTTATTCCCTCACCATAATATCTTTATTTCTACAAGTACATGTACAAGGTATACAGTCCTAGCTGACATCAGTGACCTACTACTACATAGAATGCCGCTTCTTATGCAGAGCATCTCGGGCAAATTAGGTCAAATTTGTCCCAGGATGCGACCCACACCAGTCGACTAGCACCCAGGTACCCATTTTACTGATGGGTGAACATGGACAGCAGGTGTCTTATGGAAACACGTCCAAATGTTTTTCATCCGTACCGGGGATCGAACCCCTGATCTGTGTGTGAGCTGAGTGCGCTATCAATCGAGCTACCATGCATGTGCTGACCACATCACTTCCTCACTATACTGAGTGTCACTACCATAGAACACTGAATTGATGTGCAATTCGTTCACAATGAAATATATTAAAAATTGTTCTTGTGATGAATCAGTCGGATTCCCATGATGACTCAGTCTCGCTCTGATTCTCGTGATGAATCAGTCTGATTCTCGTAAGGAATCAGATTCTCCATGAACATCCAGTTCACGTGTACAACACCTGTGTATATTTACTTGACGGTTAACCAACTAGTGGCTTTTGCAGTTCAGTACAGAGATGCTTCATGCAGACAGAAGACGAGGTAATCAGTCCCTCAACCTTACTTAGCTATACACACAAGACAGTAGAAGATGAGGTAATCAGTCCCTCAACCTTACTTAGCTATACACCCAAGACAGTAGAAGATGAGGTAATCAGTCCCTCAACCTTACTTAGCTATACACCAAGACAGTAGAAGATGAGGTAATCAGTCCCTCAACCTACAAGCTGGTGATCGGTACCTTAGTCTTCATGAATCACATTTATTAAAACTAAAATACTGACCACCGGCCTCGAGGCTGAGGGACTGACTATCTCCTTATCTCCTGTCTTCGTACATCATATCTCTCTACTGAACTGAAAAAAAAAACTCTGCTCTTTTATTGTCGTCAAATCTCATGATAAGGTGCCACGCAATCTTGTGATTATTTTTTTTTTTTTGGAAATAAATGAATATCAGCTTTGATTATCTCCCATTTTGATAAATCTCCAGACATAATGAAAACAATAATTTAAATACTGATCAACAATTTTGTAAACATTGCCTCACTACTATAACTTGCTTAGCTAACAAAATATAGAAAGGGAAAAATATGATTATACACACTGACAGTTTGTATATATGTATGTACAATATATGTGACTAGTCTATTTAGTTAATATTATACATTAATTTTATACAGGTAACGTGCAGCCTTAATGACCCCGGTGTAGTTGATAGATATTTTACCCACTTTAACTTACCAATTACTGTTGGTGTTCATTTCCTAGAAGCATGATGTACCTCTAATCTTTGTTTTTACTGTATTGCTAAGTTATCACACTGACGTGAATGCGCTTTCTGGGTGCTAGTTCCTCCGTCAGCGCCGCTGGTGCTGGCGTCGTCATCGTCAGAGCGCAGCGTACAGGTGCAGTGGAAGCAAGGTGATACTGGCGGCGCTCCGGTCACCAGTTACACTCTCTACTACAGGAAGGATCACGGAGCCTGGACCCAGCTTAACGTCCATCGTCACGCCCACACCCACACCTCTCCAGGTGAGCTCCTCACTCGCACCCTCCAGGTGAGCCCCCACACCCTCAGGCGAGAGCCACTCCCTCCAGGTGAGCCCCACACCTTGCAGGTGAGCTCCACACTGGACTACACCTTCCAGGTAAGCCCCACACCCACACTACTCTCCCATACCTTCCAGGTAAGCCTAATACCTAAACTACACACCCACTCCCTCCAGGTGATCCCCATACCCACGTTTTTCTCCCACACTCACATTTACCCCCACACCCACACTTCACCCCACACCCACACTTCACCCCCACACCTCACCCCCACACCCCCACACCCTCGAGAAGCATCATTTACAGTACACAGGAATTCTCACCACCACCTTGTTGACCATCTCACCATTTTTTTTTTCGATTCTTTGTTCACACTAATAGTGATCATAGTGCCATAGTAGTGCTGCCTTTATACACACACCGCACTTTATACTTCCTGCCATACTTTTCGGACTTTCCAGCCATACACTTGCTTCAACTTGGCGTGCACAGTCTTGTATAACGTGCATGTAAATAGCTTTGTCTATCGCAGCGCCTCGTAGTTCATCAGCTTCAGCATCGTACTTTAACATCTAGTTATACTTTCCGTTTTAATCTCTCCCCGAGGGCCAAGCCAAGTGGGCAGAGCAGCACTCATCACATGAGTTGACATAGAGCCATAAAAAGAGTATATTTCCGCTTAGCTGGTGCTCCGTAGGGCAGATCAACTCACTACGAACCTTAGTTGTAAGATGCTTGTATCGTTCGTGAGTGTTGTGTTGTGTGTGCCACTGCCCTCATACATTGTTAGATATATAGCACCAGCGAGTGTTTATTGTTTACGCATTTTACTTATAGATGTTGTCACCTTATAGTAGTGGTGGGGTGTAAGGGGTATTTGCCTGGGAAATGATACCCCCCCCCGTTTCTTCGTGTGGGCTTCCTCCAGGATGCATGACTGATCTAGAGTAAAACATCTCTCTTGGCTTAAACAGCGGGGACATTTCTCCATTCATCAAAATTTGGATTGCACCTCCGATTGCCTGACGTGTGGACAATAGAGCAATTTGTGGCCTGTGGTTAGTGGACTTTACATTCTCTTTCTCTCTCTTCCCGGCAACTTTGTTTGACTTGTGAAATTTTGACTTGAACTGCTTTTCGAATAGTTTTTGAACAGTTCCTCTGTCAGACTTTGCCATTTGACGATCAGTAGTGAGTACATCGCGCACTTTTTTTTCTGCTTTCTTTGATTTGTACACTTTTTTGTTTGTTTATTGGTGAGGTTGGAATGGTTCATAGCTTCTTGGTACTGTTAACAGCACTTCAGTTTTTTTCAGGCACTTGTAACGTGTTTCACTGATTGAACTTGTATCCTGTTTTCATACTCTGATCCTACGCCTGTCAGTGCTTCAACATCTGAGTGTAAATTTTTGTTCTTGCTTTCATTGCATATATATTTTTTATGGCTATAAGCACTGAGTAACTTGTGTGGTCAACGTCCTCTGTCTAGCTTGCAACTACTGCTCATCCTTATCCTATATCCCTGCTATGTGGTTAAGTGCCCGACTACAGTAATACACTCCAATTTCATTGACTGTGATTCTGTGTACGCTTCAAGAATCAAGGTCTTTACTGACTGGTCAAAGAGTTGGTGGTGTTGTTTTGGGATGATCTTTGCTAAGAACT
This sequence comes from Cherax quadricarinatus, assembly GCF_026875155.1. Taxonomy (NCBI): domain Eukaryota; kingdom Metazoa; phylum Arthropoda; class Malacostraca; order Decapoda; family Parastacidae; genus Cherax; species Cherax quadricarinatus. The sequence continues at coordinate 46,586,207 of NC_069413.1, read as the reverse complement.
ATTATTGTTCCCGGTTACCTTCGAGTATCTGGTGTTTATCAGGGGAATCCTCGCTACTGTCTCTTACAGTCCTCTGCTTGCCACGATACACTGTGATCTAATATCTAGTTTACCCAGTGATTCAGAAGCTCCAACAATCTCTCACTCGTCTCCACATTTGTTTGTGCACATCTTATCCATCCTGTGGATGGTAGCGGCTATTTATTGTACACGTATCCATCCTCTACATCTATAGTAGCGGCTAGTTTACCGTACATCCCATATACATCTGTGGACGGCTATAAACATAGATAAACTTAGGTCCTCCGACTTAGGCAAAGAAATAACAAACTTTTTACATTGTACAATATTCTGTTCTAAAAACACATTCAAGAATTTACCTAGAATTTCATGTACTCCTAATTATTTATCCTGACTTATCATACATATTGTGATTCGTATTTTATCTGATATCACGTATCATCCCTCTTTCTAATCAGTAATCATCTTGCCTAGGAGTACCTCGGAGCTCCCAGTATACATTTGTGGCTGGAAGTGGTATCAGGACGCATATCCCCACCATGAGTTGTGCACAACTGCTCATCCCGTAACTAGCCTGCATACTGAGCTTACTACGCCATTACTGCACACTCCTCCTGCCCCTTACTCCACATCCCATATGCCATCTACCTATGCACACTTATGCATGCTACTGCCTCCTTACTACTTCCTACTTCATCTCTTATGTTACTTCTGCCATACTATTCCTCAATGCCACATCATGCCACACTCTTCACTGCATCACCCCTACTCATCTTCCTCACTGCCACACCCTCACTGCCACACTCCATGCCTTCCTTCAAATGCCCATTCATGACCTCTTCCTGCCACCTCCGTCTCACTTGCCACACTCCACTCTCCACTCCCTCACATGCCCTGCTCCTGCACACTACTTCACTGCCATTACTGCCACACTCCCTCACTGCCACACTCCCTCACTGCCACACTCCCTCACTGCCACTCACTGCCAACCCTCACTGCCACTCCCTCACTGCCACACTCCCTCACTGCCACTCCCTCACTGCCACACTCCCTCACTGCCACACTCCCTCACTGCCACACTCCCTCACTGCCACTCTCCTTCACTGCCACTCTCCTTCACTGCCACTCTCCTCACTGCCACTCTCCTTCACTGCCACACTCCCTCACTGCCACACTCCTCACTGCCACACTCCCTCACTGCCACTCTCCTTCACTGCCACTCTCCTTCACTGCCACACTCCCTCACTGCCACACTCCCTCACTGCCACACTCCCTCACTGCCACTCTCCTTCACTGCCACTCTCCTCACTGCCACACTCCCTCACTGCCACACTCCCTCACTGCCACACTCCCTCACTGCCACTCCCTCACTGCCACACTCCCTCACTGCCACACTCCCTCACTGCCACACTCCCTCACTGCCACACCCCCTCACTGCCACACTCCCTCACTGCCACACTCCCTCACTGCCACTCCCTCACTGCCACACTCCCTCACTGCCACACTCCTTCACTGCCACTCTCCCTCACTGCCACACTCCCTCACTGCCACACTCCCTCACTGCCACACTCCCTCACTGCCACACTCCCTCACTGCCACACTCCCTCACTGCCACACTCCCTCACTGCCACTCTCCCTCACTGCCACTCCCTCACTGCCACACTCCCTCACTGCCACATCTCCTTCACTGCCACTCTCCTCACTGCCACACTCCCTCACTGCCACACTCCCTCACTGCCACACTCCCTCACTGCCACACTCCCTCACTGCCACACTCCCTTCACTGCCACACTCCCTCACTGCCACACTCCCTCACTGCCACACTCCCTCACTGCCACACTCCCTCACTGCCACATCTCCCTCACTGCCACACTCCCTCACTGCCACACTCCCTCACTGCCACACTCCCTCACTGCCACTTCCCTCACTGCCACACTCCCTCACTGCCACTCCCTCACTGCCACACTCCCTCACTGCCACTCTCCCTCACTGCCACACTCCCTCACTGCCACTCCCCTCACTGCCCACACTCCCTCACTGCCACACTCCCTCACTGCCACACTCCCTCACTGCCACTCTCCCTCACTGCCACACCTCCCTCACTGCCACACTCCCTCACTGCCACACTCCCTCACTGCCACACTCCTTCACTGCCACCTCCCTCACTGCCACACTCCCTCACTGCCACACTCTCCTCTCACTGCCACACTCCCTCACTGCCACACTCCCTCACTGCCACTCTCCTTCACTGCCCACTCTCCTTCACTGCCACACTCCTCCACTGCCACACTCCCTCACTGCCACACTCCCTCACTGCCACTCTTCTCCTTCACTGCCACCTCCTTCACTGCCACACTCCCTCACTGCCACACTCCCTCACTGCCACACTCCCTCACTGCCACACTCCCTCACTGCCACACTCCCTCACTGCCACTCCCTCACTGCCACACTCCCTCACTGCCACTCTCCTTCACTGCCACACTCCCTCACTGCCACACTCCCTCACTGCCACCTCCTTCACTGCCACACTCCCTCACTGCCACACTCCTTCACTGCCACTCTCCTTCACTGCCACACTCCCTCACTGCCACTCTCCCTCACTGCCCACTCCCTCACTGCCACACTCCCTCACTGCCACACTCCCTCACTGCCACACTCCCTCACTGCCACACTCCCTCACTGCCACACTCCCTCACTGCCACACTCCCTCACTGCCACCCCTCACTCCCCTCCCTCACTGCCACCTCCTCACTGCCACTCTCCTCACTGCCACTCTCCCTCACTGCCACACTCCCTCACTGCCACCACTCCCTCACTGCCACACTCCCTCACTGCCCACTCTCCCTCACTGCCCCACTCCCTCACTGCCACACTCCTTCACTGCCACACTCCCTCACTGCCCACTCCCTCACTGCCACACTCCCTCACTGCCCATCTTCACTGCCCATCATCCCTCCTGCCACACTCCCTCACTGCCACACTCCCTCACTGCCACCACTCCCTCACTGCCACATCTCCTTCACTGCCACACTCCCTCACTGCCACTCTCCCTCACTGCCACACTCCCTCACTGCCACACTCCCTCACTGCCCACTCCCTCACTGCCACACTCCCTCACTGCCACACTCCCTCACTGCCCCACTCCCTCACTGCCACACTCTCACCACCACGCTCTCTCCATCACGCTCAAATGTTCTCACTCCATCATAGCCGCTACTTGGGAAGGAAAATATTATCGAGGATTACTTCAGCTGTGAGAGATGTAGTTAGCTGGGCGCTTTAAAAAGCATTAGTCTGGCAAGTAAGAGAAACCTCTTTGATCTTGGCCGGTTCACCTGGCTGCGTCAACGCCGTGGCTGCGGTGCACTCCTAACGCCGTGGCTGGCGGTGTCAACGCCGTGACTGGCGGTGTCAACGCCGTGGCTGGCGGTGTCAACGCCGTGGTGACGTGTCAACGCCGTGGCTAAACATTGGGCTTGTGGAGCCCTGATAGCATAGTTCTTCCTTTAATTATGCAGTAAGGAAGGGTGAGGGTTCATGAAGACAAGACACCAGGTGAAGCAGGCGCTCTTGAGTTGTGTTTACGTTCTCCTGGTAATCACCATATCATATATCTTGAGGATATCCCAGGCATCTTAATGGGTTTGATATATGTGCACTTCTCACTGCTTAAAGTTGTGCTGCTGCTGCTGCTGCTGCTTTCTAACCTGTGCTGCGAGGCTTACTGTATAACCCTATCGTGTTACTGTGATTGTTGCATACCGCACTGATTATTGTTATCTTGGTGCCTTGAAACTCCAGCGTTGTGCTAACTAAAGCACACACGGTACATACACACGCGTACGCACACACGCGCACACGCACACGCGTACGCACACACGCGTACACACACACGCGCGTACACTCCTGGTCAAACACGTCAAGAAATTAGAGAAAGTGCAAAGGTTTGCAACAAGGCTAGTTTCGGAGCTCAGGGGAATGTCCTACGAAGAAAGGTTGAGGGAAATCGGACTGATGACATTGGAGGACAGGCGGGTCAGGGGAGACATGATAACGACATATAAAATACTGCGTGAAATAGATAAGGTAGACAGAGACAGGTTGTTCCAGAGAGGGGACACAGAAACAAGGGGTCACAATTGGAAGCTGAAGACTCAGACGAGTCATAGGGATCTTACGAAGTATTTCTTCAGTCATAGAGTCGTCAGGAAGTAAAATAGCCTAACAAGTGATGTAGTGGAGGTATGACAAAGCTCTGGAAGCAGAGAGAGAGAGAGAGAGAGAGAGGACCTAGTAGCGATCAATGAAGAGGCGGGGCCAGGAGCTGAGTCTCGACCCCTGCAACCACAATTAGGTGAGTACACACACGCGTACACACACACGCGTACACACACACGCGTACACACACACGTGTACACACACACGCGTACACACACACGCGTACACACACACGCGTACACACACACGCGTACACACACGCGTACCACACACACACGCTACACACGCACATACGGTACACACAGCACACCGTACAACGCGACACGCGTAAAACACTCCACGCAGTACGAGACCACACATGCCGCGGTACAACGCCGGCTACAGCGGTACAACGCGTACACATCAACGCGCGGTGACGACGCACACGCACACGCTGCGTGACAACGCACACACGCGTACCAACACACGGTACACACACACACGCGTGCGAACACACGTGTACACACCACCTGGCTACAACATGCACTGGTACCCACTAGCCAATCCTACTTACATACAAAGCAGGTGAGGTCATCGAAACAACGACACCCACGGTGAACAGCACACCTGAGTACGTCAACTCCGGTAACCACACTACATAACCTTACGGTACCCAGCACTAATGGTGAATCACATCCACGCTAAAGTAGTGCTGCGCTCATTCACAGCATTCTAACCATTCGCGAGGCTACGAAAGCCATCTTACTGATGCGCAATACGCAACATTAACTGTTGAATTGTGGCCTAAACCCAGCGATGTGCAATCAAAGACATCTAATAAGGAACGTTCAGACCGTACCACACTTAGCGCCCAATAGAGCGGTCACCATTTGGATCCAAAACACGCAAAGAAACTTAGAGAAAGTGCAAAGGTTTGCAACAAAACTGTCTCGAGCTAAGGGATGTCCTACAAGGAAGAAGGTTGAGGGAAATCCGACTGAACATGGAGGACAGGCGAGGTAGGGGGAGACTGATAACTACAAAAACGTAGGAATGAAATGTAGGTAGACAGGAAAGTTGGATTCACAGTAACAAGGGGACACAGTTGGAAGCTGAGTCCAATTGGACAGGGATGTAGGAAATTTACTGTCAAGGATCTTCAGAAGTGAATATTTGGAAGTGATGTCAGGAAGGTAAATCCTAACATAGAGAGAGTATGATAAAGCTCAAGGCTCAGGGTGTGAACTAGTAGCGATCATGAAGAGGCGGAGCAGGAGTAGCGGACTCGAACGCCGGCAACCTCAACAGTGAGTCGACACACACCCTGCAACCACAATTACACAGGCAGTCAACAAGAATGGACCCAACGCGATACACACAACGTTTAAAAGCAATCGTGGAAGACCCTTAAACATACCACATTTCGCTAACACTACAAACGCGAAAAAAGCGTACACACTAAACGGTAACAACACACAGTAGACAAATCACACGCGAATTCTGTATACAATCTACAAACGTTTTATGACACAAAATTTCGAAACAATGCAGCGAACAATCTACAAAGAACACAGCGATAAAACACTAAAACACGGTAAGATTTACACACACTAACACATCCGATGCCATGTAGACATTTCCTATCCAGTGGCTTATCAATACAAATTCAAAGCACCTACACATTGAAACAAACATAGCAAAAGATGGGTAATCGCTCCTCATCTATCACAGTTGTTGAAGACACCGGTAGGCTAGCACACGCGACATCATCACAACGATATCGTTCTTCCCAACATTACACACACGTAAATCCCTGCTTACACCACATGTACACATTCACTATACAACGAAACAGCCGAGGTACAACAAGCACGCGTTCAACATATGAGTTATAATCACTGGTAGAAAACCGCGTAAACATCAGTAAAACCTCCCAAGACGTACAGAAACAACCCTGACACATATGCAACTTTAAACAACATAAGACAAACCCCACGAGGACGACAACGTCGACACCACACGAGCAGCGTTTCAGCTTCAAATGACGACGTATACGGTACACAATCACGACAAGATGAAGATTCATCGTGTAGCACACACGGTGTAACAATCGCGTCCCATGGAGCGAGTACAAAAGAACGGTAAATCACACTGGTAACTACACACACCGTACAGCACACGCAGTCAAAGTCACCACTACCACCACTTCGATGTGTACCAACCTTGAGGAAACACAAACAGAGGAACACACACAAGCAAACCAACAACAGATTACACAACACAACGAAAAAAACACACCGGATACACACACACGCGTACACCACACGCGTGTACACCACACGGTGTACACACAACGCGTTACAACACACACGCTACACACACACGCGTACACACACACGCGTACACACACACGCGTACACACACACGCGTACACACACACGCGTACACACACACGCGTACACACACACACACACACACACACACACACACACACACACACACCACACACACACACACACACACACACACACACACAAGGTTAATTGGCTCTCTAATGGCACACATTGTACCAATATTTAAAAAGCTAATAGTGGAAGACCCTTTAAACAATAGGCCTATTTCGCTAACAGTTCTATAAAACGCTGGAAAAAAGCCATAGAGGATAAAACTGGATAAAAACACTAGTAGACAATATTGCTGTCTGTCTGCAATTTCTGTATATCAAATCTACTAAACTTTTATGAGTCATAAAATTTTCCGGAAAGATGTGGATGGCTGAATTCATATCTACAAAGAACACAGCGATAATAAACACTGAAAAACCTGATGAAGATTTAAACACATGCAACATCCGAGTGTCTTCATTGTAGACGTTTCGCTATCCAGTGGCTTTATCAATACAAATTCAAAGACATAATTTGAAGACAGAACTATATGCAAAAGATGGGGTAATCAGTCCCTCAGTCTTGGAGTTGGTGTGAAGAGCACCGTAGTGGCTGAGGGACTGACTATCTCATCTTTTGTATATAGTTCTGTCTTCAAATTACAAGTGTCTAAATCTTCATTTTGTCCATATTGTATACCATTCTTGTACAACTGAAAAGCCTGCAGAGGTAGCAAACAGAGCAGGTTCTAAATTATTATTAGTGGAATTTTAATCATGGAGATGTATAGACACGGGAAAAACTGTCAGATAAAACGCTTCCCAGAGACGCCGAGGAAGAAACCTCTTGACTATAATGCAAAACTTTCTAATGCAACATAAGGAAAACCCGTCACGAGTGAGACGGAACGTCGAACCAGCGAGGCTACAGCTTGTTTACGTCTTCAAAATGACTGACGTAGTTGTATGGTATACAATGCCGACAAGATGAAGAATTAGTCATCTGTGCAGCACCTCGGTAGACATTTCGCCGTCCAGTGGATGGCAGAATGTTTACAATAAAGATAGCGGAATGTTGCACATGTGTAAGCAACGACAGTCATGTGTAAGCAACGACAGTCATGAAGTCTGACCACTACCACCACTTCGATGATGGTCTACTCTGTGGAAGTGAAACTAAGAAACAGAGGAGATGGAGAATCAAAGAAACCAATGCAGAAGAAATTTAATCAACAAGAAATTAAATAGAAAACATCTCCTGGGGAAAAAAATGCATCCTAACAAACGTTTCCTAACGTTCCAGTGTGTAATTTGTACGAGGAGGAGACATGAACGTTCTGCAAGTATTAAATTTTTGACAGAACACCAGAATGTGTTTAGAAATGGAAAGTCACCCCTTAAAAACTATTTTGAGATGTAAATTAACCGAAGTCACACAGAAGATGGAGGGTTGGATATACTACACGTGTTAAGGCTGTATTAAGACTTTCGAATGAACTGCCTACAAAGAAAGCTACATAGTAAATTGTAAATGCAAACATGAGTGAAAGATAAGGTTGTGCAATAATCGCGAACAAACGATAGAAAATGCAAAACCGCAGAGGGAGTTGAATGATAGCTGTAGGCCTTTCGTGTTGAAATCAACACATCAGGAGCTTGCAATCTTTTAGATAAAAGGAGGAATTCCAAGCAAATACGTTCAAAGGAAGTGAAGGACCTAGAGCTATCATTCAACTACCCCCGTGGTTGTTTTGCAAGGTATTAGTGTATTAAGTAATACCTGAACAGAAAACAAGTCAGTATAAAGGTCAATGTTGTATTCTGTTAGTACTTGTGCATGTTGCAAAGGTACTGAGGAGAATGCAAACTGGAGATCTGCCAGTTAAGAGGCAGGACCAAGACCTGGAGCTATACGCAATCTGTCTGTCTGTCTGTCTTCTTCTCTCCCTCCCCCCCTCCCCCATCCCCCAATAACAATAAAAGATAAAGAAAAAGAGATACAGAGAACGAGTTAAAAGACTGACCTGGTGTGTGTGTGTGGTGTATTGGTGTTACTCCCCAAATTGTAGTTGCAGGGGCGAAACTCAGCTCGGTGTGGTGGTGTGTGGTTTTGTGTGGTTGTGTGTGTGGTTGTGGGGGGTTGTGTGTGTGGTTGTGTGGTGGTTGTGTGTGGGGTGTGTGTGTGGTTGTTTTGGTTGTTTTGGGTGTGGGGTTTGTGTTACTCACCTATTTGGGGGGTTGCGGGGGCGACGCAGCTCCTGGCCCCTCCCGGGACTGTGTTGTGTGTGCGCGGTGTGTGTGTGGTGTGTTGTGTGTGTTTGTGGTGTGTGTGTTGTGTGTGTGGTGGTGTTTTGTGGGGAGCGTGCTGCGTGCTCGCGCGCGCTCCCTTTGTAAAAACCCCATTTTCACTCAAAATTTTTAAACTTTTTACTCAGTGACACAATTCTATGATATAATTCTCTATTTTCATTTTTAAAAATTCAAAAATAAACACTGACACTATTGCTTTTTTCCATAAAATTTTATTAATTTTCGTTTTTTTAATTAATAACATCGTAGAAAAAAAACCTTTAAATTCTTTAGTCATTTAAGTCTCTTTATTCATGGAAATTTTTCATGGATGAAACTTTTTCCAGATTTTTAACTTATACACGTTTTTGGGAAATACAGGTTTAAACTATACAGTATCCTGAAATACAGTATGCGGGAAAATAGGATGCAGTTATACAAATCCGAAAACAATTGTGGGGAAATAGAATTATTTATATGGGATTTTGAAATGTAAATTTTGCGCTAGGTTTTTGATTGTAATAACTGAAAACAATAGCTGGGAATACAAAATATTGCAGATAAAATTTAGGGAGAATATTCTAGAAATACATGTGCTGGGCATACAGTGTGGGCTGGACATACAGTGTGCTGGACATACAGTGTCTGGACATACAGTGTGCGACATACATGTGCGGCATACATACATTGCGGGCATACAACGTGTCTGGGCTACAGTGTCAAAGGGATACATACATGTGCTGGCATACATACAGTGGCGGGCATCAGGTCCGGGCATACATACAGGGGCGACAACAGTGTGCTGGGCATACAGTGGCTGGGCATACATACAGTGTGCGGGGATACAAAAAAATTTTCGGGCATACATGTGCGGACATACAGGGCTGGCATACTACGTTCTGGCAACAGGTGCTGGACATAGTGTGCTGGGGATACAACAGTGTGCGGGCATACATACATGGCTGGACATACAGTGGCGGACATACAGTTGCTGGACATACGTGTGCTGACATACAGTGGCTGGGCTACAACTTTTGGGGGACATACAGTGTGCGGGAAAAAAAGTTCTGGCAACAAAAAAGGGGTGCGGGGATACTACAGTGGGCGGACATACAGTGTCGGCATACAGGTGCTGGGCTACAGTGTGCTGGGGCAACTGTGCTGGACATACAGTGTTTTGGCATACATACAGGTGCTGGGCATACATACAGTGGCGGGCATACATGGCTGGGCAACAACATGTGCGGGCATACAACATGTGCTGGGCATACATCAGTTGCTGGAAACCAGTGTGCTGGACATAATGGTGCGGGCATACAGTGTGCTGGACATACAGGTGCTGGACATACAGTGTGCTGGGCAACAACAGTGTGCTGGGACATAATACAGTGTGCTGGGCTACAACAGGGGCGGACATACAGTGTGATGGACATACTAAGTTGTTGGACATGTGAGGACATACATACATGTGCTGGACTACTACAGTGTGCTGGCAAGTGGATGGACACACATACAGTGTGTTGGACATACAGTGGCGGCAAACAAACATTGCTGGACAAAAATACAGTGGCTGGAATACATGTGCGGACATAAATACAGGGGGCTGGGAAAACAACAGTGTCTGGACATATATACAGTGTGTTGGACAAATGGATGGACATACAACATGTGCTGGACTAAGTTTGGGTGGACAAGTGTGATGGACATACAACAGTGGCTGGCATACTGTGCTGGACATACAACAGTGTGCTGGACAACAACAGTTGCTGGACAAGTGTGAGGACATACAACAGTGTGCGGCTACGTTCTGGACACAGGTGAGAATACAACAGGGTTGGGCATAGTGTGGTGGGCATAGGGTGCTGGACAACTTTTTGCGGGCATACATTGTGCTGGACTACATTTTTCTGGGCTACATTTTGGGGGACAAACATTGTGCTGGACATCATTGTCGGCATCAATGTGCTGGACTACATTTTGGTGGACATCAGTGTGCTGACATACAGGTGCTGGCATACATTGTGCTGACTTATGTGCTGAACATACATGTGGTGGCATACATTGGGTGGAAAATACATTGTGGTGGACAACATGTGCGGACATACATTTTGCTTTTACATCATTTTGGTGGACATAAAATTTTGCTGGGCATACATTGTGTTGGACATACATTTGGGTGGGTATAGTGTGCTTGACAACATTGTGGGGACATACTGTGCTGACATACATTGTGGGGACATACAGGTGCTGGATATAGTGTGCTTGACATACATTGTGGGGACATAAATTGTCGACATACATTGTGGTGGACATACGTTGCGGACATATATTTTGGGGGCATACAGTGGCTGGATATAGTTGCTTGACAACATTGGGGGACATAAATTTTGGGGGACATACATTGTGCTGGACTACTTTTGGGGGACATAAATTTGCTGGGCATACATTGTGCTGGATATATGTGCTGGCATACATTGTGCTGGAATCATTGTGGGGACAGTGCTGGACATACATTGTGCTGGGCAACATTGTGCTGGATATATGTGCTGGACATACATTGTGCTGGATATATGTGCTGGGCAAACATTGGCGGCATACAGTTGGTGGGCATACATTTGGTTGGGCAACATTTGCTGGGCTAAGTGGGGTGGACATACATTTTGGTGACATACAGGTCTGACATACAGTGCGCTGGACATACATTGTGGTGGACATACATTTTGGGTGGACAAACATGTGGTGGACATACATTTGGGGGCAACATTGTGCGGCTACAGTGTGGTGGACATACATTGGGGGACATACATTTTCTGGGCATACAGGGGTGGGCAACATTTTGGTGGACATACAGGTGCTGGACATATATGCGGTACTACATTGTGGGGGACATAAATTGGCGGACATACAGTGGGGACATACATTGTGGTGGGAATACATTTTGCGGACATACAGTGGGGGACAACAATTTGGTGGACAACAGTGTGCGTGCTGGACATACAGTGGTGCTGGACATGCATTTTGCTGGACATAGTGTGGTGGACATAGTGTGGTGGACATACATTGTGGTGGACATATATTGTGGTGGACATATAGTGTGGTGGACATACATTGTGCTGGACATACATTGTGGTGGACATAGTGTGGTGGACATACATTGTGCTGGACATACATTGTGCTGGACATACATTGTGCTGGACATACATTGTGCTGGACATACAGTGTGCTGGACATACATTGTGCTGGACATACATTGTGCTGGACATAGTGTGGTGGACATAGTGTGGTGGACATAGTGTGGTGGACATACATTGTGGTGGACATACATTGTGGTGGACATACATTGTGGTGGACATACATTGTGGTGAACATACATTGTGCTGGACAAACATTGTTTTGGACATACATTGTGGTGGACATACAGTGTGGTGGACATTGTGGTGAACATACAGTGTGGTGGACATACAGTGTGGTGGACATGCAGTGTGCTGGACATGCAGTGTGCTGGACATACAGTGTGCTGGGAGGTATAAGGGACCTGTTTAATAACCCACACGGAGAGAGAGATGCTCAGGAAACATACCGTAGTTGTTCTGTATATTTCGATATCCAGCTGGAGTCTTCAGCAGATACCAGTGTGGTGGTAACAGTGTCTCCATTTCGGTTATTACTTACCACTGATTAGTGTTCGTTGCCATTTTACTGGTCAACACGTTCCATCGTGCACACTGAGCAGTGAGGTGTTAGGAATGAGGTCGGTGAAGCTCGTGCTGGTAATACACTGTGCCTGCAAGAGTAGAGTGCCATAGACCACGTAGCTCTAGAATGATGTAGGTGAGCGATTTTTGATCCATGGAATATTGAATCCTGGCTGCTGGCAGCCTCGAGACACTTAGGTCTGTTACTGTCACTCTCGCATAGAATTAAGTATGCTTTATTCCAGTCTATAAAATGTGATTAGCGAATTTTATGTATTACGCAGGCACTGCTTTGATTGTACACACTTGTGTTTCTGGACTCGTGTATAGAGATCATAGACCGTCTTACCTATGTTCAGTCACAGCTGGGGGTAAGGAATACTATAATCTTTAGCTGTGAAAACAGAGGTGTTAGGGAGTCGACAGTGCAGTGTGCCCTTAATCGTTTTGCACGTCATGGCTACCTCCGGATGAACTCTTTTAGGGAATGGTTGTAATCCTGGCGGTATTACCATTATGGAGGTGCTCATTCTTTCAGCTTCTACCCTTGTCCTTGTAAACTCACCCTCTCTCTCTCTCTCTCTCTCTCTCTCCACACACGATGTTTTGAGATGGAAGGAAAAATTCAAGGCAGTAAAACTTTTTTTTCGATATAGCGGTAATCCCACTCCAACCATCCACTCAGGGCCTGAAACATCTGTAGTTGAGAGTACTTGCAGAGATCAGTGACGTCATGTCGAGGACAGCTTTACCGCTCTGAAAAGTCCAGATCACATCAAAGTCCAGTAGGCGTAAGTCTAGATATTCCTCGATTTTCGAGGTGCTATGTGTGGGAGGTCAGTCTGCCCGGTCATTCAGTTCCCATTTTCTTAATACTTGTCCTTATCCCTTCAGCCCAAGTGAGCCATACCCATCACATATACGGTACCACTAAGAGAGTCAAAACAAGGTACTGTTATATTTAGAAATTATACCATAAAAACAGCTATTTAATGACCACCTCAAACTATTCAAAATAAATGAAGCACGTGATCTAAGAGTTGTACTAGCACGTGATCTAAGAGTTGCACTAGCACGTGATCTAAGAGTTGTGCTAGCTAATAATCTAATCTAAAACACAATGATAAAACTCATTCCAAGATTTTGTCTGTGAGAAATGACAGAACAGATGTGATACATTGAGAATGAGTCTCCTGTTTCTACCTGTTTGTAACCGTAGTATCTAGTGATAATTTTCCAATTCTTTCACAGCATAGTTCTGTCAGGGAACAGAATTTCCCCATGGGAAATACCTCTAGCCAGACGTTAAGGATGTAATGGAGACCTTTATAAGTTCAGGGAAAGTAGCTAAGAGAAGACTTGGTAGAGAGTCTTGGTTGCCCGCAGAATAAGCGATGTGCGTGAGGATTCGGTGACCAGACTTTCAGGCAGATAACTCAGGTCGTGTGTTAGGTCTTGGGACCTGGTGGTACTAGTCTGACGAACTAACTCGATACTGAAAGTGAATATTCTGTTTAGTTAGCTAGTTGTATTCCATCTCAATTATCCTCCATCTTCCCCAGTTATCTTAATATCAAAACCCTTTCTAACTGCCCAAGTATATTATTGTTTTAAATAAAGAAGTATTAATAAATAGTAAATAAGTGGAATATAGCATTTACTTTCCCCATCGTAAATTTGTTCTGTATAAAACTGATTAGTGTGTACCTACATAATTCCACTGAACTAGTGTCCCCAGTAGTGTGTAGTGAGGTAAGATGGTGTCTGTACTGGTTTAACCCATTACTTACTGAAGGCAACAAGAATGTAACTCCTCTCTCTAGTAATATGATAAAATTTCAGTGGGAAATAAAGATTTGATCCTAGACAAATGTCTGCCTACTCGAGAAAAATCGAAAATAGATTCGTTGTACTTGTTTAACCATTGAAGATGTTGGCCTCGAAATGTACTACTTCTCCTATATCTATAACTCGTATGAACTATTAGTATAATTAACGTTTGCCTTACAAGTATTTACATTCTTGAAATAAATCTAAAAATTTAAATTAATTTACGATCATGGAAAAGATTTGGCTTGACAGTTCTATACAACCAATTTCAACTCAGAAGAACTATTGTCTAATTAAACGTGTGTAAGTTTTCAAACACGTATAATAATAAATAACATAAAATTAAACTATTAACTAACACCAAGATCTAGAATGGTGTTAAATTGAACAGCAATGTCGACTCAACGATAGCGAAACAGTCTATAGCGTAGTGAGTGTGGAATAGTCCAGATAGGCTGGATGAGAGTAGATTGACTAGCAGTAATGTGGTATTAACTACAGTCCAGGTGTTGATGGACTACATTAGTGTGGTATGACTAAGGTTCATGGATGGCGATTGGCTGCAGGCTGATGAAGGGTGGTGGTGGGATACAGGTTTAGTGGTGGTGATTGGACTAGCAGGTTGTGGTGGTGATGACTGGTTTAGCAGGTTGGTAGTGGATGCGGTTTATGGTGGGGATTGGACTAGCAGGTTTAGTGGTGGGTGATTGGACTAGCAGGTTTAGTGGTGGGTGATTGGACTAGCAGGTTTAGTGGTGGGTGATTGGACTAGCAGGTTTAGTGGTGGTGTGGACTGCAGGTTAGTGGGATTGGACTATCAGTTCTGGTGGTTGACTTTCTTTATCTCCATTACAGCCATAATAAACATCAACCTTTTTATAAGCTATTGTGATCTGAGTAAGGTATACCAGTATTGTACATGAATATGCCTAATTTTTGTTATAACACTCCAGTATCTTGTATTACTTTATTTAATGTATCAACCCAACTGTTATGCTACGAGAGGGAAGATCATCGCAGCTAGAAACTCTATTATACTGTACCAATTCTGGGATCCACTGGACTTATAAAACAAGGTGCCCTGGGTCGCCGGACCATTTCTAAGGTCGTGTCTTTCCACACAGGTAACAGACACCTCTGGCAGGTTGAAGGTAGTGCTAGGAACATTACGCACACTTCCTCTTTGAACTCTGGCTGGCAGGACAGTACCATACCAGTAGTACAAGTAGGCCAGCAAAACAGAAGGTAGGTTCCATACTGAGCCAGTAGCAGCAGGCAGGCGACTTTGTGAAGGTTGGGCCACTACCACAATAGTTGGTCTTAGTACGGTATATCCTGGTAGACAGGCATGCAATAGGATGATTGGGACCAACTGCTTGAGTCCAGCCCAGCATATCTCTAAGGAATGCCAGGCAATCCTCCCCTACACACCAGGCAGCATCCCTTGTACTTCACCCCATCATAGCGGCCATCATTTCCACCAATAGCCAGACAACAACAGTCCAGTTAGTGCAGCAGAATAACAGCTCTCAGTACAGCAGCAACTCTTCATAGGTCGTAACAGCATCCCAGTTAATACGGTCAGCGGCGGGAAAGGCAGTATGAGAGGCATCACAGGTAGTCGCTATAGTGAGTAAATTTTGTGTGACGGGCGAGTCGTGGGTTCCAGGTAGTTGGTAGATAACTGGTAAATGGTGGGTGGGCAGTGGGCAGATTAGATGAGGTGACTAGCCAATAAGTCACTGCAGACAGCTAACAGCAATTAAGTCACCATCCCTGGGTAACACCGGGTGACTCAGGAAGCCAGAGGTTGATAATCACAGGGCACCCACTTTATATTAATAGGTAAGGCACTGACTCGGCAGCTTGGTGATAACAGACAAGTGAATCAACCACTAGGTCACTTTCACAGACGTATCCTTGGGTGTGGCGGCAGACAGGTGACAGTAGTCGGGTATCAATCACAGGTACCATTACAACAGGTGACAGACCAGGACAATAACACAACAGTTGGGTAACAGCAAGGCAAAGGGGTTACAGGCAACGGGTAGGTGATGGGTCACTATCATCAGATGGTGGGAGTCTTGGGTAACAGCTCCTGATATGGCTGGCTTTGTGACGGCCGCGGGTGACAGCCACTACAGTGAGTAACTCAGATGGGTGACTCCTCAGATAGTGGTGGATACACCTAAGCAGTTCTCCAGTGGATGCACGCGATGTGGGTGACGTCTTACTCTTCACATATTTAATTTTTGGTTAGCAATTACTTCCTCCAAATCTCACAAGAAAAACACTCATTACTCTCCCTACACATCTAAACATTATCAGCACCCAGACCTCCTGTACCATATACAGATAAAACAAAAAATTGAAACTGACAAATACAACATGGCTAAGAATCATATTATTATAACATTCATGGGGGTAGCACTAAGCCCGTAGGGGTCAAACAGCGCCTCAAGGAATGAAATGCCTCAGGCTTGATTCAAAAAATTGAGCATTAGTCTAATTCCTTAGAACAAGAGCCCTCACCAACATCAAGGAACCTTCTCTGAGGGCGGGGCTGAGAATTATGCAGCAGCACAGATCACGAAGGTCACAACACGGTCACAAACATTGGGTCTATAGGAAACTTTCACATTATTTCAGCCTGCTAGATATTAATTCACGTTTTCCAAAAACAAAACTAATTATTTTTTCTTCACATTATGCGCTATCACTTAAAAAAAAATGGTAGCGTAACACTTGGTGGCATAAGCTTATTAGTGGAGCAATCTTAATAAAGCACATGGGCCGGTATTATGTAATAAAAAGTATACCTACACCGCTGCCAACCATATCGTGTCATGGGTGGGAAAGACAAATCCTTCTTACCCTCAGTATGGGAAAGTGAGAGTAATGAGTTAAGGCAGTGAGGACAACATTTCACCTGACAACACACTACTGAGGACTCTGCTCATTTCCAGTGAAGTAGGTGCACATTAATCAGCCTTACACACAACAAATAAAAGATAGGGAAAGTAAATACTATATTTCACACTGTTATAATTTATTAATACTAATTACAACAATACTTGGTCAAACTGGAGAAGATGCAAGATAACTGAAATAGTTAAATACAACATAATGAGGCCAGTTGACTATTCACTTGCATTACATACTAGGGTCCTAAGTAGACCACTCTAGCCCCAGGTCCCAAGACCTCACACAGAGCCTTAGGCTATCCCCAACAGAATCTTGTCCCCCCCCCACACACACACATACACATACAGCCTCAGAGAATGTGCCCAACCAAGGCTTCTCTTAGCTACTTTCCCTGAGCTTATTAATTAAGGCCTCCGCAGTGCCGCTTCGTCCTCCTCCCCTCCCTCTCAACTCCTAACCCCTGGCTACAGGTTAGCACCCATAGGAAAATTCACCACTTGGTCTCCATAGAGGCTAGAGTCCCCTGACAGAACTAGGATGTGAAAATATCAGGCGATTAGTACTTCAGATACTACGGTGACAGATACTGGATGCCCCAGTCTCAAGATATCATAACTAGCCACACTATCACCAGAATAACTCTGCTCATCAAGACTCATTATAGTACCAAACTAACACAGTCTATTTCCATACTTAGCAAGGATATCCTCCACACTATCCTGCGACTATACTCATCCAAGAATCAATTTGAAATATTACAACATTTATTAGTTTACATTCACACCATTCTATAAAAAAATAATCATAAAACTCCTCCATTTTATATTAACATACTAGAATATTAACGCCAAAGTCTATTTACATTCCGCCATGTTATCATACCAAGAAGTTATAAAAACAGTAATATGAGCTATTTCACAGCGTTAATCAAGATCGAATAATAATCATCCTAATATACCAGACCTTCCCAGGACACAAGTGCCCTTATACAGAGCTGTGTTGCAGAACAACTTTGTGGCTGATTCCAGCTTAACTTTTGTGTTAGGGAAAGGAAGAAATGTCTTGTGGAGGGAGTCTTCACCAGCCAAACATTGTGGGGGGGGGGTGTCAACAATCACGTTACCGGCGCAAGTTGAAGACAGACTCCCCCAAGTTCATTATCAGAGCTAAACTCTCTTAAGTCCTCTGAAGAAAATGTAAACTCTTGATGTTGACAAAAATACTTGAATGTCGGTCATTAAAACGTCGACTTAGAGCGTGTTTGTGTATTTCCAGGAGCTAGAGTGTGGATCCCGCTATCACGTGTACGTTGTGGCCCACAACAGCGTGGGTTCCAGCCCCGCCAGCACCACAGCCGTCGTCAGGACCCTCGGGGGCGCCCCGCAGCCCCCGCCTTCGCTACAGTTCCTCACGCCCAACTCGTCCAGCGTGACGGTGTTTCCCCGGGCGTGGGTGGCCAGGGGCTGCCCCATAACACACATGGTGCTGGAGTACCGCCAGCGAGACGACCCTCACTGGGTGCAAGGTGAGAATGAGGAAGGAAAATTGTTGGAAAATCGAGGTCGGGAGATTGAGGTAGAGGGAGGGGCAGGGATCCCCTGGTGAAGGGAGGGAGATATTGAGAGAGGGGAGGGAGAGAAGCAAGGTTGGATGTGCTTATTTCAAATCTTCGTTGATCAGCACTATAGTAATGAATTACTTCTGTTAAGAGTGGGAGACTAAAGACGTCAAAATTACCTCTCCACTTCTTACAAAGGAGAGGGGCTGAACAGCTCAACTTCAATTGTTTCCAATATGCATTTCGCACCGTTCGACTGAAGAAGCCTGCTGCTCAGGTGAAGCACTGCAAACGTCTTCATCATCTACTTGTCAGTAATGTTTACCATTAACACAATGATAATGTTGAGATCCCTCCGCTCCGCTGGACTCAGCAACCCGGCAGATATAAACTCTCCAAGCTCAGCAGTGACCTCATCTTGAAGGTAAATGGCAAAGACAACAAAGTTAAAAATGCTAAATCAGAAAAAAAAACAAGATGTGTAGTGGATTAGTCTCTCCCAAGTACTGAGGCAGTGGTCCAGCTGTACACAGTGTACGAGTACACAGTCATCAACTTACTTTTGAGACATGGAGTACGATTACTATTGCAGGTAAGGATGTCAAGAGGACGCCTCAGTTTCCAGCCAAACAAAGAAGTATGTATTCATATCTGGCTTCGTGGGCTATATAAAATAGCAGGGCTGTTTGTAATTGCTTCCTATAGTCGCTTATGGGGGTCATTTCCCTCTACTGTCCGACCCAAGCCCAGGCCTCCTGTTTTCTATTAAAAAGGACAACCAATATTTACCATCGCCAAGTTGAGTAGAGTGCAAATTTGAAGAGGCAGTCCATCAACGCACTGTCTTCTAACATAAGAGGCTTCATTGCCAATGTTGTTGAGCTCTCTGTCTGGAAAACACGGCATCCTGGTGTGATGATACTGAAAATATACCTAGATGACAGGGCTCCTGGGAACATTGCTAAGATTACCTGCTCACTGTCGTTGATGCCTGGTGACACTTTCATTGGGTTGCAACATGCTCATAAAATCTTTACATGATCAGATAATGATGCTAGTGTCTGCAATATAAGAATTAATAATCTCTAGCTCTTCCCTCGACCCAGTCGTTACTGACCCACAGTAAAGTGCTGAGTGACCCTTTTGGGTTTAGCGCTAAGTTACCATTATAATAATGACCCGGAAGAATTATTTCCAGACCGCTTGGACATGTTATGTACAAGACTACTGCTTCCAAGGTGCCACAATTAAAAAATGGAATCTGTCCACAGGCATCCTGGCTTATCCAAAACAAAAGAGCTATTATTCCTCGAGACGGGCAGCCATCACTAGGTCCTAATTCCATCAGTGATTGATAATTACCAGTTGATAATTTTCAGGAATTATAATTCCTTCCTTGACTCTCATTTGGCTCACTCACAACAATTAGAAATTTAAGAGGCCAAATAAAAGATCAAGCTTGGATAATCCCAGCTAATCACTGTGCTTAATTCCGAGGCCAAGCTTTGAAATAGGATGCAGTTAAATCGCACTGGCTTCTAAAAAATATATAGTAGACACTCACTAGTTCAGGATTTTATATTATACATATGTGTGTGTATACGTATATACATAGCATGTCTCTTATTCCTGCTGCCTTCATCACAAAAAAAAAAATCATAATGAATAATTTGATTGCATCGTCAATGTAGATTTACGTCAGATCGCTTGCAAAGAATTCCAGATTCCAATTTTGAAACATTTTTCCCAATAACTCCTGGGGTAGGGGGGTGTAGGAAGGTCATTTTTTTGTTGAATTTTTTTTCTCGTCCATATAACCGAACGTGTTTACCAGATATGAAAATCCCGTTAAACCTATCAAAGAGTACAGAGCTTGCTCTCCCTTGTGTGGCAACAGTGTCGAGTGGGGACCCCCAGGCTCGCAGGGTGGAGGTCGGGGGATTGTTGCCAGCATCACCCTACGCCCTGAGGGTGACAGCAGTGGCCAGTGCTGGCTCTACCACACACACTTACACCTTCACTACCCTCACACCTACAGGAGGTAAGCGCGCGCACTCGTACCCTTCATTTTCCAGTAGTGTGAAAGTTAATTGGGACAGGAGTAAATTTTGTGATTATCTCATAATATATCTTAGTCTCCGGCTTAATTAATTTGGGTTCTTCAGCTATGGTGTTATCCTGCGACTCGTCAGGGCTACGACGGCTGTTGTTCTGTAAGGCTATTCCTGCAAGAATGCTCAATGAGTAAATGTGGTTTTGCGAAATTTTCAGTTTCAATTTATGATTACTACTGAAATTCATGGTGGATCTTATGCCTAGGAAGCGTGCAAGTATTGTAGCTTTTAGAAAACATGCTGATTTGAGTATTAAATCACCGAAAATTTGAACCTAACAAAGTCAACTGTTGGGCAGATTCTGAAGAGCGCTGATGACACTGGTAATTGTGGAGCGCTGCGTCGAGAAAGATGTTGAAGAAAACGCAAGACAGCACCTCACGATAACAAGGTTATCATGAGAAATAGTGTGAAGGCTCCCAAGAAAACCAGTTAGGATCTATTGAGAGATTTGGCTTCAGCTGGCATAAATGTTGATTTTTCAACTGTCTAACGATGGTTCCTTAAGCTGGCAGAACTTCTAGAAAGCCTGTAAAGAAACACTTGTTGACCGCTCCTATGAAGAAAAAACGGCTGCGGTGGGCACTTTGTCATAAGGGATGGACGACAGATGAATGGAAAAAAATATATTATCGGACGGAGGCGCATTCTGAAGTACACGGGTACAGGTCAGTGGTAGTGAAGAGGTTAGCGAAGCCTAACTTCTTCGGAATGCACACATCCAACAAGTACCAAAATACCCACCTTAGAAGAACAAGTTATGTGGTAATTTTACTGCTAAAGGCCCTAGATGGCTTGTTATTGTTGAGGAAACGATAAACAGTGACAAATGCATGGCAGACCTGGCAACTCATTTGCTTCCCATTGTGGATAGAGACTTTCCTGATGGAAAATGAAAGCATTTTCCAGCAGGATCTTGCTCCATGTGGATAGAACTTTCCTGATGGATAATGAATGCATTTTCCAGCAGGATCTTGCTCCAAGCGTTCTAAATTGGCTTGGAAACTCTCCTGCCCTCAACCTAATTGAGAATCTATGGGCAATAAGTAAACTCAGGATTGCGAGCCAGGACTGTTCATCAATGAAGAAGCTAATTGCTTCTGTTATTAGGACCTGATACCACGACGATGAACTTGCCAAAATGTGTTCAACATTGGTCATTTCTATGCCGAAGTGTGTAGCAATGCTTATAAAAGCAAAAGATAGCATATCTCTTATTAAATAAATTATCTGTCATATCATTGCCTTGTATTTTTTCAAATAAATATTAATTTTCCAAAAAAATGTCATATTTATTACTGTCCCAGTTAATAAGCACACTACTGTAACTTTGAACGAAGGGTACCGAGAAGTGTATCTGTGTATATAACTAAATTTACTATTCTCTCTCTCTGTGTTTTAGGGATTAAAGTGTTATTCTTAGTATGCAAGTGATTTACAGTCAGTGATTTGCGTGTAGTAGACAGGTCATTAGTGTAACTCCTACATTTGTAAAGCTCCTTCAATTGTAGATGAATGGTTCACAGAACCGACACGTTGATAAATTAGACACATGTGCAACTCTTGGGTATCTTTATTAATAAAGATAAATTAATAAAGATAATAAAGATACCCAAGAGTTGCACATGTGTCTAATTTATCAAAGCTCCTTCAAGGAACTCTTTGGATCAAACCTGAGTGACTCCCATTTCCGAAGCGCTGTGTGACCCTTATGGGATTAACGCTTCTCCATAAAAATTAAAATGACCTTTGTAAGGTCACATTTTTTTTCACGAAAGTCTGGAATGTATGTCAACTTTTCACTGGTCAGATAAAACTTGCCTCTCACTATAAATATATTCTATACTGTTAGACGGACACAATGTATTGTTATGAAACAACCACTCAAAAGTTTTTTCTTTTTCTAGAATCCCGTTATTCTTTGTGCTTTTACATTTTCGTTTCATCTCACCAATATTGTGTTCCTTTAAATTGAATTCTCTCGAAGCATGCCCGCACGCGCGCCTGCACACTCATATATATATATATATATAATATATATATATATATATATATATATATATATATATAATGTGTGTGTGTGCAAAACAACCACTGTGAAAGAATAGCACAATTGCAAGCACATTATCAAGGAATTATGTTCCTTGATAATGTGAGAAGTCATGAAAGTGCTTGGAATTTTGGTGTTTTTTCACAGTGGTTGTTTGGCACATTCTGATATCACCTGTTTACTGTGATTTTATTGCATGAAAATATATATATATATATATATATATATAATTATATATATAATATAATATATATAATATATATATATATATATATATATATTTTATATATATATATTCACAACCACTGTGAAAGAATAGAGAAATTCCAAGTGCTTTATTGACTACTCACATTATCAAGGAACAATGAAAGTAAAGCATCAAAGGAAGGTATGAAGGGGTAGCCCACACCTCACTGTCAGATCCCACAACAAAGAAGCACCTGACGCGAGACAGCAGGCCCGCCGGCCGAACTAGACAGGTCCTTCACACAACCCACCAACAAACTATTCTACCCAAGAAATAAGAAATTTAAAAATTTATTATTTGTCCAATGCATTATTAAATTCTTCCCAAATTCTTTTAATTATAAATGGATCTAATTTATATAAACCAAAGGAAATATTCATATTATTGTCAAAACTGCTTTTTATGAAACAAGATTCAATTATATTCCTGTCGACCATTGACTTGCTTGATACTACTTTCTCAACTTTTTGAAAATCAATTGGATGGTTAAAATCTCTTGCATGAATAAAAAGATCATTGGAATCTTGTCCAGTTCTAATGCTATATTTATGTTGTTTTAATCTTAGTTCGAGATTTTTACCAGTTTGACCGTAATAAACTTTATCGCAAATTTTACAAGGAATCTTATAGACACATCCATCAGCATTTTGGAGGGAATTCTTCATCAAAAGTTTCTTTTTACTGTATCAAGATTTTTGAATGCAACTTTAATATTAAAAGTCTTAAGAAGAGAAGGCATATCAACCAAGTTTTCATGGTAAGGGAGAACCAACATATTTTTAGTTGAATAAGGCTGGTTGTCCCTTTTTGGATTGTAAAAAGTATTTCTAGCAACTTTAAGAGATTTATCAATTACATTTCTTGGGTATTTCAAATCATTACCTATTTCATAAATTTTGGATATTTCCTCATCTATGAACTCTGGACTACAAATTCGTAAAGCTCTCAAAAACATTGATGAGAAAATAGACAGTTTAACTCTATCTTGATGGGAAGAATAATAGTGGACATAGGAACAGTTATTTGCTTCTTTGTTGTGGGATCTGACAGTGAGGTGTGGGCTACCCCTTTATATACCTTCCTTTGATGCTTTACTTTCATTGTTCCTTGATAATGTGAGTAGTCACGAAAGCGCTTGGAATTTCTCTATTCTTTCACAGTGGTTGTTTTACATATTCTGAAATCACCTGTTTACTGTGATCTTATTGCGCATATTATATAATATATATTAATATTATATAAATATATATATATAATATATATTTATATATATATATATATATATATATAATGTGTGTGTGTGTGTTAAGTATTGTAACCACGAACAAGTGGTATTTAATCAGTAGCAACTCTGCTACTAGCCGGGGGATCGAACCCGTTTTGTTTTAGCCCGCCTCATTGGTGAGCAAAATTCACGTGCTCTAACCATACAATCCTAAAGAATCACGCACCCAGAGAGCTAGTGTTGTACTGTGATCGAGGACATACGTTGGTGTGGGTGCCCGGAGCAAATTTCATTCTACTCCCCGTATGGTGTTCTAGCCTCACAAGCAGTAACCACGAACACGGTTTCGATTCCCGCTAGTCCACAGTATTGTTATTGATATATATATAATATATAGTATTATATATATATATATATAATAATATATATTTTATAGAATGAGCATAGCTATTTAATTTAGCAAAGAAGTTTTTTTAAACAAGATTGCTTAACACAATCCTTCCTAATTGAGCTAAGTGGTATAGATATGTTGATATTTTGTGTGTTATGCCTAAGAATGTAGATATAATCCATTTCCTTGTTAAATTAAATAGCTCATTCTATAAACTTTACTGTTGAGTTCGTAGAAAATAACTCGCTGCCTTTCCTAGATGTTTTAATTATTAAGGGCAATAATGAATTCAAATTTAAAATTTACAGAAAACCTACAAATAACTGTTCCTATGTCCACTATTATTCTTCACATCAAGATAAAGTTAAACTGTCTGTATTCTCATCAATGATTTTGAAAGCTTTGCGTATTTATATTCCAGAGTTCATAGATGAAAAAATATCAAAAGTTTAAGAAATAGCTAATGATCTAAAAAAACAATAATGTAATTGATAAATCTTTTAAAATAGCAAGAAATACTTTTTACAATCCAAAAAGGGACAACCAACTTTATTCAACTAAAAATATGCTGGTTCTCCCTTACCATGAAAACTTGGTTGATATGCCTTCTCTTCTTAAGAATTTTAATATCAAAGTTTTATTTAAAAATCTTGACACGGTTAAAAAAATTTTGGTTAAAAAATTGCCCTCATGGAAGATTCCTTGTTAAATATGTGATAAAAGTTCATTACGGTCAAACTGGTAAAAGTCTTGAACTTAGTTTAAAGCAACATAAATATAGCATTAGAAGTGAACAAGATTCTAATGCTCTGTTTATTCATGAGAGAGATTTTAACTATCCAGTTGATTTTAGAAAGGCTGAGAAAGTTATATCAAGCAAGTCAGTGGTCGACAGGAATATAATAGAATCATGATTGATAAAAAATTTTGAAAATATGAATATTTCTTTTGGTTTATATAATCTGGGGTCATTTATAATTAACAAAATTTGGGAAGAATTTAAAGTACATTAGACAAATAAAAAAAACTTAATGCTTGGGTAGAGTATCAGTTGTGCTATACATTCGGGTGTTGTGACGCGACTGTGAGGTGTAGTCTTTCCCTTACATGCCTTCCTGTTGATGTTTTGTTTTATAGTTCCTTGATAATGTGAGAAGGCACGAAAGCACTTGGAAATTGGCCATTTTTTCACAGTGGTTATTCTGCATATATATATTATTCGTAACGTATACACACAAAAAAAATTGGGAAGAATTTAAGATACATTACACAAGTTAAATTCTTAATACTAGGGTAGAATATAAGCTGTGTTTCACGGATCCTTGACTACCTACCTACATCATAAAAAGTCAGGTGTTGTGAGGTGGCCGCGAGGTGTAGTCTCGTCCTTATGTGCCTTCCTGTTAATCTTTTATTGTTATAGTTCCTTGTTAATGTGAGAAATCACGAAAGCGATTGGAATTTCACTATTTTTTTCACAGTGGTTATTGTGCATATTGTGATATCACCTGTTTACTGTGATCTTATTACCGTGATCTTAAATTCTAACCCTACCAACATCAGATATTAGGGACGGAATTTGGTGTAAATAACGTATATATGGACCCATCCTGCCTTGTGTCAGCTGTTCAGGCTAATGTTAGTTTTGTTATGGCTGGGAATGTTTGCATGGCATACTTAAGCCTCCATAATAACAATTGATTACTGTTTAAATGCCACATCCTACGTCAGTATTGTTGTTAACCATGTGCACATCTTTATGGCCAGTCTACCCATCTTCCAAAGGCTACTTCCAGTAGGATAACACAGTGTCACGAAGCACATGTCATCTCAAGCTGGTTCCACGTACGTTACAGTGAGTTGCGTGTACTGGAATGGCCTCAGTCACCAGATCTCAGATCTTTGGCATGTGGTGTAACTGGAGATTCACAACATGAATGTGCAGCTGACAAATCTGCAGCAACTGCGTGATGCTATCATGTCAACATGGACCAGGATCTCTATTACTTTCCAGCACCTTGTTGAATCAATGCTACGAAGAATTCAGGCTGTTCTGGGGGTGGGGAAGAGTGGGCCCAACCCTGTACCTAATAGTGGCCACTGTGTGTGTGTGTGTGTGTGTGTGTGTGTGTGTGTGTGTGTGTGTGTGTGTGTGTGTGTAATAAATTTATATTTTATACAGTGTATCAGTTTTCGCAATACTCTAGTTGGATAAGCGTTATGAATCTGTGTAGTACAGTGACAAAGGCGGCAGACTGCACTTATCATTTCTTCTATTTACAAGGTAACACTAAACATTTGTTAATTAACATTAAATATTTACTAATGCCTTAGGATAAGGGAATCAGAACACAGCTATATTCTTCTGGCAGTAAAATGGGAGTTCCTTTTTTAGTGGCTCTTTAAAGTGTGTGTACACATACAATGCTCTGCTGTGTATGCAGAGTTGCCGCCTGTGTGGTCAAGCAAGGCGTCTCCCCAATGGCTCTCCGTCAGGGTGTTGCTGCCTCTTCTCTCCTCCGTGGTGGCCCTAGCCTCCTCCCTCGCCCTCGTCTGCTACTGCGTTAGGAGGAGTAAGTGTTTTACATAGTTTTCCTCTAATGTTTAGTTTACAATATGTATTGGAGTTAGGCTAGAATGCCGCAATCCCGTGACTGGAACCATTCACAGCTTCACCCTATGAATCTGAAATAGGAACTAGATTATATTTCAGCCTATCCTAGACCTTGGCTATCATTATATTGTTTATGGCAAAAACACATTTCATTTTTTTTTAGTCTACGTAAACCGACTTTAGTCGCAGATTTTGGCATGAATATAATTTTCCTTTTCAGAGACATCTCCGTCGGGAGGCAGCGAGGGAGATGCAGAGGGAGGAAGCGAGGGCACAGGGCGCAGCGCCAACACCGCCGCCCGCGACAACAAACACAACTTGGCGCAGCGCGAGCAATACTACGCCACCATCAGGAAAGCCGCGCCTAGGGACCAGCAGAGCGACCTCATACCCGGTGAGTGCCGGCATACCTCACCTACCACCAGTCTCTCCCCTCGTACAAGTATCCTCTCTCTCTGTGACTTGTGTCAAGTAGACTCTGTTCTTCCACTCGTCCAACATGACTGACGTCAGTGTTCCCTTATTCGCTATTATCATCTGCGTCAGCAGCTCCGTCAGGAAGGTGCTCAAATAGATTATGATTCTGTTAGTATTTAAGCCAAGCCATAGACGTTGCTCCTGACTAAGATGGCACACTCCCTCCCTCCCAACAGAGAACGCTGAGGACATCTACCCGTACGCCACCTTCCAGCTACCCGACCCGGCGCCCCCAGATCCAAACCACATCCCCATGTACCCGATATACCAGACCCGCACTGACAAGGTCCGTACCCGAGTCTTACTGTATCATCTCCTTTGATAAACTGTGTGTTTACCTTGTGTGTTGTAATTTGTGTCCAGGTGTCTGCTAGTGAGAGACCGGTGAGCTCACTTTCAGTAAGGTAGCTTGTCAAAAATTATTCCGTTTGATATATCTGTATACTCAACATATATATCCGTTTGATATATTTGTTGAGTATACCTGGTAAAGTGTATGGTAGAGTTATTATTGAAAGAATTGAGTGTAAGACCGAGAGTAGGATAGCAGATGAACAAGGAGGCTTCAGAAAGGATAGTGCGTATAGACCAAGTGTTTACAGTGAAACATGGTGAACAGTATTTCGATAAGGGTAAAGATGTTTTTGTGGCATTTATGGATTTGGAAAAGGCGTATGACAGGGTGGATAAGGGGGGGGGGCAATGTGGTAGATGTTACAAATGTGACGTAGGTTACTGAAAGCAGTGAAAAGCTTTTTACGAGGATAGTGAGGCTCAGGTTAGAGTATGTAGGAGAGAGGGAGATTTCCCAATAAAATTAGGACTTAGGCAAGGATGTGTGATGTCACCAAGGTAGTTCAATATATTTATAGATGGGGTTGTAAGAGGAATGCTCGGGTGTTGGCAAGAGGTTTGAGGTTAAAAGAAAAAGAATCTAACAAAGTGGGAGTTGTCACAGTTGCTCTTTGCTGATGACACTGCTTTTGGGAGATTCTGAAGAGAAGTTGCAGAGGTTGGTGGATGAGTTTGGTAGAGTATGTAAAACAAGAAAATTGAATATAGGAAAGAGCAAGGTGATAAAAATTAGGTTACGAAAGACTGGATATCTGGTTGGAGGGAGAAAATATGGAGGAGGTGAATGTATTCAGATATTTAGGAATGGACGTGTCAACAGATGAGTCTATGAAAGACGAGGTGAATCATAGAACTGACGAGGGGACAAAGGTGAGTGGTGCACTGAGGAGTCTGGAGACAACATTGTCCATGGAGCAAGAGAGGGTAATGTATGAGAGTATAGTTATACCAACGCTCTTATATAGGTGTTGAAGCATGAGTGGTGAATGTTGCAACATGGAAAATGTTGGTGTGAACTATAATGCAGAGAATTCGTAGTTTGGAAATTAGGAGGGTGCGGGATTACTAACACTATTATCCAGAGGGTTGAGGAGGGTTTGTTAAGTGGTTCGGACATGTAGAGAGGTTGGAACAAAATAGAATGACTTCGAGAGTGTATAAATCTGTAGTGGAGGGAAGGCAGGGTAGAGGTCAGCCTAGGAATGGTTGGAGAGAGGGACTAAAGGAGGCTTTGTGTGCGAGGGGCTTGGACTTCCAGCAAGCATGTTAGATAACGTGTTAGATAGCAAATGGAGACAAATGGTTTTTAGGACTTGACGTGCTGTTGGAGTGTGATCAGGGTACTATTCATGAGGGGATTCAGGGAAACCGGCAGGCCGGACTTGAGTCCTGGAGATGAGAAGTACAGTGCCTGCACTCTGAAGGACGGGTGTTAATGTTGCAGTTTTATAACTGTAGTGTAAGAGTGCCTTTGGCAAGACAGTGATAGAGTGAATGATGGTGAAAATTTTTCTTTTTTCAGGCCACCCTGCCTTGGCGGGAAACGGTCGATATGTAATAAATAATATATATATATATATATATATATATATATATATATATATATATATATATATATATATATATATATATATATATATAATAATATAATGTATTAGATATATATAATGTCGTGCCGAATAGGCCGAACTTGCGATCTTGGCTTAAATAGCAACGCTCATCTTGCCATATAGGACAAGTGAAAATTTGTATATGCAATAATTTCGCCAAAATCATTCTGAACCTAACGAAAAAAATATATTTGGTTGTGTTTGTTTAGTACTAAATTATTGTAAACGTATTTAAAATATATTTAGTTGGGTTAGGCTAAAATAAATTGCTCTTGTATAATAAGGTAGGGAAGTTTTCTAAGATTCTTTTGTGCAAAATTAAAAATTTTTACTTAACATTAATGAAAAATATTATCTTTAAACGTATAAGAGAAAATTTCAGAAAGGTCTTAATTTTAAAAGAGTTATTGCTAATTGACCAGTTTTGCATATTCGGCACGACTATATATATATATATAATATATATATATATATATATATATATATATATATATATATATATATATATATATATAAAACATAAGGAAGAAGGAACACTGCAGCAGGTCTACTGGCCCATTCGAGGCAGGCTCAAGTCTCCTACTGGCTTAAGCCAATGACCAAACCTAGTCAGGTCAGGTCACATTCACTTTAAAGAAGTAACACGGCATCAGACCTACTAGCACAAGCTAGTCAGGTCCAACTCACACTCACCCACACCCACTCTGTATTTTTCTAACCTATTTTTAAAACTACACAACGTTTTAGCTTCTATGACGATACTCGGTACCGTCATAGAAGCCAGTGTTTTCCTATATCCAAACCAGTGTTTTCCTATATCCTTCCTGAAACCTGATTTTTCCAACTTAAAACCATTGATGTGAATCCTGTCTTGATTAGATATTTTTAACACTCTGTTTACATCCCCTTTATTTATTCCTGTTTTCCATTAATACACCTCAATATTCCCCCAATTCTACACCTTTCTAGAGTGCAGATTCAGGGCCCTCAGTCTGTCCTCATAGGGAAGATTTCTGTTATATGGAATCAACTTTATCATCCTCCTTTGTACGTTTTCCAGTGCATTTATATCCATTCTGTAATATGGTGACCAAAACTGTGCAGCATAATCTAAGTGAGGTCTAACCAAAGATATATATAGTTGAAGAACCTGAGGACTCCTATTATTTATGCTACTTGATATAAAGCCAAGGATTCTTTTCACTTTATTGTTAACATTTATGCACTGTTGTCTTTGTTTTAGATTACTGCAACCAGACCTCCCATATCCTTTTCGCAATCAGTAATATTAAGATCTACATTATTTAGTTTATATAGTGGCATGGTTATCTTCCTGTCCAATGTTTTGAACTTTGCATTGTCTATATTAAACTGCATCTACCACTTCGCCGACCACTGCATCAATCTATTAAAATCTTCCCGGAGTGCTCTAATGTCCTCGTCTGAATGAATTCCACGGCCTATTTTGGCGTCATCGGCAAACTTCATTGTCACTACTTATTCCCTCATCTATGTCGTTTATGTAGATAGTGAACAGCAACGGGCCCAACACTGACCCATGTGGAACACAGCTCGTGACGCTTCCCCACTCTGATTTCTCTCCATTTATGCAAACTCTCTGCTGCCTATCTGTCAACCACGCCTCTATCCAAGAAAAAATTTCTGCCAAGCCCTAGAAAGTTGAAGGAAGAGTATAATAGCCATAGAAGACAGGCAGCCTACAAGCACTGATAAAGTAATAACCTAGCAAACATAACGTTGAACATTAAAATGGTATAAAATAACGACAGATTGTTAGTTATGCTACGATATAACAGCCAAGGATTCTTTTATTGAACGTTTACGATTATCACTGTATGGCTTCGTTTAGTCGATACAGTATAACTTTATCGAAGCAGTAATATTGAAGAGATCGTATCATTCATTTAAGTTATTATGGTGGTATCCCTCAGTCTGTTGAACTGAGCATTGTTTCATTCTGTCTCCTGCAACACTATCAATCTAAATTACAATGGAGCTCTATATGTCCCGTCTGAAGTGAACACGATTTTTTTGGGTCAGGGCAAAGTTCCTTTCAACATTCTCACTATAGGTTTGAAGTTGTGAATTAACGGGCACTGCCCTGAATACATTCGTCCTTCAAGATTTCTCTCCCTTTATCAAACTCTCTACTGTATCTGCACCTGACAAGAAAAAATTTCTGTCAAGGCGAAAGTTTCGAAGAGTATAATACCTAGAGACAGGCATAAATGA
The DNA here is from genome assembly GCF_026875155.1 of Cherax quadricarinatus. Taxonomy (NCBI): domain Eukaryota; kingdom Metazoa; phylum Arthropoda; class Malacostraca; order Decapoda; family Parastacidae; genus Cherax; species Cherax quadricarinatus. The sequence continues at coordinate 46,553,974 of NC_069413.1, read as the reverse complement.
TGTTTACCTAACAAACATAACGTTAGTGAATTGGTAATAAAAATTCAGTGAGACTTCAATGCAATATTACAGACTTTAAATTCTGAATATAGATATATCTGGTAATTGTTTTGGGAAATTTCCAAAAGAAAATGGGTCTATGGCCGATTCAAAAAAAGGGAGACACCTGTAATTTATCCAGAGGAAGACGTCTGTATTTTATGTCCCACCCAGCTCTTGAGCAGACAATGGTCTAACACAAAAAAGCAGGAAAACAGGTCATAATTCCTCACTGTGAAACTACAACACTTAAGACAAACCAAAACATTGATATAGGAATCTGGCTTCAGGTTATACAGGATAGCCTCAATTATAAATGAATCAAGTTTGAATAATCCGAAAATGCTGTTATATAATGAATATTTATCATGTCTTATAATTGCCGATTCTAAATATTTCTTTCCAGTCCAGTCTTGAGGTACAAGGAACTAGGATTTTGGCTTCCTATCAGTTTGCAGGATTTCTGCATATGTTGAGCTCACTGACAAATTGCAAAATGTTAACATGTCAAATGATTTTATGCTAGTAAGTTTTGATGCTACGGCGTTGTTCACCCGAGTTTCTGTTACCAGTCTATTATCTGGGAGAAGAATTAGGTAAGTTCGCCGTGCCATTCGATAACACTATTATTGAGCAGATTTTTTGAGTAGTTAATTGAAAGTTTGAATTTGAAAGGCAATATTATGCTCAAAGGCAGGGAGTGGCTATGTGAAATCCATTAAACAATCTGCATATGGATTTTTTTTAGGCTAAGCTGATGAATGATATCCTGCCCTGTGAAGCCAAGTGGTTCGATATGTGGATGACAGCTTGTGTCTTTGGCCTAATGATATGTTCCCGAACACATTTTTACCCAGACTTGACGCTCTTGTTCCATCTATTAAACTCACCAGGGAGAAAAAGTTCTGATCCATCGGATGTTCATATATGCATTACTACTCTAACCATGAAAAAAAGAGTAAAGAGGAGAGTCCCTCTCACTGTTTCTGAGAGCTTACCGAGTGTACAGCCCAGAGTTTCTTGATGAGAAAATTAGGAAAATCTTTGATATTGCTACAGAACTACGTTACCCTAAGGAGTCTGGGAAACTGCTTTGCTGGCAGCTAGGAAAATGTTATAGGACTGAACCTAGAATAACCCCACAGATCAATAATGTGCTGGTTTTTCCCTACAATGAGAATTTATCTGTCCTGAATGCCCTAAAAAAATCGACATACAAGTGTTTTTTTAAGAATTCACAGACTTAAAAGTAATTTGATAAAGAATTCCACTGGCAGTGTTTACAGGATTGAATGTAATGGCTGCAACTTATCTTATGTGGGACATACTAGCAAACCTCTAGATGTCAGGGTAACATAACACAGATATTCAATACAAACAGTTCAGAAATCAAATGCGATATTCAGCCACAACCAGATTTGTAACAGTCCTGCAAATTGATCTTAAACCTGTCCTAGTTCCTTGTGGATGGAAAGAAGTATTTTAGAATCACCAATTATAAAACATTATAAACATTACATCATAATAGTTTAGGATTATTCAAACTTGATTCTTTTAAAACTGAGGCTATTGTACATAACCTGAAACCAGATTCCTATACAAATGCTTTGGACTATCTTAAGTTCGTAGCTATGCACCGAGGCATTATGGCTTGTTTTCCTGCTTGTGTTTGACCAGCAGTATCAGCTCAAGAGTTGGGTGGGATAGATAAACTACCTCTTCCTCTGGATAATCTATAGGTGTCTCCCTTGTGTTTTAAGTGAGTCGGTCGTAGACCCATTTTCTGAATATTATGAATTTTTTCTAAGACAATTGCCAGATATATCTGTATTCAGAATTCAAAGTCTTTATATCGTATCGAAGTCTGACCGAATTTATTATAACTATCATGTCACTAATATTACGTTTTCTAGATCATAACTACATTATCAGTGCTTGTGGGCTGGCTGTCTTCTAATGCTGTAATACTCTGCTTTCATCTTTCTTGCGCTTGGCACTTACTGGTCTGCCTTCAGCAATTAGTCTATCTGGCGCCTCATTCGAGCTAGAAATTGTTCCCCTGAACTAATTTGCTTGGACTTCACACTTATTTTTGCAAAACGAAGGGCCTAGAGCTATCGTTCAACTCCCCCTATTTTTTTTTTTTTACATCTTGTATTGCTTGTTCGCAATTCCGCATATATATATATAAATATATATATATATAAATTTATATAAGGTATATTATACGTTTGTATAGGATTAAATATTTTGTTAAACTAAAGGCACATCTTGGATGCTTTATAGCCACATGGGAGAGGCTGCTCATGGAGCAGATACTATATATTTGCTGAATCAACGTAGGTCTACAGTGATGAATTAGTCGTATTTATTAGTGTCTGCAAACACTGTGCACAAACCTATTGTGACTTAACGAGAGCCGTTCTCTGGTAATCGGACAATCAGCCACCATTAATGTTTCTCATTAGTCACATGGCAGCAGGTCAGACACGCACAGGAGGGCATTAACCCCGGCCTTGACACGCCCCGCAACTGAAAGGGGCCAGGACAAGAGGGAGAGAGGGACGGGGGTCTGAGGTATGGAGGTGGAGATGGTTCCTTGAAGATTGGGGGAACATGAGTGGTGGTGATGGGAAGAAACTGCATGATGTGTTATGAAGAAGGTAAACCTGTCTGTGGTGTTCAAAAGGGAAGATCTGTCTCTGGTGTTGGACAACAACTTCATATATTATCACCAGCAGCAACAGATCATCATGTATTTAATGGTATGGTTTATAGGTAGTGGGGGAGTTGTAATGGGGAATCCTTTGGGATCTATTTTGATCAATGCTTTCATTTTGAGGTCGAATGGTTAAATAAGTCTCCAGCGGAATTTAAATTATAATCGTAACTGAATGTTAAACCCACAAAGGTCATACAGCGAACTGAATTTAAAACATTATGATATCGACGATACTTTTCTAATATTTACATCACTCGACCATGTACCATTAGTCTTGCAGTATTTAAATTAAAAACACACTCACATGGAGTTCACGTCTGAAGTAGACAAATAGAACATTTTTTAATCACTTTTGTTAGCCATAATGATAATTTTAGCACTTCAGTGTATCGTAAACTAACAATGGCTTTACAAAATTCTCTTCGTTTGTATTCATGCAATATAAGCAAAATTTAATTTCCACTTGGACTTCTAGATTATTATTACAATCAAAACTAAGCGCTAATCCCACAAGGGTCATGCAGAGCTGCAGGGCAGGATGTGATCAAGATGAAATATGCAAAGATGAGAGCAGCAGCAGCAGCAGCAGCAGCGGCGGCGGCGGCGGCGGCGGCGGCGGCGGCGGCGGCGGCGGCGATCGGGAGCATGTAAGAGACAGTCAGTAAGGTTAGTGGGCAGCGCTAAAGAGGAAAATATAATCAAAGTTAGTGTGATAAAGCTGCCCATAACAAAAAGTCAGAGGGAATATGCGTCTGGACCTGAATTTATACGATAAAGAGAAACCTTACACAGGTAAACAACTGCATAAGTTACCACATCATACAGAACCAAAAATAACTGTTAAGAGCAGTTCTTTATTTCCAATAACATTCATAAATAAAAGTAGCTTTTCTTTAAAAAAAAATGAGCTAACAGAACTGTTAAAGAATTTTATCCCCAGGTTAGTGTGATAAAGCTGCCCATAACAAAAAGTCAGAGGGAATATGCGTCTGGACCTGAATTTATACGATAAAGAGAAACCTTACACAGGTAAACAACTGCATAAGTTACCACATCATACAGAACCAAAAATAACTGTTAAGAGCAGTTCTTTATTTCCAATAACATTCATAAATAAAAGTAGCTTTTCTTTAAAAAAAAATGAGCTAACAGAACTGTTAAAGAATTTTATCCCCAGGTGAGAGTTAAATTTAAGCCTAAATACACTATACAACGTCTCTTTACTAATAATAATAATCTTTATTTCTACAAGTACATAATAAAACTTAGACCTAGATGACATACTATATAGAAAGACCCTGATTATGCAGAGCATTTCGGGCAACTTAAGTTAATTTTGTCCCCCGGGATGTGACCCTTAACAGTCGGTTAAAACCGAGGTACCTACTTACTGCTTAGTGGACAGGGACAACAAGTGTCTTGAGTAAACACGGTCACTGTTTCCACTCGTACCGGGGATCAAACCAATGTCCTCACTGTAAGAGCTGAATGTGCTACCAACAGTACTAAGGGTCACCAAAAATGTTATAGCTATGGAATTACAGTCGTCCTCAGTCTACAAATATAACTGTCATAGCTTTAATGCAATGTATATTGGTTAAACTCAACAGAAGGTCCGCATCTTTGAACACTTGGTCAGGTCTATTAGACAAAACAGGCAGTTAAATAAATCCTCATTTAATGTCATACACTAACACAGACCAACTATAGACATGGAAACATTCACTGTGTTGTCCAGTCTATCCAACACCAGTGAGGTGGCAACTTTAGTCTCTCTGCACCATTAAAGACACGTCTTCCCTGTGAAATAATGAACGCTCAGTAGTGCTACTTTATTTCTAGTTTTTATTTTTATTCTTTTTCTCTTTTAATTTGATGTTTAGCATATGTTTAGTTCTGGTTTTGTAGTTGATTTTCTTTGATTTTTCTTGTACAGTGCCTGATGGAGTGAGTTAACTCTGAAATTAGTCGTGAACAAATGTTTTAAGTAGCAGTGTTGGTTTTCAACTCCATTTCCCAAGGAACTCTTTAATCGCTCATACACATGACCGGTTTTACCTATTCGGCGCGACGTTTATATATATATATATATATATATATATATATATATATATATATATATTAGTATCAGAAAGGGAAAGATCTGAACCCGTAAGACTCGTATATCCCTTTGGACCACACAGGGCTGGAGGGTTACACAGCAGGAAGTGGGTGGGTGAAATTCCTTTTGTCAACAGTAATTATCACAAAGGTTTTCTGTTGATTGGTGATCGCACTTTCTTTTGTGTAAGACAAGCACCCCAGGGTAACCCATGCTGGGGTACAGGAGTCGTGTGTGAGCGTGCTAATAAACACTCTACTTGAAGTCATTACTTGCTGGTTCACTAGTAGTGCACTCACTTAGTGGTCTCAGCTCCAACTTATAATTCAGTACAACACAAAGAAACTGTTGCCCTCGACAACCCCGTCCCCCCCCCACACACACACACTTTAACATAGCCCCCCTTACACACACACACACACACACACACACACACACACACACACCGCTCAACGTTACTCTTCAGTACACCAGCAACAAATCTGCTGTCAAGATACCCAAGTGTTACACATGTGTCTTATTCATTAACAAAGCTGTACTATAAATTTGGTAAACAGCGTAAGGATGGGGGACCACACAGTGCCTGGGGAAATGAGAATCAATCAGGTTTGATTCAAGTAAAATGGTGTTCCAATGCCCTGAATCAAGAACCCTTCACCGTTGAACAATGTGGCGTGCTAAAAAAAAAAGTCAGCCCACCATCACGTAGAATTAATAGGTCACAACAGTACATTAACACTTCGTTCCCCCAACAGGTTGTGTACCGTATAATTTGCTCCGGATATCCATCAGGCAGATTAATGAAAAATATGGTTGGCGTGCTATTGAAATTCGGCTATTTACATATCGCTATCGGTAGCTACCCCCACCCCACCACCGTGTATATATTAATAAGCTATTGATCAGCAATCCTAAAATAAAAAATAAGTGCTGCTGCGCAAACGATAAATATTTTGGTGTGGTTTCTCCTTCAAACGACACAAAGTTAGGAAGTCACGTTTTAAGGTAAATCTGGAGCACACGGTAAGTCACAGCGACCGTGATGTCATAATAAACGCTATAGAACACTCTTCGAGCGTGTAGCAAGTCTTGAACCTAACGGAGCACGTTTCGAGCGATTATCTCGTCACGAATAATAATGCACCTTAGTAACATCCGGTCCTCGTCAACATCACAACGCACGTTGCCAGCAGTCGTCAGACGAGTCACAGCGCACGTCGCGTGCGAGTATTATATCATAAAGTAATAACGCTCGTTTCGAGCGTTTAGCATGTCAAAAAAACAAAACTATTGCAAGAGAAAGCGATGCGAGAATCGCCAAACTTTATTTTTACAATATCTTTTGAAGTTTTGATTCTGTATTCATGCTTAATGAAACAGTAAATTTTCTTTATTTGCTTTATTTGCGAGCATATTGAGAGGCCTTTGATGTACCCCGAGGCTGCCAGCTGGTTCCTCCTCTCTGATGTTCACACTTTGTACTTGCCTAGTTGAGCTTGTAGGAGTCGAGTCTCTGCTCCTGGTCTTTCCTGCCTTAACCTACAATCGACATACCCATTTGAACTTGTTAGGGTCGAGTTTCCTGTCCTATATTCCCCACTTCCCTTCTCTTATGTGTCTAAGGTTTCCTGATTTCTTGAAGAGAGAAGAATAAAGGCCTTTCTGTCTGATCTCTTGCCCTGCAGGGTCCAACTGAATGCAAATGTTCCGTTCCTGTACTGAAGGCGTGAACTTATGACATTACTGTCAGGTTTGTAATGCCTACACTGGAGACACCATTAAATGAGAAATCCTTATTGGCAGCTCGGTCCACTGGACTTGATGACATCATCATGTAATAAACTTAATAATTTTAAAGTAGCATCTGCAACACCTTATTTTACACAAATTTATATAGTAGTTACTTGTTTGAGTGACATCATATTAAATGCCAGTTTTGCCAACACGCAGGTTCAATAGGCTTCTGGCTGAGTAAAAGTGTGAATGGGGACAATTTCGAAATCTTCAGCATGAGCAATCACGTTACTTAGACACTACACAAATAACCCGGATACAGAAAAACCTTATGACGACATTTTGGTCCGACTTGGACCATTAACTGCAGTATTAGTTGTTCAGTCAAAACATGAAGGTTAGCGCCAGTAGACACTAACTCGGAACTCTCGTCAGTAGCATCACAAATAAATTTCATCTAATGTATATGTGATTCTCTACAGTGAGAGCGTACAGCGGGACACTTAGTGGCTATACAACAGTACACCCAAGGTACACTGGCAGCAGACCAGCGTGTGGGGAAGGTCTGGATCTCACCACCATGGTGATTGTTTAAGGATTTTCCTGACAACTCTCATGACAGTGGCGCAGCTACGGGATGGAGGGAGGAGGAGAGTTGAAGTTCTAACAGGACGAAAGCCCCTTCAAGATGACAATACTTTCTATTCGGTTAATGGCTAATTTTTCCACTGTATATTACCTACCAGTGATCACGAGAGCACGATAGTTTACTGTGTTTCACAAACACACTGAAAATCTTGGATAAAATGCGACTTGACAAAGATCCAAGATCCTGTAGAGCGAAACGTTGCCATAATAAAATGTTGCATTAGTTGCACTTGTCTCCTTTTACCTAACATATCTCCGGTAATTCTACCAACATTATATGAAAATCTTACGTTTTAAGAATCAATTTCTGGCTTAAGTAATCCCGGACGGAAATACTGGCTGCGCTGCTGCTGCACACACTTCCCAACACTTCACTCTCGCCCTCCACGATAATAATCAGGTCGTCTACATTAGTCACGCTCTCCAGAGGGTTATGCAAAAGGCTTCCACGTCTCTAAAGAAGACATTCTGGAAATCCTTTCAAAGAGCTTTTTCAACCTACCAAGGGATTATCCACATATCTTTCCGAAAAAGGATTTTTTTTTTTTTAGGCTACTAAAGGAAGATCTGCAAGTCTCTCTCTCTCCCTCCCTTCAAGAAGTATCTTCTGGTGAGAGGATGGTGATACAAGACATTTAGAACTATTTGGAGTCAGTTTACGCTCACCTAACTGATTGCAGGAATCGATTCGCAGCTCCTGGCCAAGCCTCTTCACTAGTCGCTACTAGATCCACTCTCTCCCTGCTCCATGAGCTTTATCATACCTTTCCTTCTTAAAGCTATGTATAGATCCTACCTCCACCACTTCACTTCCCAGAGCGTTCCACTTCATGACAGCTCTGACTGAAGAAATACTTCCTAACATCCCTGTGACTCGTGTAAGTCTTCAACTTCCTATTGTGACCCCTTGTTGTTGTGTCCCATCTCTGAATAATCCTGTCCCTTTCCACCTTGTCAATAATTCCCGTGTGTGTTAGTTACCATTTGGTCCTAGGCACATGTCGATTAGACACTAGGCCTGTTGTATGTGCATGTGTGTGTGTGCGTGTGTGCGCGCGCGTGCGTGTGTGTGTGTGTGTGTGTGTGTGTGTGTGTGTGTCACATTATTTCGAAGCATTCCTGTATGTTGATTTCAAAAATCTATTTCCATCATAATTTATCAGTTTTAGTAAAAAATCAACTTGCCTTATTACATGTGCACCGGGTGACACCTTACTTTTTTTTATTCTTTAGTCATATTACCTGCCTAGTACCCACCCTGTGTATCACTCACTACCTCCACCAGTGCCCTACCTGCCTTTCTACTAGCCTGGTACTGGCCATGCACCTGTACCCACCACTCTACTACCCTGGTACTGGCCATGCGCCAGTCTCCACCACTCTACTAGCCTGATACTGGCCATGCGCCAGTCTCCACCACTCTACTAGCCTGATACTGGCCATGCGCCAGTCCCCACCATTCTACCAGCCTGATACTGGCCATGCGCCAGTCCCCACCATTCTACCAGCCTGATACTGGCCCTGCACCAGTCTCCACCACTTTACTAGCCTGATACTGGCCATGCGCCAGTCCCCACCATTCTACCAGCCTGATACTGGCCCTGCACCAGTCTCCACCACTTTACTAGCCTGATACTGGCCATGCGCCAGTCCCCACCATTCTACCAGCCTGATACTGGCCATGCGCCAGTCCCCACCACTCTATTAGCCTGGTACTGGCCATGCACCAGTCCCCACCACTCTACCAGCCTGATACTGGCCATGCGCCAGTCCCCACCATTCTACCAGCCTGATACTGGCCATGCGCCAGTCCCCACCATTCTACCAGCCTGATACTGGCCATGCGCCAGTCCCCACCATTCTAACCAGCCTGATACTGGCCATGCACCAGTCCCCACCATTCTACCAGCCTGATACTGACCATGCGCCAGTCCCCACCATTCTACTAGCCTGATACTGGCCCTGCACCAGTCTCCACCACTCTACTAGCCTGATACTGGCCATACGCCAGTCCCCCACCATTCTACCAGCCTGATACTGGCCATGCGCCAGTCCCCACCATTCTACCAGCCTGATACTGGCCATGCACCAGTCCCCACCATTCTACCAGCCTGATACTGGCCATGCGCCAGTCCCTACCATTCTACCAGCCTGATACTGGCCATGCGCCAGTCCCCACCATTCTACCAGCCTGATACTGGCCATGCGCCAGTCCCCACCATTCTACCAGCCTGATACTGGCCCTGCACCAGTCTCCACCACTTTACTAGCCTGATACTGGCCATGCGCCAGTCCCCACCATTCTACCAGCCTGATACTGGCCATGCGCCAGTCCCCACCACTCTATTAGCCTGGTACTGGCCATGCACCAGTCCCCACCACTCTACCAGCCTGATACTGGCCATGCGCCAGTCCCCACCATTCTCCCAGCCTGATACTGGCCATGCGCCAGTCCCCACCATTCTACCAGCCTGATACTGGCCATGCGCCAGTCCCCACCATTCTACCAGCCTGATACTGGCCATGCACCAGTCCCCACCATTCTACCAGCCTGATACTGACCATGCGCCAGTCCCCACCATTCTACTAGCCTGATACTGGCCCTGCACCAGTCTCCACCACTCTACTAGCCTGATACTGGCCATACGCCAGTCCCCACCATTCTACCAGCCTGATACTGGCCATGCGCCAGTCCCCACCATTCTACCAGCCTGATACTGGCCATGCACCAGTCCCCACCATTCTACCAGCCTGATACTGGCCATGCGCCAGTCCCTACCATTCTACCACCTGATACTGGCCATGCGCCAGTCCCCACCATTCTACCAGCCTGATACTGGCCATGCGCCAGTCCCCACCATTCTACCAGCCTGATACTGGCCATGCACCAGTCCCCACCACTCTACTAGCCTGATACTGGCCATGCGCCAGTCCCCACCACTCTACTAGCCTGGTACTGGCCATGCACCAGTCCCCACCACTCTACTAGCCTGATACTGGCCATGCGCCAGTCCCCACCACTCTACTAGCCTGGTACTGGCCCTCCACCACCAGGACATAAACAGTAGCCATGATCACCTGGAAGCCGGATATTATATAACCCAGCCGGGCGTGATTTATAGATTTGCTGCCAATATAGAAGCTATAAAAATCAATCGTTGTACAGTTTTCCATAATTAAGTTTGCAATGACTGAAACCCGCCAACCAGGTCAAAATTATTATTCCCCATCTTGAAATGATTGGAATCCGTAAATCAGTTCAAAATTAATCTCTGTGATTTGAGTAAATGTGATTCCTCTAAGTGAATAATTTTCTTTATAAATTATTGAGTAAATTGAGTAACTTACTGAATAACTTTATCAATTTAATAACTTCTAATTTCTTCATTACCTGTATGCTGTGACAGGTGTTGGGGAGAGGATGAGTAATGACAGGTGTGAGGGAGTATGTGTGTAATGACAGGCGAGTGTGTGAATAATGACAAGTGTGAGGGAGAGGTTGAGTAATGACAGGTGTGAGGGAGAGGTTGAGTAATGACAGGTGTGAGGGAGAGGTTGAGTAATGACAGGTGTGAGGGAGAGGTTGAGTAATGACAGGTGTGAGGGAGAGGTTGAGTAATGACAGATGTGAGGGAGAGGTTGAGTAATGACAGTGTGAGGGAGAGGTTGAGTAATGACAGGTGTGAGGGAGAGGTTGAGTAATGACAGGTGTGAGGGAGAGGTTGAGTAATGACAGGTGTGAGGGAGAGGTTGAGTAATGACAGGTGTGAGGGAGAGGTTGAGTAATGACAGGTGTCAGGTTGAATAGCACTATATAGTTCCATAATATCTTTGAAACATTCCTCCATTTTTCTAGTATGGAATGATTATATATTTTATACTTTTTTCCAAGACAGGATTGTGGCCGGAGCAACTAGTTAGCCAGACTGTGTTGTGTCCTCAGCAGGTGACGTGACTTAACTGTCAGGTCTCGTGCTGTCTGCCTCACCCATACACCACCCAGCCTTCTTGACGCCTGGTTTATAATACATTGTACCTCTTGGCTGTTATTGCCCTTCACATTATGCTCACGTTTCTTCTCTCCCTCTTCTTGCCTTTGCTTACACCCTCCCTTTCCTTCTCTCCTCGCGCTTGCCCTTTTCCCTCTTCTATCCTCTCCGCCTTGTGAATGGCTTTATAGAATTCCTGGTGGATTAATTTCCCAAACATAATCAACTATAGGATACGAACATTTAGTGAATTAATCAGACTGTTAATAAATATTGTAAATTGGAGTTCAGTGAATACTATTTTGCACTGTATTTTGGAATGGCTATGGGCAATTCTTTGAAATAAGAAGATTCTTTGAAATAAGCCACTCCTGGCTGCGCTGATGCTGCTTACACCACTTCATTCGCATCGTTTCCGCTCACACTCGCCTTACACATTGAGTTCTGAGGTTAGATCCCCGGTATGAGTGGAAACATTTTGACGTGTTTCCTTAAGACACCTGCTGTCCCTGTTCACCTAGCAGCAATAGGTACCTGGGTGTTAGCCGACTGGTGTGGGTCGCATCCTGGGTACATAACCTAAATTGGCCGAAATGCTCTGCATAGCCAGTGGCTATGTTCAGTTACATAAGAACATAAGAAAGAAGGAACACTGCAACAGGCCTACTGACCCATGAGGAGCACAGGTAACTGAATTACGCTGTATGACCCACAAGGGTCATACAGCGTAATCATGAATAAAATAGAGATTTTCCTAGTTTTCCTAAGTGTTCCTGGGAACATTATCTTGGCAAGGTGTATCTGATCCCATTTTTAATTATGATAACTAATTTCAGTTATTACAGTAATCCTTCAACTTGCATTTAACTTCATCAGAGATTAGTTTTTTTTTTTCTGAGCGTAATAACACCTTTGTTATTCAGAGTTAGTTACCCGCTCGTCTCCATGCTCTGGCCTGGCTTAAATATTTATGATTCAGAAAAAGAGGTTTGTTAATTGAGAGCTGCATCAGGGTTCCTCGTGAAGCAGTTTGTTACTAGATAATACACTATAGTTCTTAATCTAAATAAATTAAAAATAGTTCTCAGCAGTTAACCTCAGTGCGGACCTCGCAGTCATACTCTCTCTCCACCTCTCTCTCTCTCTCTCTCTCTCTCTCTCTCTCTCTCTCTCTCTCTCCTCTCTCTCTCTCTCTCTCTCTCTCTCTCTCTCTCTCTCTCTCTCTCTCTCTCTCAGCGCTGTATATTATTATTATAATCAAAAAGAAGCGCTAAGCTATACAGCGCTGCAGGGTAGGAAAGGAAGCGAGGGTATTGGGCGGCGGAAGGGGGAGGGGCGATCAGTAGGTTACAGAAAACAGCTGGGCAGGGGATAGTGCAGGGTAGAGGGTAGCAAGAGATCGAGGTAGAAAGGGCTGAAGGTATCATCAGAGTTTGTGAAGTAAGTCAGTTGTCAAAAAGTCATTGAGAGTGTCCGGATGAAATGTGGGTCCATCAGCGAGAAGGGAAATTAAAGAGAGAGAAGCGGAGTGAAGACGTTGGAGGTAAATTCTGTGTGCTCGTTGATAAAGTGGGCACTCTAACAGAATGTGGCTGACCGATAATGGGACCTGACAATTCTCACAGAGAGGAGCCGGGCGCCTCTCCATAAGATATCCATGAGTAAGACGAGTATGGCCAATGCGGAGACGGGAGAGAGTAGTCTCCCAACCTCAGCACTGGTGACAACAAGACGGCCAGTAACGTATACTCGGTTTAATAGATTGAAGTTTGTTACCGAGCATAGTAGACCAACGTTGTTGCCAACGGGTGTGAAGGTGGGTAGCTATTGCAGCAAAATAGTCCGTAAATGGAACACCTCTATATGAAACTGGTAGGTCATGTACTGCTGACCGCGCAGCAGTGTCTGCCTGTTCATTGCCCTGTATGTCAACATGACCAGCGACCCAACATAAAACAATATCTTTATGCTTTGTAGATGAATGGTTCAGAGAACCGACATGTTGATAAATTAGACACATTTGCAACTCTTGGGTATCGTTATTGAGGAAACGTTTCGCCACACAGTGGCTTCATCAGTCCATACATAGGAGAAACTTGAAGAACAGGAGGAGAATGAGGTAATCAGTCCTTCAACCTTGAGTCGATGTGTTAAGTCCATCAATCTAAAATAGAATACGGCATATGAGCGGAGAAGCAGCTTATGAACCGTATGGCAGGAGAGGTGCAGCAGTCATAGGTGGTGTCACATTTGTCCAATGTGGAAGTAGGTTGTGCCCAAGAATTAGGCTTGCCTAATTCTTGGGCAAGGGACGATAGTGGGAGGCTTCATGTCCCGTAGTACCCGGTTTTCGGAAAAGGAGAACAATGGCAGATTTCCACAGCTGTGGAAGAACTCCTTGTTATCAAATAAGATTGAAAAGGCATAATAGGACTGCAGGGGCTGACGTAAATGTTGTAGCATACGAATATGAATGTCGTCGGGCCCAGCTGCCGATGATCGGTAAGCTGAGAGTGTTGCCTCCAGTTCCTGAAGTGTTAAAGGCACATTATACTGTTCTTCTCTGAGAGAAGAAAAGTCCAAGGGTGCTAACTCTCTGGCAGACTTTGAGGAAAGAAATGAGGGGCATAGATGGAGCCCCCTGAGAAATACGGACCAGATGATTGCCAATTTCATTGGCAACATCTAGTGGGTTTGCTATATCAACAACAGCAACCCGCAGAACAGGAGCCGGGTCAGGAGAATATTTACCACTCAGTTTTTGTACTTTTTTCAGACTGCACTCATAGAGGAAGCAGAGGTGATGGTGGAGACATAATCTCGCCAGCAAGTGCGTTTAGCATCACGGATGACACGGCGAGTGATCGCACGCTTCTGCTTAAAATCAAGAAGTCTTTCCGTGGTTCTATTGTACCGGTACCTGCCCCACGAAGCGCGTTTCAAACGTACTGCACGAGCACAAGCAGGAGACCACCAAAGCACGCATTTCTGAGAATGCCTGCCCGAAGTTTGGGGTATAGGAGGCCTGGTCACAGACCGGGCCGCGGGGGCGTTGACCCCCGAAACTCTCTCCAGGTATAGAATGAGAAGCTGCGGTTAAAACGGAGGACGAGAAGTGGTGTAAAAGCTCATCAATGGAGGACGAAGAACGAACCTCACTAAAAACAGTTAGTTGTGAGTAAAGGTTCCAATTTGCCTGATCAAATTGCCAGCGTGGGTTACGAAGAGGTGGTGAATAAACCATACCACGGGCGGGATTGAACCCGCTGTCAGAGAGTCTCAAAACTCCAGAGAGGGCGGCCGGATATCCGCCACAAGGCATACCTCCTTCGGCCACCACCCCCGGAATCCAAAAAGTGACTTCCAGAGATACACCCGTCGCCCGAAAGACACCCAAAGCCACCCTCCGGGATACCGGAGAGGGATCGGGACATTTCCAGGCGATCCAGATCCCACGGCAAACTACACCACCGCCAAGAACCTCAACGGAATGGGATGGACCCCGGTACCCTTTCCCCTACCTATGAACTAGTGTGCCTGTGGGAAAAATCCCAAAGGCCAAAAAGAGGAAGGGCAAAAGGGAAGGGTGGGGAGGAGGAGGAGGAAAGGAAAAAGGGGAGGATGGGATAGGGAAGGGGGGATTAGGGGGTAATTAGGTTCGGTCTGAGGAGAGTCCAACAGGTCTAATTCCTCAGACCAAGAGCCTCTTCACCACGCCAAGTAGCCCCTCTTGAAGAGGTCAGCGCTGTATAGCCCTTGTGGTTTAGCGCTTCTTTTTGATTATAATAATAATCTCTCTCTCACATGTACATGTATTATTACACTAAGATAATATATACAGTCACTACACTGTTTTGCCTGACATATCATGGCCATTCTTTGCCTTTCCTTTCTGCCAATGTCCTTTGAGACAAAGTTACTTAGATTACTTATTACTTTGTTATAACTACGGTATAAGACACGTTTTGGATCTCGAGGATTTTTTCCACGTACTTCCGTCAACATTTTTTCTCTCTCTCTATATATATATACATAAATTTAACTATACTTATACTTAACTTTTTTTTAATGAATTGTGTGTAGCAAGTCAGGTCCTGTGTGTGTGGTTGGTTACTGTTGTCTGGCGAGGCCCTTCGTGAGGCCCCTGCTGGTGAGGACCCCTGGCAGTGTGCGTCTGGCGGTGTGGCCCTTGACAGCGTGGCCTGGCAGTGTGGCCTGTCGGTGTGGCCCTGGCAGTGTGCCTCTGGCGATGTGGCCGTGGCAGTGTGGCCCTGGCAGTGTGGCCTGGCAGTGTGGCCCTGGCAGTGTGGCCCTGGCAGTGTGGTCACTGCGTGAGAGAGGCAGAAACTGTCAAGTGACAGACACGCTGGGGGTGGTTATATTGTGTGGACGCTCATCAGCGTGAACTGATAACAGCTCTGCGCTCTCAGTGTATCCCTCTCATTTCTCCTGTGTATCCCTCTCGTCCCTCCCTCAGTGTATCCCTCTTACCCCTCTGTGTATCTCTGTCATCCATCCCTCGATATATCCCTCTGACTCCTCCCCTTCAGTGTATCATCTCCCCTCTCTCTCTTACTCTTCCTCAGTGTTCCCCTGTCACCCCCTTTTTCATCTCACATTCCACACCCCCTCACCCTCATTTTCTACACCTTTCCTTCACTTTTCACATCCCTTATCTCTTTCTCCATACCCTCCCACCTCTTTACCCATACTCCTCACCTCCCTCTGAACTTGTCTCTCTCTCTCTCTCTCTCCTCAGTCCCCTCTCCTTTTTTCTGCAACTCCTTTCCCCCAGACAAACACTAGCACATATTTCCCTAATCCCCCCTCCCTCTAGCCTCCATCTCGTATATCCTTTGATGGAGATATCTTCATGGAAATTCCGTTTATCCTTCGTAGGGGTAGGATATCCTGGGAGATGGCAGTTCCCAGGTGATAGTAACTTCAGCTCTGCTGGAAGGAAACCTTTGAATCTGCCGTAGCTGCTGAACCCTTGCTGAAATACTTGACAATGTGTTCAGTACACGAAAATCTCCCAGCTCAGGTTGACAGATTTCCCCATCTTGTATGAGTGTCATCGTCCGTGTTGGAATACGTCAGAGAAACGTAGTTAGCTTTCGTTCCCACTGTTTAACTGTCACATGTAATAGGTCTTCAGCACACTGCTGATGTATCAAGTTTTATTAAAAAAAGAAATGATCTAGCTCATCCTGATTTTTCCCTCATACCCTTACCTTATACTGCTACCCTTTCCCCTCGTTCATATTTCTGTACCATGATAATGTCCAAGTGATAGTAACTCCATTACCCACCATGACATTACTGAAACATTACCCATCATGACATTACTGAAACATTACCCATCATGACATTACTGAAACATTACCCATCATGACATTACTGAAACATTACCCACCATGACATTACTGAAACATTACCCACCATGACATTACTGAAAAATTGCCCACCATGACATTACTGAAACATTACCCATCATGACATTACTGAAACATTACCCATCATGACATTACTGAAACATTACCCATCATGACATTACTGAAACATTACCCATCATGACATTACTGAAACATTACCCATCATGACATTACTGAAAAATTACCCATCATGACATTACTGAAACATTACCCACCATGACATTACTGAAAAATTGCCCACCATGACATTACTGAAACATTACCCATCATGACATTACTGAAAAATTACCCATCATGACATTACTGAAACATTACCCATCATGACATTACTGAAAAATTGCCCACCATGACATTACTGAAACATTACCCATCATGACATTACTGAAACATTACCCACTATGGCATTTCTGAAACATTACCCACTATGGCATTTCTGAAACATTACCCACTATGGCATTTCTGAAACATTACCCACTATGGCATTTCTGAAACATTACCCACTATGGCATTTCTGAAACATTACCCACTATGGCATTTCTGAAACATTACCCACTATGGCATTTCTGAAACATTACCCACTATGGCATTTCTGAAACATTACCCATCATGACATTACTGAAAAATTACCCATCATGACATTACTGAAACATTACCCATCATGACATTACTGAAAAATTACCCACTATGGCATTTCTGAAACATTACCCATCATGACATTACTGAAAAATTACCCATCATGACATTACTGAAACATTACCCATCATGACATTACTGAAAAATTACCCATCATGACATTACTGAAACATTACCCACCATGGCATTTCTGAAACATTACCCATCATAACATTACTGAAACATTATCCACTATGGCATTACTATTATCTCATTCCAACAGATTTCCCTACATGTACAAAATACATCCTGTGTGATAGAATATGACAGGGAAACATAAGTAGCTTGTGTTTTAGCTAATGTAACTATCATATAAAATAGGTCAGCAGCACACTGCTAACCTAACTGTACGTCAGTCCTGCTCCCAGCGTCCTTCATCACCATCGACGGGGGAAAGGGGGGGGGGATGATCAGTAACTCATCCTCTGAGGTGCACTTGGATGATAGATGGTTGACGTGTAGTACTGGCCATCGTGAGAGATGATCATTCAGAAGTGATAGTAACTCCAGCTCTGCTGGAACGAAACATTTGAGGCTTTCAAATTTACTGTACTAAGTGGAATGCTTGGCAATATTTCCACAACCTTTACCCAACTATCGCAAGCTGACAAATGACATCATCTGATGGATATCCATCCTGTGCCGCAATTTCACAGGAAAAATAGCCAACTTTTGTTCAGATATTATCATCTTAGTAATAGCATACTGCGAATGTAGGTTAGGTAATTTTGTTTAGAAAAAATAACTGACAGATGGCTATATATATGCAAGGAGAGTCTTCGTTATTGATCCCCTTGAGTTATTGCCTGGGAAGAGGCTTCGTAAATAAGTCTTTTCTGATGATGAGATTTATATTTCTAAGCTCGCTTGTATTAGTGCATTGAACGTGCGCAGAGGTCACGTCGCTACTTTAAAACTGCCTCGGGAATTCTGGGAAATACGATATACCGAGGTCTGCAAGACTGTTTCATAAAATACGGCATGTAGAAAGAACTTTCAACCTCTGAAATTGGATACGATTATTTCTGTTCAGTATGGACAGTGAGCGTGCAATGATAATGCTCCAATTTCTTATTGTTTCATGAATAATTTTCTTGAGTCATCTCAAATGTCTGTTGACTTGCAGGTGTTTCAGAATTTGTCTGTCTCTAATGTGTTTATGATTGCTTTCCGCTACGGGAATTAATGTTCATATGTTTCAAATGGACGTATTTATTAACATGGCTTCACTTTCGATGCTATATACAGAGGAAGACTTCCTTAATTACCCAATAAATCCAGCAAAGAGGAGTGACAGGCAAGAATATATATTGAATATATATTCAAGGTACTCCAGTATGCTCTTTCAATCTACTATTCATTGACTTCATGAACATATGTTCCACTTCCGTATATCAGCATCTGATATTGGCAGAGATGGACCAGTATAACTAAAAGTTGCAGTATTTAACTTTTCACAAAAGTTTGCTTCTTTTACCTCTTCAAGGGGGGCTCCTTGGCGTGGTGAAGAGGCTCTTGGTCTGAGGAATTAGACCTATCGGTCTTCTTCCTCAGACCGAACCTAATTACCCCCCAATCTCCCCTCCCCTATCCCATCCTCCCCATCCTCCCCTTTTTCCTTTCCTCCTCCTCCTCCCCACTCCTCCCTTTTGCCCTTCCTCTTTTTGTCCTTTGGGATTTCTCCCACAGGCACGCTAGTTCCTAGGTAGAGGAAAGGACACCGGGGTCGATCCCATTCCGTTGAGGTTTCTTGGCGGTGGCGTAGTTTGCCGGGGAATCTGGATTGCCTGGGGATGTCCCAAATCCCTCCCGGTTTTCCCGGAGTGGGGGCTTTGGGGTCTTTTGGGCGAGGGGGTGTATTCTGGAAGCCCCTTTCGGATTCGGGGGTGGTGGTGAAAAAGGAATGTTTGTGGCGGATACCCGGCCCCGCCCTCTCTTTTTTTTCCACCGGGGTTTGCTCGGAAGATGTGGGTTGCTATCCGGGATTGGGGTTTTTTACGGCATAAAGGGTAGGGTATGGCCCCGGGTTCCATGCTGCATTGCGCTACTAGGGGTTTGTGGGTTCCCTTTGGGCGCGGAGGGTTTTTTTGGGCCCCTTTTTAAATTCCCCCTGGGAAAAACTATCCCCCCCCGGTCCCCCCTTTTTTTTTTTTTTTTTGTTTTTTTTTTAATTTTTTTTTTCTTTCTTTTTTTTTTTTTAAAAAAAAAAAGGGAAAGAAGAAACCTAACCATGGCAGCCTAGTCCAAAAACCTTTTCCCCCCGGGGCCCCTTTAGATACCGCCCCCGTTTCTGACCCCCCCTGTCTTTGGACCACTCTTCGACTTTCCCTCGGGGCCTTCCCTATTGCCGGTGCTTTTTCCTCACCTGTTCTTTTTATGAGGCCTCGACGACCCCTTCGATTTATCGCCCTTTCCCGCTCCCCTTCTGAAAATGTTTCCCGGGCCCCTTCCTCTACGGGGGGCCCAATTTTTTCAAATCGCCGCCCCTTTCAGGTCGGCCCAACTCGGGTTCCCAGCCAAAACGTCAACGACAATTCCTGTGATGATATTCTCCCCCCTTCACCTTCTGTTTTTCCCCTAGAAAAGATGACACGTCCTTAAATACCTTTCCAGTCAGTTTCAAAAGGGAAAAAAGTGGAAAAATTCTTAAACTTTGCGACCAATTTCCCTTATGCCATTTTTCTGCCTAGTTTTGGAAAGGGGCCTCCTACCCCCTTTGGAAAAAGAAATTTCTTTTCCATTCTTAAGAGCGGTACGCGCCATTCCCGATTACGGGAATTCCCTACCCAGGTCGTGAGCTCTCTCGTCTTTCCCATATAGTATGTTCCTTTTCCCCCTTTGAAAAAATCATTCCCTAATTTTTCTTGTATTTGGTACCGTTTTCTGCCCCATACCATATTTCCCAAAAAAAATTTTCCAACATGGGGCAGACATTTTTAAAACAGCGGGAAAAATTCCAAAGATCTCCCAATCCTCAAGGTAGAACTTAGTTTTTCCCTGCCCGGGGGCGGAGACGTACCCTTGCAATGGGCTCTTTTTTAACTTTTGACAGCGAGAACTCCCATCCCAGTTTATATAGCGGAATCGGTTACAAGTTCGAAAGGTGACCCCTACACCACAAAAAAGTGTAGAAATTGCTGGCGTTTTGGCCATCCAGCGAAATATTGCGTTTCTATCGCCAAAATCCCCGGGTTTTGTGGTCCCGATGCCATTTTTTTTTAGTCTTTAAAATTTGATCCCCCTCTTGTTTAAACTGTCTTGGGTCCCCCCTTGTTCTCGCCGTTGCAGGTTTTTTAAAACGGCGGGAAACCCGGGTTACCTAAAAAGAGACAAAAAGGTCCCCTTACCCCATGGCAAGTTTTAATCCCCCCTCCAAGGGAGACCCCCACGGTTTCTTTTTCCCGTTTTTTTAAAAACGCCCCCCCATTTCGGGTTTACCATCTTCTACCCCAAACCTCTGGGGGTTCCTCTCCTAATTAAATCCTGTTTTTAAAAATCCTTTTGTTTGCCCTCGGTTTCAGCGCCCCCTACTTCAACCCCTCAGTCTAATCCCGCTTCTTCGATTTTCCCCTTTACAAGCCTCGTATCGAGGGACCCCTTTACGCCCCTTTTCCCCAAATCGCCCCTTACTTTTTAAAAAGTAAAAAAAAAGGTCGGTAACACCCCCCTACCCATTTTCCCACCCCCTCTTTTTCCCCCCCGTCTCGGGCCCCTTTGGGTTTTTCCCCTCTCATTTTTTCCCTCTTTTTAAAAGGGGCCCAGGGGTTCCCCTCCTCCTCGTAATGTCCCTTCCCCCCCTGTTCCCCCCCCAGTTTTTTCCCTTTTTTGCCCCCTCCGGGTTCCTTCTCTTCTTTTCCCCTCCCACGTTCTCCGTTCCCTCCCCCTTTCCCCCCCCCCAAATTGGGTACAGCCCAAAATTCATTTTTCCAAATCTTTATCATCCCCCCCTTTCCTTCCCAATATTGTCCCCCATAGACATCTTAAATTTTCTAAAAACACTTGAAGCAATTTTTGGAAATTTTTTGCAAGGGGGGACCAAACCTCAATGGACATGATCCCCTTTTTTTTTCCGCTCTTTCTCTCCCCTTCTGCTCCATCTGCGAAAACTCCTTTCTTCACAGCCCCACCTTTCCCTTTCGCTGCTTGAACATTTTCCACTGTTTCCGCATGTGGACTTTTCAAACCCCTCCTGGGCCCGGGGAAACCCTTACCTGCGGTTTTTAAAAGTATCTTTTCATTCCCAATTAAAGGCCTTTTTACAGTGGAATATACGGGGCCCTCAGGGGTAATCGGGGTGGCTTCAGATGTTACTTCCCGTTTCCCCCTTTTGGTGTTTGTTTACGGGAAACCCAAAAAATTAAACTTGTTTGTTATTTCTCAAATCTCAGGAAAATAATTTATTGTATTTTCAGCCCTTTTTTCCGGGGGGGGAAAATTTAAAAAAAGTCCCCTTCTTTCCGAACTGATATTCCGTCCAATCAGCTATTTGTTATACTTCGCTGCTTTTCACGCAGCCCGTATCCATTTACAAAAGGTGGTAAAAAGCTCTGTTTTTTAAAATTCCTCCTTCTGGGAAAAATTCTATTCCGGATTTTGCCTTCCTTGTTTCGTCATTACCGCCCCCAATTCTTTTACTTGGTGTTTTTTAATGCCCCCCATTTCCTCTGGGGGGGGTTTCTCCCCTTTTGATTCCCGGGGGTTTCAGTTAGGGTTTTCTTGCCACCCACCCCTAAATTTTTTTTAAATACGGGTACTCACCCCCCATTTTGTTTCCTGGGGATTCTTTACTCTCTCTTGCATCGATTCTCAGTTTGCATTCCCTCCCCCCGCTTTTAAAATTTTTACTTGGTCTGTTCTCCGGATTTAAAATTTGACGTGATCTTTTCCCCAAATCATTCTTATTCCCCCTTCATTTTGCCACCTCTTCGACCCCACGTAAAAATTTTTAATGGGCAAATTTGGGAAACCTTTATAAAACCGGACTTTTTTAAAGGGGTTTCCCTTTTCTTCGTCCTCCATCGATGGTTTTTTAACCCTCTTTTCTTTCCTCCGTTTTCACCGAGCTTCTCATTCTATCCCCAAAACTTCGAGCGGGGCCATTCTCAAAAAATGGTGCCTTGGTGGTCTCCGCTTGTGCTCGTGCGGGACGTTTGAAACGGTGCATGGGGCAGGTCCGGTACAATGAACCACAGGGGAACCCCTTGTTTTTAAAACAAAAAGCGTGCGATCGCCCCCGGGTCATCCGTGAGGGCAAAAACGAAATTTGCTGGCGAGATTATGTCCCCCAAAACCTCTGTTTCCCCTTATGAGTCCCGTCGGAATAAAGTACGAAAACTGGGGGTAAATATTCTCTCCCCGGCCCCTGTTCTGGGGGTTTCCCGGGTGTTGATTTGGGAAAACCCACTAGATTTTGCCAAAAAAATTTGGGGAAAATTTTTGGTCCGTATTTCTCAGGGACCCCCAATCTATGCCCTCTTTTCTTTCTCAAATTCTGCCAGAGGGGTTGGGCCCCCTTGGGATTTCTTCTCTAAAGAAAAAGAAAGTTTTAAGTGCCTTTTACACTTCAAAAATTTGGAGGCAACACTCTCGCTTTCGATCCCCGGCCCCAGTGGGCCCCAAATTTCATTTTTCGTATGCTAAAACTTTTTACATGGGTTCAGCCTTGCAGTCCCCATTACGCCTTTACAATCTTATTTGGTCCAAGGAAATTCTTCCACAGCTGTGGAAAAACCCATTTTTTCTCCCCTTTTCCCCAAACCAGGCACTTCCCGGGGCATGAACTCCCCCTATTTGTCCCATTTGGGTCTTCCCGTGCGTTTGCAAAGTAAAGGAAAAGTCTAGTAAATAGAAGGGGTTTTTTTTGGTTGGGGTTTAGAGCACACAACAGTCTCTCCAAAAGTCAATTGGCTTTCGTAAAAAGGGCGTTTACCCTAAAACCCTTTTGGCTTTGGGTACGTAGGTTTTGTATGCCCTTTTCGAATTTTAACCCCTCAGTTTATTGCCATATTTTTTGATCTTGAGAAGGGATATGACCAAAGGGGGGTTTAATATTTTAGGGCCAAAAACCCACTCCTTAAAGGGCCCTTTGGGGGCCCAATTTTTCCATCCTTCCTTTTAAAAAATTTTTAACTGACAGGGGTTTCCGTGTTGGGTTAATAATTTTGCCCCTCCCGGACTTTATCCAAGCTGAAAGGGGTCCCCCCGGGATGTGTTTGAGACAACACCCTTTTTTTCCCCTTTCTATTTGATTTTTGGGCCCCTTTGTCTTCCCTCAAATATTTGGTCATCACTCTATGTTGATGATTTTGTTTGCCTGTGCAGGCGCTGACTGTCACCTCCTTACAGTTTTTCCAGCTTTTGTCGACCGTGTTTTCCCCAAAATTTGGGGCCCCCACCTTTGGGGTTTTAAAATTTTCCAGCAATTAAAAACCCCCAAACACTTTCACTTGACGTCTTTTCATTCTGGGTCATCCTTTGTACCCCTATGGTCAGTATCCCTGAAGGATACCCGTCAAGTTTTTTGGGGCCCCCTCTTTGATCGTGGTTTTCCGGGGGAAACCCCACATTACCTTTCTGAAGGCAACTTGTCACAGCCGGTGAACCTTCTTAAAACCTTGCTCATCTTTCGTGGGGAGTGATCGTCGAACCCCCCTTCACCCCTTCCACCTTTTTTTATTTGAAACTTGGTTATGGGGCCGATCTATTCGCGGCTTCTCTTTCTACTTCTCTAGCTTAACCCCCTTTTATCAAAAGGATTCCCTTTATTCCTTTGGTGCTTTTCGCTCTTTCCCCGTCGAAAGCCCCTATGCAGGAAAAAAGAACGTTTTCCCTCTTATCCCATCGCCGTGAGGCCCCTTGCCCGCGCTTTATGTCGCTCTCTTTTATCTCCCCCAATCCTTCCCTTTATAGAATGGGCCTTAATTAGTAGACATTTTTATTTGTTCGCCCCCCTGCTTACTCCCTCCCCTTTTCTTTCGCCCTTTATTGCTTTATGTCTTCTTTCAATACCCCCTTTCGATGTACTGTACATCACACTTTTCCCCACCCCTGGGAAATTCCAGCTGTTCGAGTCGGTTTTTTTCTCCCTCCCTTGCTCGAAAGCCCAAATGGGCTAAAGGTGGTTCCCCTCTCTTTTTCTTGACCAATTTTACTCTCTTTCCATGCCATTGCTTGGGACAAAGATGGGTCTTAAAATTTTTCTGACGGCGTTGGAAATTTGCAGGGGGCCAAAGGGGGTTTCCGGACAGCGTCGTTCAAGGGCATTTAATATCTTTAGCTAGTTTTTTTCTGCTGAATTATATTTCCAAACCTTACAGCACTTATCCGTTTTGCATTTTATGCCTGTGTTTCAAATTTTTGGTTGTCTCAGGGCTCCTTTTGTGCTTTAAGGCTATACAAAAATTTGTACACCCCACCCCTTTGTTCGTATCCCTTTTTGGTACGCGCCCTCTTTTCTTGATAAAGATTTTGTTTTTTTTTTTTGGGTCCCTGGTCTTTTTGACGTACCGGGCAATGAAAAAGGCAGGGGGCTGCTGCGCGGTCAAAACAGACTGAAACCTTTTCCCCCCGTTTTTTTATTGGGGGGTATTCCATGTCGGGGGAAAATTTTGCTGTAATTTTTTCCCACCTTCACACCGTTGGCAAAAAACGTTGGTTTTACTTTTCTCGGCAACAAACTTCAGTCATTAAACCCCAGTATAGGTTATGGCCCTCTTTTTTCACCCGTGGGCGAGGTTGGGGACTACCCCTTTTCCCCTCTTCCCTTTTGGGCCCTTTTCGTCTTACTCATGGATTCTATGGGAGGGTCTTGCTCCCCTCTGGGAGAATTGCCAAGCTCCATTATCCGTCAGCCCATTCTTTTTGGACTGCCCCCTTTATCAAAGAGCACGCAGAATTTTTCCCCTGTTGTCGTCTTCGCCCCCCTGTCCCCTTTTTTACCCTTCCCCTTTCGCTGATGGACCCCCTTTTCATCGGGCTCTCTCATTTTACTTTTTGACAAAAGGGCGACTTACTCCACAATTTTTATAATTTCAGCCCCTTTTTACTTTTATTCTTTCTTCCCTCTACCCCCTACTATCCCCCGCCCCTGTTTTCTGTAACCCGTGTTCCAACCCCCCTCCCCTTTTGCCATCCAAATTTTTTTGTTCCTTCCCCAACCCCCCAGCGCTGGATAGCCCTTTTGGGTTTGCCTTCTTTTGGGTTATAAAAATAAATTTCTTCTTTTACGAAGGCAACTTTTTGGTTTGTTTCACGGACATTTTTTTCATTTATGAGGGGTCGGTTCATCCATTTTTTCGAGCCTTAAGTTGGCCCCAAGGAGTAACCCCCAGGAGGGGGGGGGGGAAGGGGAGAGAGAGAGGGGAGAGGAAAAGGGGAGAGAGAGAGGACAGACAGACGACAGACAGAGACAGGGCACAGAAGATAGATTTAACTAAAATGAGGGTTTGTTTTCAGCAAGGGAGCTTCGGTGTGGATCATGGGGAGAGGGAAGTATTCCTTCCCTGCTACCTGCTTTACTCGGTATTATATTTCCCTCCTTACTGACGGCCTCACCTTTGACTCAGACTCACTCTTTGATATTTTGACAGCAACCGGGTTATTACACAAACTCTGCTAATACTTCCTTTAGCACTCCTCCTCATTTTCCTTTCTAACTCTACCTCTGTTATCCTCTCCATCCAGTTGTGTTGCAGAGGTGTGAGCACAGCTTACACCTCTGCAACACAGCTGTCCTCAAAATTGTCCTCAAAGATTTGTTAAGTTATACCACGAATTAAGGAAAGATTCTAGACTTCATATTACGAGAAAGACAAATCAAATGCGATAGTAATAATGGACAAGGTAGATTATAGTGGAAAAATAAACGTGTTATTAGAAGGCAGAGGAACTTACGTATCTTTTAAGTTACCTGGCGGAGTCCATTTTAAAAGCCAAGAACTCTTCGTTAATTCCTGGGGTGGTAGGAGGGGTAAAGTGCTCAAGACATGTTACTGGGGAATGGTTAGGATGAGAAGTAAGAATAGCCCCAACTCCTTGGATCTGAAACCCTTTACCAGCATGAACGCACCTCCCATGAAAGGTGTCTCGCTGGTACTCTGGTCTGCTTTCTCTTCTTGATGGTTCGTCTTCATGGTGCTATTGTGCACGAATATGCAGTTCGACTCCACCCTTCATTTTCCTACCTTATCGCTCTCAGCCTTATCTCTCTCCCCTCCAGGGTGGGGGAAGGAGGGGGGTTGCTTTGATAATGACAGACTCTTCATCCAATGAACTGGATCTGTTCTCCTCTTTCTTGGATCAAAACTGATTGTGTCTCATTCCCCAGAGGTTGTGTGGTGCTCATGGGTATATCGCTTCGCAGAACTTAACGTTAGATTCGTTATATTCACACAGTGTTGCTATACATCCTGAGCTCTGATGGTGTTCCACTCTTCTCATCTTGTGTTAAATATCTGTTAAGAATACTCGTCAGTCTAGACCAGTCAGTTTTATCTAAGATATTATAATAATCAAAACTAAGCGCTAAACCCACGTGGGTCATTCAGCGCTGCTGTATCTGCAGTAGTGCTTTTTTTTTCAGGGGTTTGGCAAAGTGAAGGAAAACTTCGGTGTGAGTAGCACGTTTCTCTCAACTCTTGACAGTCGCTCTACTACTAGCAGGTTTAATGCTTGAGAGGTCTATGCTGTTTTCCACCCACTTTCCCCCAGTTCTGTTAGTGTGCCGCCGCCTTTAATACCCTCAGGAAAGATACACAAATAACCCGCACATAGAAGAGAGGAGCTTACGACGACGTTTCGGTCCGACTTGGACCATTTACGAAGTCACACTAACGAGAAGTAGAGCAGGAAGGGGTATATATAGGCAGGAAGAGGTAGTGGTGGTGGTGGTGGTGGTGGTGGTGGTGGTAGTAGTAGTAGTAGCAGCAGTGGTAGTAGTGATGGTGGTAGTAGTGGTAGTAGAACGGGTTCGCTCTCTCCCGACCTGTAAGATGCTTAGTCTTGACGTTGAGTTCCTCTTCACCAATGTCCCTCTTGATGATGTCCTTGATTTCCTTAGAGAGAAGGCCAATGAAGGGTTTCTACATCTCCCTATACCTATTGATGTCTTTCTTGATCTTATCCGCCTCTGTGAGGACTCTAATTTCTTTTCCAAGGGAAATATTATTCTCAAACCTTCGGTGTGGCTATGGGCTCTCCTCTCTCTCTCCTGTCCTTGCTAATCTTTACATGGAATCCTTCGAGACTGTTCTTCCTACCATCGATGTGCGACCTTCACTCTGTCTCCGCTATGTTGATGACATCTTTGCTCTGTGGCCTCATGACTCCAGTCTCTTCCAACCTTTTCTTGAAGCCCTTAATAATCTTGCCCCTTCCATTAAGTTTAAAGCTGAATGGGAATCTAATTCTTTGCTTCCTTTCCTTGATGTCCATGTTCACCGCTCAGATACAGGTTTTTCCTTTTCCGTTTACCGCAAACCTATGCACAGTGGCATGTACATTCACACTTTTCCTATCATGCTTCCCTGTCAAGAAAGTGTTATTTCCCCTTTCTCCGTGCCCTCCGCATCTATGATCCTCAGTTCCTTCCTGCAGAATTTCCACTCTTCATAATCGTTTTTCCGTCTTGGCTACCCTTCCCATTTATAGACTCTTGCCCTTCCCGTGCTAAACGTAATTTCTCTTCTCCCAAACTCTCTACTCCTGGGAACTCTTCTGTCCTCTGTCTTCCTACATTTCCGATCTTTTAATCTCAACAATTCTCTCGTCCCTTAGACATCAAGCTTATTTCCGCACAGACTAAACTCTTCGCACTAATCTCGTTCATACCTCTCCTCCCTCTACAGATGTTCCTGGTGTCTACTCTGTTTCTTGCTCCTCCTGTCCTTTTCAATACTTTAGAGAAACTGGTCGATCTCTTTCTGGCAGACTTAGGGAGCACAAAAATAGTGTTAGGCTTGCCGACACTACCAATGCTCTGTTTTGTCACGTCAGAGATCACAGCCATCCTATTGATTGGTCTTCTGCCAAAACTGTCTTCCCTATTTCCAACTTTAACAGTCGCCGTCTAGTTGAATCCTCTCTAATACACAACTTTCCTTGTATGAATCTTAGTCCTGGCTTCGTCTCCGAAGATGCCTTCCTCTCCCACTACATTGTAAAATGCTCCAAACTTCAGAACACCTGTAACTTAACCTGATTCCTCCTCTTTTCTTCTTCCTCTTTCCCTTTCCTCTCTCCCTTTTTCTCCTCTGGGTTATCTTTCTTCTGTCTCGTGTTTCTGTTCCTTCATTATTTATTTCATCAGTTCCCCATCTTCCCCACTTCTGTGTACTTGCTCTCCCTCTGTGGGCACCTAGCTCCCTTGCAGTGCTCCCCTTTCTTCGTATTTGACTGGCTCGTCCTCCTTATTCCCCACTACTACTACTACCACCACTGCTACTACTACTACTACTACAACTACTACCACCACTACCTCTTCCTGCCTATATATACCCCTTCCTGCTCTACTTCTCGTTAGTGTGACTTAATAAATGGTCCAAGTCGGACCGAAACGTCGTCGTAAGCTCCTCTCTTCTATGTGCGGGTTATTTGTGTATCGTTCCAGTCACGGTATTGTGCATTTTTTTGTTACCCTCAGGAAAGAGCAGAGTCCGCCTTGTGGCAACTTTTTTGTGCGTGTACTCGCTGGCTGCTGTTTCAGAGTTTTTATTTTCTTTTATCCTAGTTCTCTGAGGCGTTCGTCGACCAGCATTATTGATTTCTAACCTTGCTATACCCTGTGTGTGTACTTGTACGTACGTACTCTGCACCTACATTTGTGGTTGCTGGGGTTGAGTCCCTGTTCCTGTTACTGCCTTTTAGCTGGCAGTTACCAGCTCTCCTCTCCTCGTGGGCCCCGTCACAGCTATTTTGTAAAGCTGTGTTGAGTATACCTCCAACACCTCGTGAGGTATACATGTTGCTTGAAGTTTTCAGCTTCTACGTTATGGAAGAACTGAGCAAATAACGACTGAAATTAGAGTACAGGCCAGACTCTAATTATTCAGTAGAGCGAAAGTTAATATGCGAGTCTCGGGAGGGATGCCAGAAGATCTTGCATTCAAAGATCACAACATTGCTGCTATCGTTGCCGCAAACATGACTGGATAACTAGAACATTTAAAAACAAGTGATATCCAACAGATGATAGGCTTAAAGTTACTTGTTCTCTGAAGGCTGGAATATTGCTGCATACCGGGAATAAAGACACTGGTAGCAGAGTAAGCTTTTAATACAACGTTTCGCCAAAGGCTGGGCTGCTCCTTTCAAGGCAGGAGAGACTGCGGTGCTAGATAACGTACAGAGAATCTTTATTGCCGGTATAAAGGCAAACATCTGAACTACTACTTGGAACATAGGCGAGAAAGATACATCATAATTTACACCTGAGAAATCCTGAAGGAGCTGGTTCCAGACCTGGACACCGAAGTCACCCCATATGAAAGAAAGTTGAGAGATTTGGCAGACGGTACAAAATACCTGTAATAAAAAGCAGGGTCTCAACGAGTACATCTTTCACTCGATAAGTGAAAGACGTCCTCGACATTTTAACGCTCTCCCTTCATGCACAATAGAAATTACCAACGAATCTGTGTTAAAGAGGGAACTTGCTGAGTTCCTCAGTTCATTGCACAACCATCCAGGTTGAGGTGAATACATTGAGCTTTGTGTGGCCAGCACCAACAGACTGGTCGATCAGGTAAGCAACCATAAGACCTGGTCTGGGAAAGTCTGATTTATTGAGAGTAATTTCTGTCACTAAATTTCTGGTAGTTATTTAAATTAAAGGGTGAACTACGTAAATTAAAGAGCACTAGTAAGCTACCGTTGACAGGGGCTGAACGAAGGAGCCAGATAAAGGATACAGTGAGAACTCTGTATGTATGTGAAAAAACTACTGTAGCGAGAACATTAAGGCTGCTGTTACTATCTTCATGAACTACTGGTGGTAGTCATGGCAGCTACTTCACTAAATGACCATCGTAGTTTGAATTACTGTCAAGAATTACAAGTACATCATCTGGGTAACTATTTGTAGACGTTTCACCCTCCAGTGGCTTTATCAGTGCAAGGACAATGTGAAGAATGTAAAATTCTATACAAGAGATAATCAGTCCCTCAACCTTTAACATCTACTGTAACGAGATCCACCAGAATTCAGTACATGTGGTTCCATGAAATATCGTGTACATTCAAAATATAAAGGTAACTATATCGTTTAAGACACTGAACAGAATCTGCGCCACAAATTTAAATTTTATTAACTTGCTGGATAAAGGTTGCCTACGCACAAAAGGCAGCCATTAAGAGTTCCGAGTGCCACAATCTCTCTTTGGATAAATTAAACACTGAAAGTGAAATTGCGTGAGCGTGTAAGGGCGTGCACCGCAGTATGGCACTCCTGGAAATTGCACTTTAAATGAGGCTAGGACCAGTTGTGCTGTTTTGTCTAGTCCGGCTCTATAAAAAAACGTATTTCGTTTTAATTGATACTTCACATCCGTGATAAAAAAAAATTGAAATACACGTCCAGGGTATAACAGGCCATTAAGCGGAAGCAAATAGTGTTGACAACCAACTGTGGCAGCAAAGAGCACTGCTGCAATCACGTTATTCAATGAAGAACTGGGATTTTACTGATAATTGGGATTATCTTGTGTATTTTGGTTTACGATTCAGTCTGCAAATTATCTGTCGACTCGGTCTTCTACATTTACTGATGACTGCAATGAAGGTAACGGAACTCTAAAAAGAAAAATTTCCTTATTTATTCATATGGTACTTGAGGTTAGATTATCATTATTATAATCAAAGAAAGTGCTAAACCGGCTTGAGGTTAGAAGGTCACGGTATTTAAAGAAATCTGTAAATTTGTTTCGCTCAACGCCAGGAGTGGATGAGGTTTTTGTCTTCTCTCCAATAGTCTAGATCAGTCTCTGACCAGTTAGACTATTAACGATGCCGACTACAATGTTTCTACTGGCAAAGCTTTCTTATGTAACCTTAGCAGATTAGAAAGTTGTGTCCCTTACATAACGTGTGCCGTGTCTGCCTCTTACAGCAGTGCTTTTCCTTGTCGTTGGAGACTATTCTAAGAGACTCAGGTTTGTCAGATCACTAGTTGTAGCCCACGTCTTCCATCCAGTTTCATTTATACGGTAAATTCCATGCAATTTTTCAGTATAGTATATGTTTCATGCCTCCTCTTGTACTTCACGCAGTGGTGCACACATACGACACGAAAGTCCTATAATTAATCTATAGTTTTCAGCTGAAAGCTTCGATGTGGACTTCAAAGTCCTATGGATCGAGCGAGCGTACTCCTTATACTAATATTAATTAAGATCATTGAAATGTGCGCTGATATGTAGTGAACAAAATAATACTAAGATAAAAGGAACTTTACAGAAATCCATTTTGCCAGTCATTGCTAGCCACTTACTGGACATACTGAGTGTTGAGATGAGGAAGACAGTTGTCTAAAAGGCCCCAACATGAATTCTTTCTAAGACCAACACGCCCACCAGGGCCCCATCTCTACCAGCCTGTAAAATTGCATCTTCCAAGCCAGATTCAGCTCATTTACAAGCAAGAAATCTCATAGAGTGAGCTAAGTAACTGACCGACACGCCGCCTCCTGCATGTTACCAGAGCTAGAGCTTGGTAATGTGCCTATATATAAAATACTGTAATTAGTCAGAATACCTTGGCATGAAAAATTCATAACTAATCCACGTTTTCGAGAAGAAACTATAGACGTTTCGGTCGGTCCTGGGCCATGTTGTAACTTGATAATGGTTCATGAAGGACCAAAAGGTCGTTATGGTTTTCTCTCGAAACTGAATTATTCGTGAAGTGTGACAATGTACAGCATTATAATCTTGGGGAATCACTGTACCCTTGAGGATCATACAGCGCCTGAGGAATAGGAGGCAATCGTGCTTAATCCGAGGAAAGGGTTAGATGTAGAAGGGATGTCTTTGGGTATGTATGTGGTTCAAGCTTTGAAGTTACTTTTTTGTATACTCGTATATCAGCGATTAGTTACTAGGCTAGCAACTCTTCACAGGAATGCGCCAAAAAGTCCAATAAAACTTTTAACGAATTATGATGTTATAAAAGTGGTAGTGTTGGTTAGAATACAAAAATAACCTACGCACAGTTATGACCAAGTTTCGGTCTGACTTGGACCATTAACTGGTTAATAGATCCAAGTCCGACCGAAACGTCGTTATAAGTTTCTTTCTCTAATGTCTTTAATAAGATTCAATGCAGTGCTTACTGATACTGGTCTTAGAGGATGACCCGTCGGTTCCTCAAGCAGCGACCAGAACTGTATTAACCAACTCTAATATACTAATGTCTAATGTAACCCCTGAGTGACTCGCTCTCTAAATCAGTGTCTTGCAGAAACGTAGGCTCTGGATTAAGGTTTATTGGTGATTTATCGTGAGTCTGGGCTGTGACAGAATCTCGGGAGCGATTCAGTCTTCGATAATATTTACAGTCGCTTCGATTGTGTTGTCTTCGACTTCGTGTTCTGAGGTTCCCAGGGGATTCCTCAAGTTTCAACGTTCTTAATACGTGTGTCGCCTTTGTAAGTGGCATCGCATATTCTTATCTAAGAGACTTATTTTGCTGGAGACTATTCCCATCCTTTTCTTGACACAAATTAACATACTCCTCATAAAAACACTTCATCTTTCGAATAGCTTGTCTATTTCACACACTCGCAAAGTTAGACACGTCGATACCCTATCCACACTATGGATGGCATTGTTTCCATACTCATAAATGTAACAAACATTTCCATATGAAAGTACAGCTCGCATACAAGTGCTACTCAAACAAGCATTACTCAAACAAGCGGTACTCATACAAGGGCTACTCATACAAGGGCTACTCATGCAATCACTACTCATACAAGCACTGCTCATACAAGCACTGCTCATACAAGCACTACTTATACAAGCACTACTCATACAAGCACTACTCATACAAGCACTACTCATACAAGCACTGCTCATACAAGCACTGCTCATACAAGCACTGCTCATACAAGCACTACTCATACAAGCACTACTCATACAAGCACTACTCATACAAGCACTAATACAAACACTGCTCATACAAGCACTACTCATACAAGCACTGCTCATACAAGCACTACTCATACAAGCACTGCTCATACAAGCACTACTCATACAAGCACTACTCATACAAGCACTAATACAAACACTGCTCATACAAGCACTACTCATACAAACACTACTCATACAAGCACTACTCATACAAGCACTGCTCATACAAGCACTGCTCATACAAGCACTACTCATACAAGCACTACTCATACAAGCACTACTCATACAAGCACTGCTCATACAAGCACTGCTCATACAAGCACTACTCATACAAGCACTGCTCATACAAGCACTGCTCATACAAGCACTACTCATACAAGCACTACTCATACAAGCACTGCTCATACAAGCACTGCTATACAAGCACTACTCATACAAGCACTACTCATACAAGCACTGCTCATACAAGCACTGCTCATACAAGCACTACTCATACAAGCACTACTCATACAAGCACTGCTCATACAAGCACTACTCATACAAGCACTGCTCATACAAGCACTACTCATACAAGCACTGCTCATACAAGCACTACTCATACAAGCACTGCTCATACAAGCACTGCTCATACAAGCACTACTCATACAAGCACTACTCATACAAGCACTACTCATACAAGCACTACTCATACAAGCACTACTCATACAAGCACTGCTCATACAAGCACTGCTCATACAAGCACTACTCATACAAGCACTGCTCATACAAGCACTACTCATACAAGCACTACTCATACAAGCACTACTCATACAAGCATTGCTCATACAAGCACTACTCATACAAGCACTACTCATACAAGCACTACTCACAATGAAACAATCATCTACTGTACACAAGCTGTTTACTGTTTTTTTGGTTAAGTATTTAGTAATGATCATAATACTGCTTTCTTAGAGGAGAGAAAACTGTTTATGTTCAGAAATCTTGAGAGTGAACTCGGGATGAGAGGAAAGGTCTGGGATTCACGACTAGTGGTTGATGTCTCCTCAGTGCCAGTGTGTTGAGAGCGGCTCTCTGCGCACCTCCTCATTTTTCACTCCATTCTTTTCAAGTTTGTTCTTTATTGTGTAAGTTCATGAGGCCCAAAATTCTCAAAGAATTTTAAATAGTAGGGATTCTTTAATCCTGTCGATGGCACAAATTGTCCTGGTGATGGCATGAGTAATCCTGGCGATGACATCAAGATGATGTCAGGGCAAACAAATTACCGACCTTTCACTTCCTTAGATCAAACATGATTATCATATATGACCTATTTCTACAAGTACATATACAAGGTATACAGTCCTAGCTGACATAAATGACATACTACTGTACAGAAAGCCGCTTGTTAAGCAGAGCATTTCGGGCAACTAAGGGCAATTTTGTCCCTGGATGCGACCCACACCAGTCGACACCCAGGTACCCATTTTACTGCTGGGTTAACATGGACATCAGGTGCCTTGACGAAACTCGTCCTAATGTTTCCTGCGTACCGGGGAATTAAACCCCAGACCTCAGTGTGTGACCTAACTGCGCTAGCGGAAGCACAAAAGCCAAGTTTAACCAACACCCAGGTATCTGATGCTAATTTAGTCTGACTACGAATGACGCACGTTCACCTCTGAACGTTAGTGTTGTTGCGTAGCCACTGCGTTGCCAGACGTATCGCAGCCGAGTATATTTAATTGGCTTTAGTTTTATATATAGGTTTTGTATATGTTTGTGTAATCTAACTTAAAGAGAATAGTATTTTTGGGTTTAGTGGAGTCGTTGAGAAATTTACATTGTTGATTTCGTAAGAAAATGAACGAAGTAAGGATAGGTTTGGGTATTATGTGTAAGTAGACTTTCCGGGATTCAAACCCGGATCCTTTCGGTTCTAGGCTGAACTTTGTAACCAGTGGATGTTCATACTTGTATAAGAGCGACGGGAATGTCTGATCAATATTTATTAGTGGCCGGAGTAAAAGAAAAGTATAATGAAGGGAAAATAGTAGGAGAGAGAGAGAGAGAGGTGCAAGACATAGGCTTGAGAGAGATCTAAACAAATATTGAAAAAATAAACGTATCGATTAAGAATATAAGCGATTAGCATATTTGCAAAAAAATATGCAAGTTGAGGAAAACATTGTGTGTTGATTAAATTTGTTGTAGCAGCAGCGGTGATAATGGAGAAGTTGGCGCATGAATGTTTCTATAGTATAAAAATTATGAATAAGTATATGAAGATAAGAAGAGATTAAGCGTGGTGTAGGAATGTGAAATAAGAGGAAATAAAACAATGACAATTTCTCAGCAAATTTTTCAGACAAGTAGCAATAGTTTAGATGAGAAATTAAGTAATAAATTAATGTCTCTTAAGAGTGAGAATGGTGTGATGCTGCTGGATTTGTCTCAAGAGACGATATAAACAATTTAAAAAATGGTGAAATACTGAAAGAAATTTCATGTCTGTGACGGGAAGAATGAAATTATTAGTGAAGGAAGAACCGGAAATGAGTGACACAGTAAATGAAGTGAAAATGTTAGTGGCGATGGATGAAATTAAGACTGATATGCTAAAAGCAGGTGAGAATGTAGAAGTGAAATGATTTGTTCAGTGTGAGTGATAAAAGATAAGATATGCAAAGACTGACAGGGAATTGCAGATAGTGAACTGCAGAAGCGTAAGTGACAGGAAAGACAAAAAAATAAAACGAGTGGTGGAAGCAGCAGCAGTATTAGAAAGAAAGGGATGAGAGAGATTGAGTATATTGGAGCATGCGAGACATAGATAATGAAAAGATTTTTGCTACGTATACGGTTTTGGAAAAGACGTAGGACAGAGAAGCTATATGAACAGTTTTCTTGAGGTGTACTCGCCTATTTACTCCTATTGAGCTCCTCTGTTTGTTAAAAATGAGCACAGAAAAGAGCATGATAGCAGTGAGTCATCACATGGAGCGGCAATGAAAGTTGGAAGCCAGACTGGATGGCAGGAGTATAGAGGATAATGTATTTAAATACTTAGCTGATCCGTCAGCAGATGACAAATATGAGGTAAATAATAGAATTGCTGAGTTAAGAAGTGTGTATTGTTTGTCAAGGATGCAGAGTGGAGAATATCTAAGTAGAGCTGATGCTTTAATACGAGTGATAGATGTTACTCATGAATGTTACGAGAAAGAGGTTACAGTGAATGTGTATTGCAAGAGATATACATGTGTGAATGTTATGGAATTAATAAATAACAAGATTAGAAGACGGTATAGCGGTACGAAAGGTGAACCAGGAAGAGGTTGTTGAGATGGTATAATCATATATGAAGGCTGGAACAAGATGACTGACAGAAGGGGCGTATAAATCCTAGAAGGATGGTAAATGGTGTATGTGACGCCATAGGAAGTGGTCGAAGGAAATGTATGAATGCCTTTGATTCGAATATGAGTAATTTATATATATATATGAAACGCAGGTAATAGTGTGCAAATTAGTTGGGACAGGAGTAAATTTTATGTCAAAATATGTTTTTGTCTCTGGCTTAATTAACGTACTTTGGGTTCTTTTCAGAAGAGTTTGTTACAGACTTCTCGCAACTATCCAGCTGTGGTGTTACCCTGCGACTCGTCAGTGCTACAACTATTGTTCTGTAAAGCTATTCCTGCCAGCATGCTCCGCGAGTCAATGTAGTTACGCCAAATTCTCCCCTTCAGTTCATGAATACTGTTGAAATTCATGATGGATGTTACACTTAGGAAGCGTACAAGTACTGTAGCTCTTAGAAAACATGCTGATTTGAGTATCAGATCACAAAGTCTGAGCCTAGCAAAGTCAACTGGTGGCCGGATTCTGAAGAGAGCTGAGGATACTAGTGATTGTGGAGGAGGTTACCATAAGAAATGGCGTGAAGGATCCCAGGAAAACCAGCAAAGATCTACAGAGAGATTTGGCTTCAACTGGCCTAAATGATTCTTCAACTGTTCGATGAACGTTCCGTGAAGTTAACAGAACTGCCGGTAAAGAAACAATTATTAACTGCTGCTATGAAGAAAAAAACAGCTGTGGTGGGCACTCGATCGTAAGGAATGGACGACAGATGAATGGACAAAAGTTATATTTTCAGATGAGGCGCATTTTGAAGTACATGGGTGCAGATCAATGGTAGTGAGACGAAGCAAAGGCGAACCTCTTTGGACTGGACACATTCACCAAGCGCCAAAACATCCACTTAAGATGTTTTGGGGTAGTTTTACTGCTAAAGGCCCTGACGGTTTGTTATTGTCGAGACACGATGAACAGTAACAAATACAAGGCAATCCTGGCAACTCATTTGCTTCCCATTGTTGATAGAGACTTTCCTGATGGAGAAGGTATTTTCCAGTACTCTCTCGCTCCATGCCACACTTCCAGTAAAACGCTGACATTCTTCGAAGTGTGTGCTAAGCGTTCTAAATTGGCCTGGAAACTCTCCTGACCTCAACCTAATTGAAAATCTATGGGTAATAACCAAACGCAAGATCGCGAAAAAGTACTGCTGAACTGTGAAGCTAATTGCTGCTGTTACTAGGACCTGGTACCACGACGATGAGCTTTCCAAAACGTGTTCAACATTGGCCTATTCCATGCCAGAGCGTGTAGCAATACTTACAAAAGGGTAGTCATCTCTTCTTAAATCTGTCACATCATTGCTGTGTATTTTTCAAAACATTAATTTTTCAAATAAATGTCTTATTTCCTCACTGTCCCAATTAATATACATACTACTGTATAATATCTGCACTTTGTAAGTCAGAAGGCAATGTTGAGGTTCAGTGAGTAATCAATAGATCATGTCTGTGCCCTTCTGGAAAGGAAGCTAGAGTAAGAGTTTGATTTTTTCCTCAGGTTTCAAAGAGCATCAGTTTGATCGTTCAAAGGTTGCTAATAAACCAACGTCGAATCTCGAGTCTTAATATTTTTTTCCACTGGAAATTGGCAAAAGAAAAAAAAGAAAAAATCCACAACAGTGAGGTAGGTGAAGAAGCCTCTTCAGTGCTGCCTCAGTGCTGCCTCAGTGCTGCCTCACTTCATTACAGTAGCTGACCGAGTCGAAGTTTACTCTTGAAGACCTTATAAAATACTTACATCCAGGTTTAAGACATGCCAAAGTTTTGAAGAGTAAAACACTTTTTTTTGTATTAATTACTCATTGCTGTAACAAAATAAATCATTGGAAGACAGTACGCTTCGAGAAATGTTTGTCATAAAAGTAGTTACCTGTGTGTTGTCCTGTACTAGTTATGAGGTCTGTTACTGGTATGTATATTGCCTTGTTCTGGATACGAGGGTTGAACTGGTGTGTATGTTGTACTGAATATGAAGGTATGTATCTTGCCCAATATTAAATCTCTGGGGCACACAATGCCATTTTAGATCACCATAATACAACAGTACGAGTGGCAGCATCGAGATTAGTGTGACCAGATACCTTTCTTCTGCCCCTTCCATATTAATGCAATTCTCAACCACCACATCTCACCCTCATCGCACCTCATCTACACCTACCCATCATCACCCGCAACCACCCATCAACACCCTCCTGTGTATACTTCCTCGTACCTTCACTCTATGATGGAGATATCTTAAAAAAAAATAAAAAAACAATTCTCCTGTGTATGGGATAGGCTATCCTCAGAGATGGTAGTTCTCAAGTGATAGTAACTCCAGCTCTGCTGG
Source organism: Cherax quadricarinatus (assembly GCF_026875155.1). Taxonomy (NCBI): domain Eukaryota; kingdom Metazoa; phylum Arthropoda; class Malacostraca; order Decapoda; family Parastacidae; genus Cherax; species Cherax quadricarinatus. Next base: position 46,514,777 of record NC_069413.1, on the reverse strand, counting down.
AAGGGAACTTTGAAGCTCCCGTAGCTGATGAACTCCACTGAAGTTTCCCAGCTCAGGCTGATAGATTTTAACACCTTATATGAGCCCCATCCTGCGTAGTGGAGTATGATAGGGAAAAATTCTTTTCTTCCCACTGTGTAATTATATAGTATCACAACACAGCTGATGTATCCAAATTAAAAAAAAAAAATTCCCACTTCACCCCAACTACACACCACCAACGCTGCCGTTTCCCGAGAATTTGTTTCTGTACAGCAACATTTACCTTTTAAAGCCAAGAGTCTTATTATTTTGTACAGCACCAGTTGTTTTTTATGCTATGATTCTGCTTATTTTTCCTTATTTCTAACTATATAAATGGTTTACGTGTTCACACAACTCACTCGCTGCTACCATCACAGGTGCACTACCTGCAAGCTGCTACCATCACAGGTGCACTACCTGTAAGCTGCTACCATCACAGGTGCACCATCTGTAAGCTGCTACCATCACAGGTGCACTACCTGTAAGCTGCTACCATCACAGGTGCACCATCTGTAAGCTGCTACCATCACAGGTGCACTACCTGTAAGCTGCTACCATCACAGGTGCACTACCTGTAAGCTGCTACCATCACGGGTGCACTACCTGTAAGCTGCTACCATCACAGGTGCACTACCTGTAAGCTGCTACCATCACAGGCGCACTACCTGTAAGCTGCTACCATCACAGGCGCACTATCTGTAAGCTGCTACCATCACAGGCGCACTACCTGTAAGCTGCTACCATCACAGGCGCACTACCTGTAAGCTGCTACCATCACAGGCGCACTACCTGTAAGCTGCTACCATCACAGGCGCACTACCTGTAAGCTGCTACCATCACAGGCGCACTACCTGTAAGCTGCTACCATCACAGGCGCACTACCTGTAAGCTGCTACCATCACAGGTGCACCACCTATAAGCTATCATCAGAGGTGCACCACCTGTAAGCTACCATCACAGGTGCACCACCTCTAAGCATATCTGACATTTCCATTGCCTTCCACGAAGTCACAGAGTCACGCTTATTCGTAGCGCCTCTAGCATCACTAGTATTATTCTAAGTACCATTGTTAATATCAAAAGACCAGATACAGTGACTGAATACCAATATTCCTCACATTAGCAGATTCTCTGTTATACGGCACCCAGTATCAACATTGTCCTGTGCTATAATTTTTTTTATTGCACTTTTTGAATTTGGAAGAAAAACTCAAACCGTGAAATTGTGTCGTAATTGGTTGTGTATGGAACACCTGTACAAAAGGTTAAAAAAGATTGTGTTCATTAAAACTAAACATTTTCAAGTTAAGCCTCATACATTACACTACATCACAACATCCGTGCCTTTTACTTTGATGTATCTAGCTGTAAGAGTGTTGCCTCTGCTGACGGGTAATGGTGAGGGAAGTGTGTAGAGAAAGTTTCGTAATTAGGTATCTTGACTGAGGTTGCAGAGGTACGGCCATAACACCGTCAGCTAAAATACAGAGCCCGATGCTGGGTCTTCTTAATGCTGTGGTGGGGTTTGTTCCAAGGGGTAAGAGGGGAATTTTCTCCTGGAGGACTGCCACTCTGAATAACCATAATAAAAACTGAACAACCAGAGTATAATAAAACTGAACAACCAAAATACCAAGATAAGATGCAAGGACACGTCTTGCACTGGTTGCTCCATTTCACTTACATTATCAACCTAAGGGAGTAGGTGAAGCTTCCATTCACTTCCTCAATCCCTTGCTGACCCTGGCTTCGACCAGTCGTGTAATGTGGCTTAGTCCCTCTTTTCTCCTTCACTAAACCCAGCATTATCATCCCTCATCCATAGATCATACCAAATAAAAGTTATGCAGACAATTTGGATACGTAAGTGTTTAGTAAAAAAAAAAAAAAAAAACACCGTCAGAGAGTTCAGGTGGGAGCTAAAGACAGAGTCGGCATCTCTCGCTACACATCGAGACACCGTTACATCTTGATACAGTATTTTTTTTTCGTCAATATTTTAAATGCATTCATCTTTGGCATTTGTTAAGTTACATGTAGGTGTTGTTAGTACAATTTGGTTAAAACATTACCACATATACTTGTACTGAGGTACCTACTTGACAATGCCTCGTAAATTTCATATTTTTTCTCTGCTGTGAGTTTACGAAGTATAGTAATCGTTCATATATGTTCTGTTGGTGTAGGTGTGGCGAATTCTGTATATTTGTCAAAATTTGGTAAGAAAATGTGGAATTTGTTATTGCGATGTTTACATATGTATGTCCAGGGCCCAGCTGATACTGCCACACGCTTCAGTATTTTTTCTTGACTGATTTTATCAACTGAATTTATGTTTGTAAGCTTATTGCTAGATAATTTTGAGTGTTTTTAAAAAACTCGTCCAACACCGTAGCAGTGTTTTCTACCCACTAGTCCCATGTTAAACCATCCCACACACTTTAAATGCTTCAAGTAATGACCACTAGAATGTGTATTACTGCAGTGTACATAAGTAAATTTAGGGAATTACCAACGAATTAATTGGGCTATTAAAGCTTATTTCTCGAGTTGGGTGAATATTTTTAAGTGGGTCGGGTTTGACCAGGACCTACCAAGTATGGGCCAGTAGGCCTGCTGCAGTGTTGCTCCATTCTTATGTTATTTGGAATATGATTATTTCCCCATCTGTTCTTCACTTTACGTAACAGGATAATTCTCAGGAACGACGTCCAGCGATAAAATACGGTTTATTGTACGTATTCCATAGTTACTGGAAGATGTACTGGTGCATGTGATTGTCGTCTTGGTGAATAATGAGCGAAGAGTGAAGCAAGTGGCCTCTCCTCCCCTACACACACAATATTCTACTGCAAATTGTCCCTCGTGTCTCCTAGATTCTACATAGAACGTCGGAAATTCATTGTAAATTATTTGTTTCTGTATGAAACAAAAAAATAAAACTGATGCAAGAAATACTCAAGTGAAAGAAATAAACTAAAAAAAAAAAAAAAAAAACCTAGAGTAACTGAATATCACAGATAATGTGAAGCTCTCAAATGTTAGGACTGACGAGGCAACAATACAATACTTCCACCGTGTACCACCGTCATGCTCTCGCCTTTCTTCAGTTTCAGCAATGTTTTTCTATTGTACATGCCCGTCAAGTAAGGTTCCCTGGTGGTACCGAGGGACTCTTGATCAAAGGAAATGAACCTAACCTCGTTCTTGACTTGAACCTGAGTGCCTGCCACTCCTCCAGACGCTGTATGACCTTCCCCCTAAAGGTTTAGTAAATTTCTTAATATATTTGATGGGAATGCTCTCTGTGTAGGGATACGAGGACACGAATGTGCGAATGTTAAGGGTGGGCGAGAGGAGGAGTTAATGGAAATGTTGATTAACATTAATGTAAAGTCATTGGCACAGGTCAGTTTTCATTAAAAAGTCAGACTGTCATAGATGGGACCATTAGCAAGGTGGTCAGTTAGTGTGTTAGGGCAGTGAAAATGTGGAAAGTCCCGCATGCCCACTTTTACAAAGGGCAGTGTGTTATGGTGGCCTAACAGTGCAACCCGGCACTCCTTTCAGAACAGTGCTGGTAGTTTCTCTGTGGTATTTGTGAGTCGTGTGACCAATATGTGAGCGTGAGATGGGGTTTCCCAAACCTGACAGCAGTGGGATGATGACCAGATTTCCAGTGGTTGTTTGATAGAAAACAGTTGGATCATATAATCAAAACTAAGTGTAAACTCACAAAATCATGCAGCACTGCAGGGTAAGGAATGCTAACGATGTAATAGCTTTAGACTAGCGAGGGTGGAAAGTCTAACAGAGTTAGAGTGGTGAGGAGTGCTAAAGGAAAGATAATCAGAGTTTGTATAATAAACCTGACATTCAAAAAATCAAAGAGGGAGTCTGTGTCAAAGGTGGGGCCGTCAGTGAGGAGGGAAGATGAAATAAGTGTGTTACAGCAGTGACGACGTCGGAGGTAAATTCTACGTGCTAGCTGGTAAACAGGACAGTCCAGTAGAATATGGCAAACTGAAATTGGAACCTGACAATTTTCTCAAGGTGGAACTGAGCGTATTTCCATGAGTGAGACGTGTGTGCCCGATACAAAGGCAGGAAAGTATAGTCTCCCATCTATGACATCGATGATTAGAAGACCGGAATCCTCAACACGGCTTAATATGAATCAACTCGGGTAACGTTATTGCCAACGGTTGCCGAGGTGGCTAAAGATTACAGCAAAATAGTCTGAGAATGGAATATATCTATATAAAATGGGAAGGTCGTGTACAGCTAACCACGCAGCAAAGTCAGCCTGCTCGTTACCCAGAATATCAATATAACCAGGGACACAGCAGAAAAAGATTTCTTTGTTTTTGCTAGAAATGTGGCACAACCAAAGTTGTATACAGATAACTAGGGGATGAGGTGAATTAAATTTTTTGATAGTTTGCAAAGCGCTAAAAGAGTCCGAGACTACCACAAATGTTGAGGTAGGCCTGGATGCAATACGTATAATCGTTATGTGAATTGCATATAGTTCAGCTGTGAAAATGCTAGCCGAGTCATATAAATGACCTCGCACAACACAGTCCGGGAACACTGCTTCAAATTTGACACCGTCAGAGGATTTAGAACCATCAGTATAAACTTCAGTGGCATAAGAATAAGACCGGAAGTGGTTATGGAAAAGGGAGCGAGAGGCAACTATAGGTATTTAAGCTTTAGTGCACGGCAGTGGGGAAGAACAGACTCGAACTGTCGGTACCTCCCAAGAAATGAAGAGCGAGTGAAGAAAAAGCGAAAAGGAATGGAGAATAAATAATGAATCTCTACTAACGTCCGTTGCCATCCTGTATGTAGAAGGATCGTGAAGGTCATGAGAGCAGAGAATATCGGAGGCACTGGGCATCACGGCTATCGTTCATGGATGAAATATTCACCTCTGAATATAGGCCTTCGACAGGGAAGGAACGAAAAGCACTTAGACATAAACATAATCCCTGATGTCGTATGGGATCAAGTTTAGAAAGCTGCAGGAGAGGCCGTGGAATATATCTTGTCGCCATAATCTAGTTTTGATAAAATTAGGACTAAATGAAGTCGAAGAAGGAGAGTTCAACGATCAACACCCAACGAAAAATGAGCGAGGGTTTTAAGAGGTTCAGCCGGCTATTGCAAGTTGCTTTCAGGGAGGTAATGAGGTTTCCAGGATAACTGGTGATCAAACAGAAGATCGAGAAATCTGACCATAGCACGTTCAGGGATCCTGGAACCTTACAGAGATAGTGGAGTATTAGAGACAACAGAACGTCTAGTAAACGTAATCTGGTGCGTTTTAGTACCCGAAAATTTAAACCCACGAGTATTGGTCCATTGGGAAACACCGTTGATAGAATTTTGGAGAGGTTGCTGCTAGGTAAAGTGTCTGCACAAGCTGTAGCAAAGCCATCAATGTAAAGGGAGGACCAAATATTAGTTGGGAGAGCAGAGTCCAGATCATTAATAGCTAGTTAGAAAAAGTGTGGTACTAAGGACACATCCTTGAGGGACACCTTTAGCCTGGATATAATCAGGAAAAAGCAAATATTTTATCAACCCAGACACCGAAATGTTTTTCAGACAAGAATTTTGCAAGGAAAAGTGGCAGATTGCCCCGGAGGCCTAAGAAATGAGCTGGGGCTAAGATGCTGTATCTCCAAGTAGTCATATGCTTTTCAAGATAAAAAAAAAAGACTGCAATAACTGAGTGTTATTAACAAAAACATTATGAACATAGGTATCCAACCAGAGTTAGGGATCGATAGTGGAGCGACCCTTACCAAAGCCAAATTGATGAGCGGAAAGACTATTGTGTGCCTAAATACCACACCAAACGTCTATTTACTAGATGTTCCATCAACTTGCGAGCTGCACTGGAAAGAGCAGTGGGTCGATAGTGGGAGGCATTGTTGCCCGAAGTAGCTGGTTTAGGAAAGGGCAGAACTACGGCAGTTTCCCCACGGACGGGGAAGAACCCCCTGCGACCAAAGAAGATTAAAAAGACGTCGGACTACGAGGGCTGACGGATGTAATATGAATGCCTGAATGCCAACAAGTCCGACTGCCGACGACCAGCAAGCGGAATGTGTTGACTCAAGTTCTGGACTCTGCTAGAAGAAAAGTCTAAAGGCTTCAACTCTCTGGAAGACTTGGAGGGAAGAAACGAGGGGACACAGATGGAGCCCCTGAGAAATACACACGAGACGACTTGCAGTTACTGTGCCAACTTCAGTAAGATTTGCAATGCTTATACTGACAATCCTAAAAACAGGAGCAGGGGATGGAGAGTACCTGGCACTTAATTTCCGTACTTTTTTTCAAACTGCAGTCTTACAGGGGTATTCCATTCTTGGACTATTCTGCTGTAATTTCTACTAACCTTCGCAACTGTTGGCAACAACTTTGGTCTGATATGACTACCTGTCAAAACCAAGTTTAGGTTTCTGGCCTTGTCATCGATGCCAAGGTTGGGAGACAACATTCTCCTGCTTTCGCATCGGGCACATTCTTCTCACTCATGGGTATCTAATGGAGAGGCGTCGTGTTCCACTCTGTGAGAATTGTCTGGCTCCAGCTTTCAGTTTCCCGTATTCTATTGGACTGTCTTGTATTAACGAGCACGCAGAATTTTCCTCCAACGCCCTTATCTTCCTTCCTCGCTGACGGCCCCACCTTTGACACCGACTCCCTCTTTGACAGTATCCGATTTATTACACAAACTTTGATAATACTTCCTTTAGCACTTCTCACAGCCCTTTCTAACTATACCCTCTCCACCCTTGCTACTCTATGATCTTGAACTATCCCCTGCCCTGATGCGCTGTATGATCCTCGTAGGTTTAGCGCTTCCTTTTTATTACAATAATGCACTCATAGAGGAAGCGAAAGTAAAGTAGAAACAATCCCGCCAACCAATGAATTTTGCTTCATGGTTTACACGTCGGGCACCCGCCCTCGCACACTTAAAATCAAGGAGCCGCTCGGTGGTCCTGTAGCTAACAATATTAGCCCCCATGCAGCACGTTTCAATCGCACTACACGAGCACAAGTAGACCATGACAAGCATTTCTGAGAGTGACTACTCAAGGTTTGAGGGATTGAATGTGATGCCGCGGTTAAAATAGAGGTCAAAAATAGTTGTAATAGCTCATTAGGGGAGGACGAAGGTGGTTCGTCACAAAAAAAAAAACGGTTTGATGCGAGTCAAGGGCTCAGTTCGCCAGTAAATCTGGGAGCAAAGACCAGGTAAAGTCGAGTGCGGTTGAGGAGCAGCAGAGAACTATACAAGAGTGCGCGCTGCATGACCCTTGTCGGTTTAGCGCTTTCTTTGATTATAATAATGTGTTTGAGTGCGAGGGTCAAAATGGGTGGAAGTACCCGTATTTAAAACATAGAAGGGAAGAGAAGTGAGAAGAGCAACTGTTAGCCACGAGAGTCACAGTGAGATGACCCCCCCCCCGAGAAAATGAACGTTAAACACCACCTAATAAGGGAAGAGGCAGAGGCAGTGAAGAAACCAGAAATTCATCATCAGGAATAAAGGTCGAGAAGGAGAAAAATACAAAGAGCAGATTGTATACCATTTGTTCAAGTAGATACAGGCTGCTGTGTAATGCAGCTAAGTATGAACAAACACCTGAGAGTGTGGTGTACCGGTGCATCACCTGAGAGTGTGGTGTACCGGTGCATCACCTGAGAGTGTGGTGTACCGGTGCATCACCTGAGAGTGTGGTGTACCGGTGCATCACCTGAGAGTGTGGTGCACCGGTGCATCACCTGAGAGTGTGGTGTACCGGTGCATCACCTGAGAGTGTGGTGTACCGGTGCATCACCTGAGAGTGTGGTGTACCGGTGCATCACCTGAGAGTGTGGTGTACCGGTGCATCACCTGAGAGTGTGGTGTACCGGTGCATCACCTGAGAGTGTGGTGTACCGGTGCATTCTAGAAGTGCAGTTTCATTAAAAATCCCATCAGGAAAAGGATCCGAGAAATGCAATAAGATAACAGCCTGAAACGGGATAGATAATTGTGGAGCACAATTTAGGTTCTTGTGAACAGACACGAGCACCTGAATCTTACCCCAATTATCCTCGAGGCCTCGAATATTCCATGTAAGTCATGATGAGCGAATAGAAGTATACTGGTAGCATGAAATAGGAGTTTACGAACAAGTAGTCTACGTGTGGAGGTAGCGGATAATTAGTAAGTAGTGTAGGATTGGAACGCTGTGATAAAAGGTGTGTACAAAGTTAAGCGAGGCGTGTAGGAGTGATGGCGGGTGGGCAGATCAGTGTCCATCACTGGTTTTACCACTTCATTATATTCGGAGATGCCGTCAAGTGTTTCAGATAACAAGGAAGTTGCAGGTAGTACGATATCATAGAAGATGGAGGGTGAGGAGAGATTGGAGAGATAATAGGAGTTACCTGGGAAGAAACTTGGGAGAGGAGTGGAGAGGCAGAAGAGGAGGGAACTGTACGAGGGTGAGGATGAACCTCCACACCAATAACATAATCATTAAAAGATAGAGTACTAGGCTTAGAGACTGGAAAAGGAAAATGTTTGGGAAGGATAAGTGATGGAGGGGTTAGAGAAGATCTGAACCTTGATGTTTAAGATTTTGGAGAAGTAGGGACGCGAGGTGATGGTGTAGTTGTGGGAGGTCTTGTAGACATAGAAACATGCGAGAGTCAAGAAGACACAAGAACAGTAGGAGTCGACGAGGTAGAGACCTCGGAGTGCAGGACTGCAAAAAGACTTGGACATAGAGGTGACTGTGGAAGTTGGGACGACAGAGGAGACTGAGGAAGTAGATACCACCGAGGATGGAGGTCATAGTGTAACTCTAGAATAAGAAAGCCATGGAAGCCTCCCTTGCATGCAGAGATGTCACACTGCCATGACAGAAGAGAAACCTTTATCTTCGAGACAGCAAATTTCTCGTTCCTTTAGGAAAACCAGTGTTGCGATATCTCGTATGTATTTCATTACTTTGATCATACTACCTTGGTAGTAATTCGTTATTAGCTACAACGAAGCTACTGGATCGTTCTATTATCCTATTAATCACTCATCACATGTTTGCTATTCGATTATTAAAGAAATAAGTATATGTATTTATATGTTTGGTTATGAGTTCATTAATATGTAAAAGTACATAATTATCATTGCACAGATCAAGAGTATGGCTGGTTAGTGACGTCACAAGTTGGCGCCAAATGTTAAGTATCATGTGACCCGACGTGACCTGTGGATCACGAGGGTTGTCTAGGGTCTCTCTCGTTGACTACGCTGAGGGAACTTCTATATTCTGGTAGAAGACATCATAGCAAGGTTTACGCTAAGAAGCTTCAGAGGCTTGTACTTAGCCTGAAACTCTCTCTTGAGAAAGTAATATTCCCAGTGTATTACGTCTTTAAAAAGACTGTCTTACATGATACTATATCTGTGTTAATGGAATTTATATATTGAAATGTAATGAAATTTGTGTATTGTAATGTCTTACTTATTTGTATATTTATTATTCACTAAAGCAGATTATGTCGAGTACATGAAAGAAATGTCTTGTATTACTTAAATCTTAGAGGAACCCAAACAGTGCATATATATATATATATATATATATATATATATATATATATATAATATATATATATATATATGTATAATAATTTTTTCTTCCCAAGTCGGCCGTCTCCCACCGAGGCAGGGTGACCCAAAAAAAGAAAAAATCCCCAAAAAGAAAATACTTTTATCATCATTCAACACTTGCACCTCACACATAATCACTGTTTTTGCAGAGGTGCTCAGAACACAACAGTTTAGAAGCATATACGTATAAAGATACACAACATATTCCTCCAAACTGCTAATATCTCAAAACCCTCCTTTAGAGTGCAGGCATTGTACTTCCCATTTCCAGGACTCGAGTCCGACTATATGAAAATAACCGGTTTCCCTGAATCCCTTCACTAAATATTACCCTGCTCACACTCCAACAGATCGTCAGGTCCCAAGTACCATTCGTCTCCATTCACTCCTATCTAACACGCTCACGCACGCTTGCTGGAAGTCCAAGCCTCTTGCCCACAAAACCTCCTTTACCCCCTCTCTCCAACCCTTTCGAGGACGACCCCTACCCCGCCTTCCTTCCCCTATAGATTTATATGCTTTCCATGTCATTCTACTTTGATCCATTCTCTCTAAATGACCAAACCACCTCAACAACCCCTCTTCTGCCCTCTGACTAATACTTTTATTAACTCCACACCTTCTCCTAATTTCCACAACTCCGAATTTTCTGATAATATTTACACCACACATTGCCCTTAAACAGGACATCTCCACTTCCTCCAATCGTCTCCTCGCTGCTGCATTTACCACCCAAGCTTCACACCCATACAAGAGTGTTGGATACTATACTTTCATACATTCCCTTCTTTGCCTCCATAGATAACGGTTTTTGACTCCACATATACCTCAACGCACCACTCACCTTTTTTCCCCTCATCAGTTCTATGATTAACCTCATCCTTCATAAATCCATCCGCAGACACGTCAACTCCCAAGTATCTGAAAACATTCACTTCTTCCATACTCCTCCTCCCCAATTTGATATCAAATTTTTCTTTAAATCATTTGATACCCTCATCACCTTACTCTCTTCTATGTTCACTTTCAACTTTCACACACATTCCCAAACTCATCCACTAACCATTGCAAATTTTCTTTAGAATCTCCCATAAGCACAGTATCATCAGCAAAAAGTAACTGTGTCAATTCCCATTTTGAATTTTATTCCCCAAAATTTAATCCCACCCCTCTCCCGGACACCCTAGCATTTACTTCCTTTACAACCCCATCTATATATATATTAAACAACCATGGTGACATTACACATCCCTGTCTAAGACCTACTTTTACCGGGAAGTACTCTCCCTCTCTTCTACACACCCTAACCTGAGCCTCACTGTCCTCATAAAAACTCTTTACAGCATTTAATAACTTACCACCTATTCCATATACTCGCAACATCTGCCACATTGCTCCTCTATCCACTCTATCATATGCCTTTTCTAAATCCATAAATGCAATAAAAACTTCCCTACCTTTATCTAAATACTGTTCACATATATGCTTCAATGTAAACACTTGATCTACACATCCCCTACCCACTCTGAAACCTCCTTGCTCATCCGCAATCCTACATTCTGTCTTGCCTCTAATTCTTTTAATTATAACCCTACCGTACACTTTTCCTGGTATACTCAGTAAACTTATTCCTCTATAATTTTTATAGTCTCTTTTGTCCCCTTTCCCTTTATATAAAGGGACTATACATGCTCTCCGCCAATCCCTAGGTACCTTCCACTCTTTCATACATTTATTAAACAAAAGTACCAACCACTCCAACACTATATCCCCCCCTGCTTTTAACATTTCTGTCATGATCCCATCAGTTCCAGCTGCTTTACCCCCTTTCATTCTACGTAATGCTTCACGTACCTCCACCACACTTACATTCTGCTCTTCTTCACTCCTAAAAGATGGTATACCTCCCTGACCAGTGCATGAAATTACTGCCTCTCTTTCTTAACATTTAAAAGTTCCTCAAAATATTCTCGCCATCTACCTAATACCTCCATCTCCCCATCTACTAACTCCTCTACTCTGTTTTTAACTGACAAATCCATACTTTCCCTAGGTTTTCTTAACTTGTTTAACTAACTCCAAAATTTTTTTATTTTCATTAAAATTTCTTGACAGTGCCTCTCCCACTCATATCTGCTCTCCTTTTGCACTCTCTCACCACTCTCTTTACCTTTCTTTTACTCTCCATATACTCTGCTCTTCTTATAACACTTCTGCTTTGTAAAAACCTCTCATAAGCTACCTTTTTCTCTTTTATCACACCCTTTACTTCATCATTCCACCAATCACTCCTCTTTCCTCCTGCCCCCACCCTCCTACAACCACAAACTTCTGCCCCACATTCTAATACTGCATTTTTAAAACTATTCCAACCCTCTTCAACCCCCCCACTACTCATCTTTGCACTAGCCCACCTTTCTGCCAATAGTCGCTTATATCTCACCCGAACTTCCTCCTCCCTTAATTTATACACTTTCACCTCCCTCTTACTTGTTGTTGCCACCTTCCTCTTTCCCCATCTACCTCTTACTCTAACTGTAGCTACAACTAAATAATGATCCGATGTATCAGTTGCCCCTCTATAAACATGTACATCCTGGAGCCTATCCATCAACCTTTTATCCACCAACACAATCTAATAAACTACTTTCATTACGTGCTACATCATACCTTGTATATTTATTTATCCTCTTTTTCATAAAATATGTATTACTTATTACCAAATCTCTTTCTACACATAGCTCAATTAAAGGCTTCCCATTTACATTTACCCCTGGCACCCCAAATTTACCTACTACTCCCTCCATAACATTTTTATTCACTTTAGCATTGAAATTCCCAACTACCATTACTCTCACACTTGATTCAAAACTCCCCACGCATTCACTCAACGTTTCCCAAAATCTCTCTCCTCTACACTTCTCTCTTCTCCAGGTGCATACACGCTTATTATAACCCACTTTTCACATCCAATCTTTATTTTACTCCACATAATCCTTGAATTAATACATTTATAGTCCCACTTTTCTGCCATAACTTATCGTTCAACATTATTGCTACTCCTTCTTTAGCTCTAACTCTATTTGAAACCCCTGACCTAATACCATTTATTCCTCTTCACTGAAACTCTCCCACCCCCTTCAGCTTTGTTTCACTTAAAGCCAGAACATCCAGCTTCTTCTCATTCATAACATCCACAATCATCTCTTTCTTATCATTTGCACAACATCCACGCACATTCAGACTTCCCACTTTGACAATTTTCTTATTCTTTCTAGTAAACTTTACAGGAAAAGGGGTTACTAGCCCATTGTTCCCGGCATTTTAGTTGACTTTTACAACACGCATGGCTTACGGAGGAAGATTCTTATATATATATATATAATATATATATATATATATATATATATATATATATATATATATATATATATAATTACCTATCTAAAGATAAGGTATTAATACGTTAATTAAATTAAAATAATTCTTGATGAAGTTTTGATATCTTGTTGGTATTTATATAATTGATAGAAAAATCAAGGAATGTTAACTTAGATAAAGATTATTACGAGTAAGAAAGGAACAACCTTTTCTTAGGAGAAACTCTTCTCCTTCCTCTCCTTATTGTTAAAAAATAACAACGCACTCCTCAAGCTGGTAATAACGTGGTAACAGCGAAAATAAGCTGGGCGAGCCTCATTACACTTGGGCTGCAGGATATTATTATTATTAGGGTCAGCAACACCACAGACAGAGCATTCCGCTATGGGCCTGCAATATTTCGAAGCGCCAGCAATTTTTACATTGTTGAGGTGTAGGAATCAATTCCTGTACTTGTAACCGATGTCCAGCAATATATACAGAGGAAGGCAGTCAAAAATTAACTGAGCTATATTGCATGGAAAGTGTTTTCGTCCGCAGGCAGGTAGTACGTAAATGTCCACTTTAAAGACTGGAAGGCCTTGGAGCTCAAGTTGTTCCAAAATGTCACCATCGCATATCCGGAAATCACGTTGCACAATCGTATGTGGAAGAACTACAGTTCCACTGCACGAATTGAGACATGTGTTTATGAAACGTGACCGAAGTATTGTCAATGGAGGTAAGAAGGAGAGATTGTGAGCCTGGTCAGCATTTTGTATCGTGATGATCTATGCACCACTCTTAAGAGCATAAAATGAAATATTTTGACGAACATGGCATAGGAGTGCCTTGCTGATACTACTGTCAGAAAGATAGTGGAAGATGTCAGCTGTAGACTGAAAAACTCGGTCCATTGTGTACACTGAAACGCAGAGCGTAAGTGAAGTAAGTGTCGTGTCGGTCTTTTCTGGGAAGGGCGAGAGGTAACCAAAACTGTCATCCATTTATGGTTGTGGTCGTTTAGGTGTAGGACCAGACATGGTCCGTCCTGAGATAGGCGGGCGATCTGAAAATCCTCGCACTGTATCGGGAGAAGCCGGGATCATGGTCAAAGACCTCCTGAGGTTGGACATATCAAGAGAGTCAGGCGCAACCTCTGTACAAGAGGCGAACAACAACAAAATACCTATGTTACCTGCAGAAGATAACATTTTGCGAGAGGTCCAAAGAATGGTCTAATAACAAGGCAGCCTAGGGGAAAGGAAAGAACTGTATATCCCCCTTCGTGGCCAAGAAGGCCTTCACTGTGACCGGTAGTGCAGATGCACGTAGAACCCGTACCCTGCCCTACCCTACCCTTCACGCCGGTAAACCATTAATCCAAGATAGCAACCTCACATCCACCGAGCCACCTCGGAAGACAGAAGAGAGGGCAGCCGGAAGCCCTCCACAAGGCATACCTCCTTCGGCCACCACCTCTCGGAACCAACAGGCAGCCTCCAGAGATACACTCGTCATTCGAAGGAGACCCTAAGCCGCCCCCAGAACTCCAGGAGGGGATCGGGGCAAACATCACCACCACCAGGGACTTCAATGGAATGGGATAGACACCACATCCTAAGAGCTAGAATTTCACAGGGAAGGACCCCAAAGGCCAAAAGCAGTAAAGGATGGAGGGATGGGAAAATGAGAGAGGATGGGGTAGGGAAGGAAGGATTTGGGGGGGGAGTAGTTCTGTCGGAGAAAGACCAAACGGTCCAACTCTTCGGACTAATAGCCTCTTCGCCGCATCAAGAAGCCCCCCCCCCTTGAAGAAGCTTGGGTCATATAGTTTACACAGATCTAGTATGCTTCTGTATTCACCTTTTTCAGTTAAAGTGTTCATAATTTTTCAGACTTTGTGTTATGTTTGCATTGCTGGTCTGCAATTCTTTACTATTGTTCTTCTGCGTCTTTTGTAAAGAAGAGCTATGTTTACATCCTTAAAGGTCTCTAAACCCTTGAAAGTACAGTGAATTCTCGTCCCAGTCGTATTTTGTATTTATTTATAAATGCGGAAAACTAAAAATCAGACCTCCTGGGCATCTTGTCCAGGAGGTCTTGATGATTTGTGCTAATGCAGCATCGCTATATTACCCTTGTGGGTTTAGCGCTTAGTTTTGATTATAATAATAATGTGCTAATGTGAGGTATATAATTATTAGTGGGCGGAGTTAATGAAGTAACTGTTTCTTCAACTATGTTGATTACATTGCTGAACACTGATTCATGTTCTTTCAGTATTTTACTTGTTTCTTTAGTCATTCTTGTATGAATCCTCTTTGAGTAGAAGGCAACTACTGGTAGAGGTTTTTGACCTTTATTTTGCACGCGAATAAATATTTAGATTTTTTTGCAGATTTCCTGATTGGCTCTTTCTGCCTTATATGAATATTTTAGTTTACCGTCGCACTGGCAATTTCTCGGTTTAACTTTTCCTTCCTTTGTTATGATTCTTTTTTTTAATTCAGAAACTCACTCTCTGTGAAGTCGACGTTCTCTGTTTAATCTTTTAGGCTTTGTCAGTGGAGTGTATGTAACCTCTCCCGGTTACATATACTCACGACTCCCTTGTCGGAGTTCATTTGTTCGAACCTGAAGTGTTAACAAGTATTTTTAGGGGAGAGTCGTGGCCAGACTGTTTATACCAACAGCCGTAGCGCAATGGTGGGAGTTGCGCCTCTCGTCGCTGAGAGCCGGGAATCACTTGACTGGAAAGGAATGTAATATGAAAATTATGACCCTCATTATGATTAATTTCACTGAACCTCTGAGTTGTTTTAGCCTGTCATCTGTGTTCTTAACAATCATGTGTCACTTTCTCTCCTTCAGAAAATGGAAGGTTACGGGGAGGTGAAGAGGCGTGGGAGCCGTAGTCGCGGCCAACGACGAAGTCGCAGTAGGAGTCGGAGTCGTGGCCTGGCGGACAGCGGAGACGACTATGAGACTCTGGGTTCGGATACTGAGACCGAACACGGTGGTGTCTCCTCTCGGACCGAGTCCTCCAACCAGCTGGACGACATTCCTTCCATCAGGGACCACACCGTGTATGCGCGGGGACCCGGCAACAAGGACCCTAGAGACGCCGTGTACTCCAGGGACACCCCGAAAGACCCTAGGGACGCTGTATACACCAGGGACCCTCCCAAGGACTCCAGGGATACCGTGTATTCAAGGGAAGGCTCAAGGGAGAGCAACCCAGCCTTTCAGCAAAGGATTCACCACAGTAAGTGTCCAATGCCGCGGCCACACCATCACTCACAGCTTGTGCCAGTACCCTTGTGTCACTGCCTGACTTTGCACCTCACGCTCTCCGGGAAGTGCTCAGCGTCGGTAACTTCTCACGGTGCAAGTTTGTGCCCCAAGACTGCTCGTGATGCCCTTTGAAATCAGATGATTTCTTGTCACTGTCATGTACTCCTTACTACACATCCGGTTGCCACAAGCTAATGCCACGTTAAAAACTGAAAAAAAAAATATTAGTACCATGTATTTCGGCCTCAAAATGAAGAGCTTCTTAGCAAACTGCTGAAGGAAAGCCTCAGTGGGAGGCCAAAATGCTGTGTTTATATCTGGATTGATCTGCACCACTGACCAATGTTTATCATACTTGGATTTAGCAAAAATAAAAAAAATGTACTTCCTGAGGATCTGATTTCGAATGACAAACGAGTATTCATTTCGGCCACAATTTTCACCGTATATTATCTAGTTGACATCAAAGGCATTACAACAGTTGCAATGTAAGAACTGTAGTAATAAAAAATACCTAGATTGTAATGGGTTCGTTTCTGTCTAGTTTGTATAAATGTTGATTGCCTTTTGCTTGCTTTTGTCTTAATAAACACTTATTCTAAATTATAAACATGATAAAAATAAATATGGCACACCTCCAGCTCATATCCAGGATATACTCTCACAACATAACACATATACTCTCAGAATAAACTCACATCATCAAAAAAATTTTACAACGTTAGTTTCAAATTTGTTTCTACTTTCTGAACAGAGAATTTTGTGGCCCGTAACAAGTCCTTAATTCTGCAAGTATAAACAAAGGCGATACAAACTGCATGTTGATTGGAGTCTTCGGAAACGTGTGACAGAAATCCATATTTTACTCTAGGTATTTTCCTGGTATGAGTCTTGGTATTACTGCCTCTAATTGGTTTTATTGTATTGCCACTTTTTCTTATTTTTAATCAGGAGGAAGCGCTAAACCCGTAGGGGTCAGCGTCTGTTCCCCCACCCCCTCACCCTTCACGGCTTGGTGGTGATACATATCTCCCGTCTGGGAGGCCCGGGGTTCGAGCCCTGGAAGGTGGATCGAGCCTTAATGAACTGCACTTTTTATATATTTTATGTAAATACTGCCACAGCCTTCGGATGCATTAATCAAAGTCCAGTAATTTATCATTACGTAATAACAGGCCTAAAAAAAAAAATGTGGTTGTCCAGTTCTAAGAGTATGAGACTCTCCGGTCGAGTAGTTACCGACACCGTGAGTACTGATGCCAGGATTGTGCATGGTATTTCAGACTTGCTGTACCACGCCGAGTCTAGCACCTCTCCCGAACCTTCCCCCACCACCGAGAGAAAGTCCTTCCCCCGGCGCGCCAGAGCCAGGTACTCTATCACTCTCTCACCTCCCTGCAGTGTGGGCCTGTAACCCGGCCTTGCATGTCTCCCCCTCCTCCACCCCATCCCGGCGCTCTTACCCTCTCTACAGCTCAAGCTGATAAAAGGCAGGAGCCTCAGAAGCTTCTTAGATCCTAATAGTCAGAGTGACTCTAGTCTTACGGAATCCCACTTTCTGCATGGACCCCACTGGTCCAAAGAGTCCTTTTAATTCCTCAGGTCCCCGTTGGCTCCAGGGATCCAGCTGGTCCTTATGTTCCCAGACAACGTGATCTCAACCCTTGTCCCTATTAGTCTTTGGGGTCCTACTAATCCAGAGTCTTAGTCCTAGGATCGTACTGCTCATGTGAGTTGTACAGACTCCCTATTAAATTCAAGACTTGCTAACTTTACAGACCCTGCTGGTTTCAGGAGGCATGCGGGTTCCACAGGCCCAACTAGTCCTAGGAATGTCAGTAGCTCAGTCTAGAGGAGCCACTAGTCCCTAAGGTAAACAAAAAATAATCTTGTGGTCAAATGGCCCTGTAAACCCCACAAATTACTTTGTTCCCGTAGGTTGTAAATTTTTTACTATTTCCTCCCTTTGCATGTTCTATAATTTGGCTCCACACACATCTTTAATTATATTCTCAAATGGTATCTAGTATTTATATTCCCCGAATGTACCTAAAAGCCCAACTATTAGTTTTTCCTTCAGGTTTTAAGGTTTTCCCCTAAATATTACGGTATTATTAATAGTCAAGCGTAGCTCTGAAAGTTTAAATTAATATTAAATATCCCATGTCTGTAATTTGGCTTGTATATTTAAAAACAGTCACCTCACTTTACCTTCTTGTTTTCTCAACGTTACACAATGTCTAGTTGGTCTACCAGGTGGTGGAACTAGTGTAAGCTTAATTGGATTAGTTTAACAGCTGTGAGAACTTGCCTCTATTCATTCACACATTCACCTGTACCTGTCACATGTCTCACCTTCAATGTTGTCATCGAACACCTGTGTTTAACTATTCCCATTTGACATTTGCACTCTAATCTCATGCCACATGTTATTCTCTTATTCCACATCTGTGATCTAATCTTATTCGATACTGGTCTCGCCTCATTGACATAAGCAATCTGGTCCTTTTCTACACCCAAGTTCAAACTGATCTTACTAAAAGCCCAAATTTTAACAGGTCACATCCCACACCTAAGTTCAAACTGGTCTCATCAGAGTCTGAGTTGGAACTGATACCATACCACAGCGTCTAGTAACCTTGCTGCCTCACCTAGCAGCCTGGTATGCAGAGCTGATACCAACACCACGTCAAAGATAATCAAATGTAATCATATGGATCCTTTATTAAAGACATTTCGCCCAAGTAGAGGTCTTCATTAAGCCACAGATGGAAAAACACTTACTACGATTCTTTGACTACGTTTGCCCACATGGTGGGCTTTATGAAGTCGCAAACAGATCTATATGAGCAGTGAGTATATGTATAGGGAGCATAGTGACGAGAAGGGTCAGCTGAGAAATGTTTAAAGTTGATTGCTGAGAAGATGCTGGAGTTGAGAAGGGCCTGCCTGGCATGGGCCACTAGATCCTTCTCAAATGCAGCACCTTCTCAGCAAACAACTTCAGACATTTTCTCACCTGAAAGCGCTCTGGGTTTATTTCCTGCTTTCACTGTGGTCCGTTTGTGACTTGATAAAGTCCACTGTGTGGGCGAAACGTAGTCAATAAAGGATCGCATTATACTACACCTGTGTTTACTTTTCCATCTTGTCTGTATTTTAAACAATTTAATTTCACAAACATATTTATGATTTAATAGAGTCCACTTAGTCTTCAATAAAGTGCCAAGTAAGAGCACGTTTCTCTTAGTTAGCAGCACTTTTCCTCTACAGTTTAGCTTACATTACCATTTATATTCCAGCAGCAAGTGGCCTAACAAATGTTTTGTTAAGGAAGATGAAAGGGTTGTATGTGGAGAAATGCTCACGTTAGTCACCCTTCATTCTCACTACTTCACAAGCTTACGTTGCTGCCTTCCTCTCATCACAACAGACTACACCACCCCTCACTCCAGCCAGACCACTTGAAACCCCTTAGCTTGTCAACCAGTTCCCCCTCACTTTCACCCCCTCCCTTCTCTCTCTCTCTCTCTCTCTCTCTCTCTCTCTCATCTCTCTCTCTCTCTCTCTCTCTCTCTCTCTCTCTCTCTCTCTCACTTTTTCAAGCGAGTACGTTTTGGAAACACTGGCAATTAGTCGACGCAGGCTTAACTCTCCACCAGTACTTCGGCTGAAAGAACCATACGGGTTTATCACTAAAGGTATGATAAAAAAAAAATAGCACCACTTTCTTGGTCATATTGCCATCTCTGTTCCCCTTAACGGTTCTGACGCCTGTGCCTCAATCTCTGTTCCCCTTAACGGTTCTGACGCCTGTGCCTCAATCTCTGTTCCCATTAACGGTTCTGACGCCTGTGCCTCAATCTCTGTTCCCATTAATGGTTTTGACGCCTGTGCCTCACTCCCTGTGACTGTACATTTGTTCCAAGTTTGGCTATTCACATTTGTGAAAAAGAAATGTGGTGGATGAAGAGCCTAGGGAACGACACGGAGGGAACAGGCCACATAATGGAATAGATTGGAGAAGGGCATGTAAGAGCTCCAGGAGAAGAAAGAAGGGAATGGAAGGCGAGCACACTGAAGCTTCAGAAGAAGGGTATAGCAGGCGAGCACACTGAAGCTCCAGGATGGATTGGTTCACATAGGCTTCCTCGATGTTGTACGCTAAGCAAAGATGCAATAAGGTATTACAAAACTCTGCACCTTCGTCTGAAGACATTTTGTCATCATAAATCAAAAGTGTCTCCTTAAGTCGCCTTACGTTCGCATAACGACCCAATCGTGCTTATCTCTGGTCTCTGATTGAGTCTTTTGCTGCCTTAACCGTTACTCAATGTTTTTAGAGTTTTGCTCAATTTTATTAATTTTTCCAGTCTTTCTGTGAAAAAGAAGTGGTGATCACAGAGTGTGGTAAGATGTGATGAACGTTGTGCTTGGCATAGTGGAGATGCATGTGATCAGGTGTAGATGCAGGGATGGACGCAACTGACAGGTTCGTGATGCTAGTGCGACACTGATGCTCAGGATGGTTGCTAGTTCCCGATGATGTGCGCTAGCAAGGTTTTATAAGGTGTAGCTGCACCTGTCTGAATGCAGGTTTGTGCATGATAAACAGAATGTGTGTGAAGGCCTTAGTCGATATAGGGACGCAATAATGGATTAGTTTGTGAGATAGTGAGTGATTGTGCTAAGGTTAGTAATGATAGTGGTACTGATTTTTTTGCACAGGTTGTTTCTGAGTGGAATGATGTGACACAGGTCGTGTTGATAGTGGTAGTGATGTGACGGTTGTGTTTGCTAGTGGTACTGATATGACAGGTTGTGTTGCTAGTGGAACTGATGTGACAGGTTGTGTTGCTAGTGGATACTGATTGACAGGATTGTGTTGCTAGTGGAACTGATGTGACAGGTTGTGTTGCTAGTGGATGATGTGACAAGGTTGTGTTGCTAGTGGTATGATATGACAGGTTGTGTTGCTAGTGGTACTGATGTGACAGGTTGTGTTGCTAGTGGCACTGATGTGACAGGTTGTGTTGCTAGTGGCACTGATGTGACAGGTTGTGTTGCTAGTGGTAGTGATGTGACAGGTTGTGTTGCTAGTGGTACTGATATGACAGGTTGTGTTGCTAGTGGTACTGATGTGACAGGTTGTGTTGCTAGTGGTACTGATGTGACAGGTTGTGTTGCTAGTGGTAGTGATGTGGTGAAGGTTTTGATAGTGGTAGTGATGTGATGAAGGATGTGATGATAGCGGTAGTGATGTATGAAGGTTGTGATGATAGTGGTAGTAATGTGATGAAGGTTGTGATGATAGTGAGTGATGTGATGAAGGTTGTGATGATAGTGGTAGTGATGTGATGAAGGTTGTGATGATAGTGGTAGTGATGTGATGAAGGTTGTGATGATAGTGGTAGTGATGTGATGATGGTTGTGTGATGAATGGTAGTGATGTGATGATAGTGGATGTGTGATGAAGTTGTGATGTGATGAAGGTTGTGATGATATGTGATGTGATGATAGTGTATGATGTGATGATGAGGTTGTGATGATAGTGGTAGTGATGTGAGGTGTGATGATAGTGGTAGTGATGTGATGAAGGTTGTGATGATAGTGGTAGTGATGATTGAAGGTTGTGATGATAAGTAGTATGATGTGATGAAGGTTGTAGTGATAAGTGGTAGTGATGTGATGATGGTTGTGGTGATAATGGTAGTGATGTGAGATAGTGGTATGATGTGAAGTTGTGATGAAGGTTGTGATGATAGTGATGTGATGATAGTGGTAGTGATGTGATGAAGGTTGTGATGATAGTGGTAGTGATGTGATGGTAGTGGTAGTGATGTGATGAAGGTTGTGATGATAGTGGTAGTGATGCGATGAAGGTTGTGAGATATGGTATGAGTGTGGTAGTGAGTGATGATGAAGGTTGTGATGATAATGGTAGTTATGTGATGAAGGTTGTATTGATAGTGGTAGTGATGTGATGATGGTTGTGGTGATAATGGTAGTGATGTGATGATAGTGGTAGTGATGTGATGAAGGTTGTGATGAAGGTTGTGATGATAGTGTAGTGATTGATGAAGGTTAGTGATGTAGTGGTATGATGATGAAGGTTGTGATGATAGTGGTAGTGATGTGATGGTAGTGGTAGTGATGTGATGAAGGTTGTGATGATAGTGGTAGTGATGCGATGAAGGTTGTGATGATAGTGGTAGTGATGTGATGGTAGTGGTAGTGATGCGATGAAGGTTGTGATGATGGTAGTGGTAGTGATGTGATGCAAAGGTTGTGATGATAGTGGTAGTGATGTGATGAAGGTTGTGATGATAGTGGTAGTGATGTGATGATAGTGGTAGTGATGCGATGAAGGTTGTGATGATAGTGGTAGTGATTTGATGGTAGTGGTAGTGATTTGATGGTAGTGGTAGTGATGTGATGAAGGTTGTGATGATAGGCGTAGTGATGAAGCCCCCGTGGTGTTGATGAGTGTTAATGTTTTGGCAGAAATGGTGATGAGATGTGGAATGGGTGATAAAATTAGTATTAAACAAAGCCTATGGACACACAGAGGCATTGGAATTAGATACTGTAGAAATAGCTTGAGAAAACCTATTGCATGAGCGAAACGTTGCCAATAAAGGAGCTCATTGCACTGCATGTGTGTCCTTGTTTCCAGTGAATGGTGATGTAAGAGTGGTGTTGGTGTAAGTGATGGAAGTGGGGTGGAGTTAGTGATGGAAGTGGGGTGGTGGTGCTAGTGATGGAGAGTGGTGTGTGGTGTTAGTGATGGAATGGTGGTGTGGTGTTAGTGATGGAAGTGGGGTGGTGGTGTTAGTGATGGAAGAGTGGTGTTGGTGTTAGTGATGGAAGAGTGGTGTGGTGTTAGTGATGGAAGAGTGGTGTTGGTGTTAGTGATGGAAGAGTGGGTGTGGTGTTAGTGATGTAAGAGTGGTGTGGTGGTGTTAGTGATGGAAGTGGGTGGTGGTGTTAGTGATGGAAGATGGGTGTGGTGTTAGTGATGGAAGAGTGGTGTTGGTGTTAGTGATGGAAGTGGTGGTGGTGTTAGTGATGGAAGTGTGGTGTTGGTGTTAGTGATGGAAGGTGGTGTTGGTGTTAGTGATGGAAGGAGTGGTGTTGGTGTTAGTGATGCAAGTGGGGTGGTGGTGTTAGTGATGGAAAGTGGTGGTTGGTGTTAGTGATGGAAGTGGGGTGGTGGTGTTAGTGATGGAAGTGGGGTGGTGGTGTTAGTGATGGAAGTGGGGTGGTGGTGTTAGTGATGGAAGTGGGGTGGTGGTGTTAGTGATGGAAGTGGGTGGTGGTGTTAGTAATGGAAGAGTGGTGTGGTGTTAGTGATGGAAGTAGGGTGGTGGTGTTAGTAATGGAAGAGTGGGTGGTTGGTGTAGTGATGCAAGTGGGGTGGTGGTGTAGTGATGGAAGTGGGGTGGTGGTGTTAGTAATGGAAGTGGTGGTGTGGTGTTAGTGATGGAAGTGGGGTGGTGGTGTTAGTAATGGAAGTGGTGTGGTGTTAGTGATGGAAGTGGGGTGGTGGTGTAGTGATGGAAGAGTGGTGGTGGTGTTAGTGATGGAAGGTTGAGGTGGTGTTAGTGATGGAAGAGTAGGTGGTGGTGTTAGTGATGGAAGGGGGTGGTGGTGCTAGTGATGGAGAGTGGTGGTGGTGCTAGTGATGGAAGAGTGGTGGTGGTGCTAGTGATGGAAGAGTGGTGGTGTGTAGTGATGGAAGGGGTGGTGGTGCTAGTGATGGAAGAGTGGTGGTGGTGTTAGTGATGGAAGGGGGGTGGTGCTAGTGATGGAAGAGTGGTGGTGGTGCTTAGTGATGGAAGAGTGGGGTGGTGGTGTAGTGATGGAAGGGGTGGTGGTGCTAGTGATGGAAGGGGTGGTGGTGTTAGTGATGGAAGGGGTTGTGGTGCTAGTGATGGAAGGAGTGGTGTGGGTTAGTGATGGAGAGTGGTGTTGGTGTTAGTGATGAAGAGTGGGGTGTGGTGTTAGTGATGGAAGGTGGTGGTGGTGTTAGTGATGGAAGGGGTGGTGGTATAGTGATGGAAGAGGGTGTGGTGTCAGTGATGGAAGAGTGGTGTTGGTGTCAGTGATGGAAGTGTGGTGTTGGTGTTAGTGATAGAAGAGTGGTGTTGGTGCAAGTGGTGGTGGTGTCAGTGATGGAAGAGTGTTTGGTGGTGTCAGTGATGGAAAGTGGTGGTGGTGTCAGTGATGGAAGAGTGGTGGTGGTGTTAGTGATGGAAGAGTGGTGGTGGTGTTAGTGATGGAAGAGTGGTGGTGGTGCTAGTGATGGAAGAGTGGTGGTGGTGTTAGTGATGGAAGGTGGTGGTGGTGTTAGTGATGGAAGTAGTGGTGGTGGTGTTAGTGATGGAAGAGTGGTGTTGGTGTCAGTGATGGAAGAGTGGTGGTGGTGTTAGTGATGGAAAGTGTGGTGGTGTTAGTGATGGAAGAGTGGTGGTGGTGTTAGTGATGGAGAGTGGTGGTGGTGTTAGTGATGGAAGTGGTGGTGGTGTTAGTGATGGAAGAGTGGTGGTGGTATAGTGATGGAAGTGGGTGGTGGTGTTAGTGATGGAAGTGGTGGTGGTGTTAGTGAGGAAGTGGTGGTGGTGTTAGTGAGGGAAGTGGTGGTGTTAGTGAGGGAAGTGGGTGGTGGTGTTAGTGATGGAAGAGTGGTGGTGGTGTTAGTGATGGAAGTGGTGGTGGTGTTAGTGATGGAAGAGTGGTTGTGGTGTTAGTGATGAAAGATGGTGGTGGTGTTAGTGATGGAAGTGGTGGTGGTGTTAGTGATGGAAGAGTGGTGGTGGTGTTTGTGATGGAAGATGTGGTGGTGGTTAGTGATGGAAGTGGTGGTGGTGTTGCTAGTGATGGAAGAGTGGTGGTGGTGTTAGTGATGGAAGTGGTGGTGGTGTTAGTGATGGAAAAGTGGTGGTGGTGCTAGTGATGGAGAGTGGTGGTGGTGTTAGTGATGGAAGTGGGGTGGTGGCTAGTGATGGAAGTGGGGTGGTGGTGCTAGTGATGGAAGGTGGTGGTGTTAGTGATGGAAGGTGGTGGTGTTAGTGATGGAAGAGGGTGGTGTGTTAGTGATGGTAAGTGGGGTGGGTGTTAGTGATGGAAGAGTGGTGGTGCTAGTGATGGAAGGTGGTGGTGTTAGTGATGGAAGGTGGTGTGGTTAGTGATGGAAGAGTGGTGGTGTTAGTGATGGAAGAGTGGTGGTGTTAGTGATGGAAGAGTGGTGGTGTTAGTGATGGAAGAGTGGTGGTGTTAGTGATGGAAGGTGGTGGTGTTAGTGATGGAAGGTGGTGGTTGTTAGTGATGGTAGAGTGGTGGTGGTTAGTGATGGAAGTGGTGGTGGTGCTTGTGAATGGAAGTGGTGGTAGTGTGAAAGTGCCAGTACTTATGGAAGTGCAGTGCTTGTAGTGCAGTACTTATGGAAGTGCCAGGCTTGTAGTGCCAGTATTATGGAAGTGCCGTGCTTGTAGTGCCAGTATTATGGAAGTTGCAGTTGCTTGTATGTGCTGTACTTATGGAAGTGCCGTAGTGGGTATGATATGTGCCGTACTATATGGAAGTGCCAGTGTTGTAGTGATGATTGGTGGAAGTGCCATGTGCTTGTAGTGCAGTACTTATGGAAGTGCCGTGCTTGTAGTGCCAGTACTTATGGAAGTGCCAGGTTTATGGAAGTGCCAGTGCTTGTAGTGCCAGTCTTATGGAAGTGCCAGTGCTTGTAGTGCATACTTATGGATGTGCCAGTGCTTGTAGTGCCAGTACTTATGGATAGTGCCAGTGCTTGTAGTGCAGTACTTATGGAAGTGCCAGTGTGTAGTGTCAGTACTTATGGAAGTGCCAGTGATGATGTAGTGCCATGTACTTATGGAATGCCAGTGGTGTAGTGCCAGTACTTATGGAAGTGCAGTGCTTGTAGTGCCAGTACTTATGGAAGTGCCAGTGCTTGTAGTGCCAGTACTTATGGAAGTGCCAGTGCTTGTAGTGCCAGTACTTATGGAAGTGCCAGTGCTTGTAGTGCCAGTACTTATGGAAGTGCCAGTGCTTGTAGTGCCAGTACTTGTGGAAGTGCCAGTGCTTGTAGTGCCAGTACTTATGGAAGTGCCAGTGCTTGTAGTGCAGTTGTTTGTCAGTGCTTACGAATGCGTACTTATGTCAGTGCCAGGCTGTGTAGCTCACGCTAATTTGGATTGCAGGTCGTAGACTCAGTACTCTGAATCCCGTCTTGGCCTACTTCACTGATTGCCTCTGTAGTCCATACTTCCCCTGATCCAGTGCTTTATTGCTAGTCTTTGAAAGTCTATGTATGTCTGCCGTATCTCACTAAGCCATCCTTGCTAGCATACTTATGAAGTCCAGCTTGTATGACAGACTTATGGATGATGCTGAGTGAGTATTCTTAAAGTGCCGCTTGTAGACTCAGTCTGAGTCATTCCTTCAACTGGTGCCTTGTTTCTGTGTTACACCCCGTCTGAAGCTCTGTAGTCCACCTTCTATTTCACGCAGCTATTATTTCATGTCTGTTAGTCATTCTCCCCTGACCCTCCTTTCACTCCAGTGTCGTCTAGATCGTATGTTCCCTGAACCTCTTCTTCGTAGACATTCCCTTGCTCTCAACCTTGCTTGTGGAAATCCTTCAACACTTCCTTTGACTCATTTCTTGACGTGCTTGACCTAGTGTGGTTTCCAAACTGGTGCTGCGTATTCCAGTATAGGCCTGACGTACACAGTTTACCTGGAGAGAGTTTCGGGGGTCAACGCCCCCGCGGCCCGGTCTGTGACCAGGCCTCAGTGTATAAAGTCTTGAACGATTCCTTACTGAGGTATCGGAATGCTATTCTCAGGTTTGCCAGGCCCCATATCTGGTTAATGTGTGCTTCTGGCAACGTACTCGGTATTATACTCACTCCTAGATCTTTCTCCTTGAGTGAGGTTTGCATTCTTTGGAGATGTAGCCTATACTCTGTCTGCGGTCTTCTTTGCCCTTCTCCGATCTTCATGACTTTGCATTTGGCGGGGTTAAATTCTAGGAGCCAGTTGCTGGACCATGCATCCAGACTGTCCAGGTCTCTTTGTAGACCTGTCTGGTCCGTGTGTGTGTGTGTGTGTGTGTGTTAGTTACCATTTTGTCCTAGGCACATGTCGATTAGACACTAGGCCTGTTGTGTGTGTGTGTGTGTGTGTGTGTGTGTATGTGTGTGTGTGTGTGTGTGTGGTGTGGTGGGTGTGTACTCACCTAGTTGTACTCACCTAGTTGAGGTTGCAGGGGTCGAGTCCGAGCTCCTGGCCCCCCTTTTCACTGACCGCTACTAGGTCACTTTCCCTGAACACTGAGCTTTATCATACCTCTGCTTAAAGCTATGTATGGATCCTGCCTCCACTACATCGCTTCCCAAACTATTCCACTTACTGACTACTCTGTGGCTGAGAAATACTTCCAAAACATCCCTGCGATTCATCTGTGTCTTCAACTCCAACTGTGTTCCCTTGTTACTGTGTCCAATCTCGGGAACATCTGTCTTTGCCCACCTTGTCAATTCCTCTCATATTTTGTATGTCGTTATCATTTTCCCTCTATCTCTCCTGTCCTCCAGTGTCGTCAGGTTGATTTCCCTTAACCTCTCCTCGTAGGACATACCTCTTAGTTTCTGGGACTAGTCTGTTGCAAACCTTTGCACTTTCTCTAGTTTCTTTCGTTCTTGCTAGTGTGGTTTTCCAAACTGGTGCCGCATACCCAAAATGGGCCTAACGACACGGTGTACAGGGTCTGAACGATTCCTTATTAAGATGTCGGAATGCTGTTCTGAGGTTTGCTAGGCGCCCATATGCGCAGCAGTTATTTGGTGTGTGTGTGTTTGTGTGTGTGTGTGTGTGTGTTTGTGTGTTGGGGTGTGTGTGTGTGTGTGTGTGTGTGTGTGTGTGTAAAGTGTGTGTGTGTGTATATGTGTGTGTGTGTTTATATGTGTATATGAGGGGTTTATATGTGTATATGAGTGGTTTATATATATATATATATATATAATTATATATAAAATATATAATATATATATATTATATATATATAATGTGTGTGTGTGTGTGTGTGTGTGTTGTGAGGTGTGTGTATGTGTGTGTATATATATGTGCGTGTATATATATGTGTGTGTGTGTGTGTGTGTGTATGTGTGTGTGTGTGTGTATGTATGTGTGTGTATATATATTATATTTTATATATATATATTTTATATTATATATATATATATATATATATATATATATATATATATATATTTTGTGTGTGTGTGTGTGTGTATGTGTCTACTGACCTAATTGTACTCACCTAATTGTGGTTGCAGGTGTCGAGTCTCAGCTCCTGGCCCTGCCTCTTCACTGATCGCTATGTGTGTGTGTCTGTGTATTGTGTGTGTGTGTGTGTGTGTGTGTGTGTGTGTGGTGTGTGTGTGTGTCTGTGTCTGTGTGTGTGTCTGTGTGTCTGTGTGTGTGTGTGTGTGTGTGTTGTGTTGGTTTTGTCTGGTGTGTCTGTGTGTTGTGTGTCTGTGTGGGGTGTGTCCTGTGTGTGTGTGTTTTGTGTGTGTGTTTTCTGTGTGGTGTGTGTCTGTTGTGTGTGTGTGTTGTCTCTGTGTGTGTGTGTATGTGCGTGTTCTGTGTGTGTGTGTGTGTGTGTGTGTGTGTGTGTGTGTGTGTGGTGTACTCACCTTTTTTGTACTCACCTATTTGTGGTTGCAGGGGTCGAGTCCTAGCTCCTGGCCCCGCCTCTTCACCGGTTGCTACTAGGCCCTCTCTCTCCCCGCTCCATGAGCTTTATCAAACCTCGTCTTAAAACTGTGTATGGTTCCCGCCTCCACTACGTCATTTTCTAGGCTATTCCCCTGCCTTACAACTCTATGACTGAAGAAATACTTCCCACTATCTCTGACTCATTTGTGTCTTCAACTTCCAATTGTGGCCTCTTGTTTCTGGGGTCCCCTCCCTGGAACATCCTGTCCTTGTCCACCTTGTCTATTCCAAGCAGTATTTTATTTTGTCGTTATCATGTCTCCCCTGACCCTCCTGTCCTCCAGTGTCGTCAAGGGGGATTTCCCTTAATCTTTCTCATAGGACATTCCCCTTAGCTCTGGAACTAACCTTGTCGCCCAAAACCCTTTTTACTTTTTCTAGTTTTTTGACGTGCTTTATCAAGTGGGGGTTTTCCAAACAGGTGTTTTGCATACCCAGTAGGGGCCGACAAAACACGGGGGTACAGGGTTTTAAATGTTTTCCTTACAAAGGTATCGGAATGCTTCTCAGGTTTTGCCGGCGCCCATATCCCTTGCGGGCAGTTATCTGATTGATGTGTGTTTCCGGAGAAAAGCTCGTGTTATACCACCCCAAAAATCTTTCCCCTTGAGTAGGTTTGCAGTTTTTTGGCCGCCTAGCCTATACTCGGGTCTGGGGTCTTCTGTCCCCTTTCCCCCCTATCTTAAATGCCCTTTGTTTGGGGCGGGTTTAAATTCGAGAAGCCATTTCCCTGACCAGGTGTCCAGCCCGTCCAGGTCCCTTTAAAAGCCTGCCTGGTCCTCATCAAAATTTAATTCCCCCTCATTAACTTCACATCATTGAAAAACGGGGACATTTCGAGTCTAAACCCTTCCGTCATGTCGTTCACTATACCAAAAATAGCACGGTCCTGGGACCCACCCCTGGGGGAAACCCCGTTTCGTCACAGGGGGCCCCTGTGATAAAATCTTTAAACGTCCCATGCCTCTTTGTTGCCTCCCTGTCAGGTATTTCTGATCCATTGCAGTGCCCTTCCCCGTTAATTTCGCCTGATGCTCTAACTTCTGCAAATAATCTCTTGTGAGGGGAAAATTTTCAAAAGGGCCTTTTTCAAATCCAAAAAGATGCAATCAACCCACCCCCTCTCTTTTTGTCTTACTTCTGTTATTTTTCATAAAAAACCCCCAGAAGGGTTTTTTACAAAAGGGTTTGCCTTCCCCTGGGAAACCCTGCTGGGTTTGGCCCTTTAAAACTCCTGTTCCGTTCCAGGTCTCCACCACCCCCTCCTGATAATCTTCTCCAAATTTTTGCATACTATACACTCAATGACACCCGGTCTATAGTTTTTTGCCTCTTTTCTGTCTCCTTTTTTTGAAAATGGGGAAATACATTTGCCGTCCCTTTCCCTACCTCGGGAGTTGCCCAGTTTTTTCCAGGGATGTGTTGAAGATTGTGGTAAGTGGCCCCCCGCACAACAAAAATCTGCTTCCCTCTCTAAGGACCCACGGAGAGATGTTGTTCCCCCTTTCCCCTTGCCTTTGAGGGATCGATGTCCCTTTGAGGTTTTTTTCACCCCCCCTCATCTGTAAAGTAGTCGCCAACACTTTGGGGGATTCCTTGCTGGGGTCCCCATCTGGGCTTTCCCCCCCGAGTCCTTCCCCGTCTCCACTGTAAATTTCTTTTAAAAATTTGTGTTGACTCCCCACATACCTCTTGATCGTTTCTTTTGAGTTTTTCCACCCCTTTTTTCCTCACCTTATCAAACCCGGGGCCTTGAAATGTTGTCTTCCTCCTAATGTGGCTATACAGCAGTTTCGGGTCAGATTTGACTTTCGATGCTATGTCGTTTTCATACTGTCGCTGGGCCTCCCTCCTTATCTGCGCATACTCGTTTCTGGCTCTTCTACTAATCTCCTTGTTTTCCTGGGTCCTATGCCTCCTGTACCTTTTCCTTTCCCCACTTAGTTTTTGCCTCCCTACACCTTCGGGTAAACCAAGGACTCGTTTTGGTCTTCCTATTATTTCTGTTTCCCTTGGGAACAAAACTTTCCTCTGCCTCCTTGCACTTTGTTGCCACATATTCCATCATCTCGTTTACTGATTTTCCTACCACTTCTCTGTCCCACTGAACCTCCTGCAGGAAGTTTCTCATACCTGTGTAGTCCCCCCTTTTATAGTTTGGCCTGTCCCCTTCAGTTCCTGTTACCTTCTCCACTTGTAACTCAAACTATATAGTCAAAACTCAGAACCACATGATCGCTACTCCAAGGGGCCTCTCGTAAGTGATGTCCTCAATGTCTGAACTGCTCAGGGTGAACACAAGATCCAGTCTTGCTGGCTCATCCTCCCCTCTCTCTCTGGTTGTGTCCCTGACATGTTGATGCATGAGGTTTTCAAGTACCACATCCATCATCTTGGCTCTCCATGTTTCGGGACCCCCATGTGGTTCCAGGTTTTCCCAGTCGATCTCCCTGTGGTTGAAATCGCCCATTACCAGTAACTTTGCTCTGCTCGAGTGAGCTCTTCTTGCCACCTCAGCCAGTGTGTCCACCATCACCCTGTTGTTTTCTTCGTACTCCTCTCTTGGCCTCCTGCAGTTCTGTGGTGGGTTATACATCACTCCAATGACTACTTTATGTTCTCCGGACTGAATTGTACCTACAATGTAGTCTCTTTCTCCAATCATGTCCATGCCTTCCATTTCCTCAAATCCCCATTGGTGTTTTATGAGCAGTGCAACCCCTCCTCCCCCTCTACTTCCTTCTATCTTTCCTCAGGATCTGATATCCTGTTGGGAAGATTGTGTCTGTTATTGTCTCAGCGAGTTTTGTTTCTGTGACTGCTATGATGTCTGGGGATTTTTCACTGATTCTTTCATTCCACTCCTCATGTTTATTCGTTATTCCATCCGCGTTTGTGTACCAAACCTTTATTTTTCTTTCTATCATTGGGGGTCATGCAAAGAATATTGGGGTTGGGGAGCGAGAGCCTTGGGTGGGGCCTATATGGGGCTGTGGTGTAGGGGGGGTTTTGTGTTGTGTGTGTGGTGTAGTGGAATGAGTTTGTTTTGGGTGTGTGGTGTTTTGTGTATGTGTGTGTGTTGGTGAGAGATAGTGTGGTGTTGTTGTATATGTTGCGTCAGCTTCTAAGGGTCGCTTTGGAAAGTCTTTTGTAGATTTGTAAGGTGTGTTTTGCATACTCTGTGTCGGGCCTGCTCATTTTCATTCTTCCCTCCTCGTTCCTCTGTCCTAATTCAGGACCTTTCTTCTGTCTGTCAGCGGTTCCCGAGTTGTTTGTTGTTTGTGTGTGTTTTATGTTGTTGTGTGCTGTGTGTGTGTATGAAGTGTGTGTGTGTGTCTTTGTTGTTAGTGTGTGTAGTGTGTGTGTGTTGGGTGTCTGGTCCTCATGTGTATGTTGTTATGTGTGTGAATGTGTCTGTGTTTCATGATGGTGTTTGAGGGTTGGTTTATGTGTGTGCAGTTGCTGTGTGTGTCAGTTACGTGTGTTGTGCTTGTGTGTGTGTGATTCTGGTCTTTGTTTGTCTGTGTGTTGTCTTCATGAGTGTGTGTGATTGTTTGTGTTGTTGACGTGTGTTTCTTTGGTGTGTGGTTCTTCTCTCACCCTGCTTCAACTGTCAACACTTTCGGATAAGTAATTGTAAACTGGAATTATTGGGATAAAGCTAAAAACTTAGTAAAATAAATGTCAGGTCGGAGACTCCGCCCCAAAACACTTTCCTCCAGTCACTCGGGCCTAGTCACCACCCACAAACATTTATCTTCACTTGGCACTTCTTAACCCACTTTTTGAGAGCTTTAAGTTTCCCTGTCATCACTTTGTCCGACCTCATGAAGCATTTACCTTAGCTGTGTATTAATCGTTTGCACTCCCATCCCCCTTTCCTTCCTGTCATTCACTTCTCCCTGATCAGAAGACACTTTCCTTCATTCCTCGGTTACTCCTGAGCCACTGTGACCCTTATCCTTGTCCTTCGGTAACTCCCTGACCCACAGATCACTTATGATTCTGTTACTCGTGCCTCTCCCTGCCCAAAGGCAGCAGTCCTTAACCTTCTGTCACAGTACATTCCTGCTCCATCGGAGAGTTATTTAACCTTTGTCATCTTTTCGAGCTTCTGCACAGGTGCACTACTTTACGTCACTCGGGTACTCCCTGACCCACGAGAGCACTTTACCTTCTGTCACTCGGGTACTCCCTGACCCACGAGAGCACTTTACCTTCTGTCACTCGGTCACTCCCTGACCCACGAGAGCACTTTACCTTCTGTCACTCGGGTACTCCCTGACCCACGAGAGCACTTTACCTTCTGTCACTCAGGTACTCCCTGACCCACAAGAGCACTTTACCTTCTGTCACTCAGGTACTCCCTGACCCACGAGAGCACTTTACCTTCTGTCACTCGGGTACTCCCTGACCCACGAGAGCACTTTACCTTGTCACTCGGGTACTCCCTGACCCACGAGAGCACTTTACCTTCTGTCACTCGGGTACTCCCTGACCCACGAGAGCACTTTAACCTTCTGTCACTCGGTACTCCCTGACCCACGAGAGCACTTTACCTTCTGTCACTCAGGTACTCCCTGACCCACGAGAGCACTTTACCTTCTGTCACTCAGGTACTCCCTGACCCACGAGAGCACTTTACCTTCTGTCACTCGGGTACTCCCTGACCCACGAGAGCACTTTACCTTCTGTCACTCAGGTACTCCCTGACCCACGAGAGCACTTTACCTTCTGTCACTCGGGTACTCCCTGACCCACGAGAGCACTTTACCTTCTGTCACTCGGGTACTCCCTGACCCACGAGAGCATTTACCTTCTGTCACTCGGGTACTCCCTGACCCACGAGAGCACTTTACCTTCTGTCACTCAGGTACTCCCTGACCCACGAGAGCACTTTACCTTCTGTCACTCGGGTACTCCCTGACCCACGAGAGCACTTTTACCTTCTGTCACTCGGGACTCCCTGACCCACGAGGAGTATTGTACCTTCTGTCACTCAGGGTACTCCCTGACCCACGAGAGCACTTTACCTTCTGTCACTCGGGTACTCCCTGACCCACGAGAGTATTGTACCTTCTGTCACTCGGGTACTCCCTGACCCACGAGAGTATTGTACCTTCTGTCACTCGGGTACTCCCTGACCCACGAGAGCACTTTACCTTCTGTCACTCGGGTACTCCCTGACCCACGAGAGTATTGTACCTTCTGTCACTCGGGTACTCCCTGACCCACGAGGTATTGTACCTTCTGTCACTCGGTACTCCCTGACCCACGAGAGCACTTTACCTTCTGTCACTAAGGTACTCCCTGACCCACGAGGGTATTGTACCTTCTGTCACTCGGGTACTCCCTGACCCACGAGAGCACTTTACCTTCTGTCACTCGGGTACTCCCTGACCCACGAGAGCACTTTACCTTCTGTCACTAGGGTACTCCCTGACCCACGAGGGTATTGTACCTTCTGTCACTCGGTACTCCCTGACCCACGAGAGCATTTCCCTTCTCGTCACTCGGGTACTCCCTGACCCACGAGAGTATTGTACCTTCTGTCACTCGGGTACTCCCTGACCCACGAGAGCACTTTACCTTCTGTCACTCTGGACTCCCTGACCCACGAGAGTATTGTACCTTCTGTCACTCGGGTACTCCCTGACCCACGAGAGTATTGTACCTTCTGTCACTCGGGTACTCCCTGACCCACGAGAGCACTTTACCTTCTGTCACTCGGGTACTCCCTGACCCACGAGAGCACTTTACCTTGTCACTCGGGTACTCCCTGACCCACGAGAGCACTTTACCTTGTCACTCGGGTACTCCCTGACCCACGAGAGCACTTTACCTTTGTCACTGGGGTACTCCCTGACCCACGAGAGCACTTTACCTTTGTCACTCGGGTACCCCTGACCCACGAGAGCACTTTACCTTGTCACTCGGGTACTCCCTGACCCACGAGAGCACTTTACCTTGTCACTCGGGTACTCCCTGACCACGAGAGCACTTTACCTTGTCATTTCGGTACTCCCTGACCCACGAGAGCACTTTACCTTGTCACTCGGGTACTCCCTGACCCACGAGAGCACTTTACCTTGTCACTCGGGTACTCCCTGACCCACGAGAGCACTTTACCTTGTCACTCGGGTACTCCTGACCCACGAGAGCACTTTACCTTGTCACTCGGGTACTCCCTGACCCACGAGAGCACTTTACCTTGTCACTCGGGTACTCCCTGACCCACGAGAGCACTTTACCTTGTCACTCGGGTACTCCCTGACCCACGAGAGCACTTTACCTTGTCACTCGGGTACTCCCTGACCCACGAGAGCACTTTACCTTGTCACTCGGGTACTCCCTGACCCACGAGAGCACTTTACCTTGTCACTCGGGTACTCCCTGACCCACGAGAGCACTTTACCTTGTCACTCGGGTACTCCCTGACCCACGAGAGCACTTTACCTTGTCACTCGGGTACTCCCTGACCCACGAGAGCACTTTACCTTGTCACTCGGGTACTCCCTGACCCACGAGAGCACTTTACCTTGTCACTCGGGTACTCCCTGACCCACGAGAGCACTTTACCTTGTCACTCGGGTACTCCCTGACCCACGAGAGCACTTTACCTTGTCACTCGGGTACTCCCTGACCCACGAGAGCACTTTACCTTGTCACTCGGGTACTCCCTGACCCACGAGAGCACTTTACCTTGTCACTCGGGTACTCCCTGACCCACGAGAGCACTTTACCTTGTCACTCGGGTACTCCCTGACCCACGAGAGCACTCTACCTGTCACTCGGGTACTCCCTGACCCACGAGAGCACTTTACCTTGTCACTCGGGTACTCCCTGACCCACGAGAGCACTTTACCTTGTCACTCGGGTACTCCCTGACCCACGAGAGCACTTTACCTTGTCACTCGGGTACTCCCTGACCCACGAGAGCACTTTACCTTGTCACTCGGGTACTCCCTGACCCACGAGAGCACTTTACCTTTTAATTTTACCTTTTCCTCTAATTTCTGAATTAGTCTCTGTTTTGTCCTTCGTCAAATGATTTCAGCAGTCCGAGAAAGGGCAAGCCACCCAGCCCTCTCTCCTGTGTGTTGTGGGGGGGGACAGTGAACGAGAAAGGGGGTGGAGGGAAAAGGGAGAAAGAAGCGATGAGGTAAGAGGGGGGGGGGGTTTTGAGAAAGAAAAAGGGGTAGAGGGGACGAGAGGAATGATGATAAAAGAGAGAGGGGCTGAAGAAAGAAGGATAAGAGAAGAGGGGAAAGAGGGAGGTGTCGTCAATAGGCTAGTCACACACACACACACACACACACACACACACACACACACACACACACACACACACACACACACACACACCTTTTGTCAAGTGCCGTTCACAGATCTACACAGCCTTTGATCTCCATCCTCACTCACCCGCTACAACCCCGTCCTCCAGGGACCAGAGATTTTTTTTAAACCATTTGCTTTTATCAACCTGACGCTAATTGATATGAAATAAATGTAAACATAAACATGGAAAAAGTAATGCTTTTTAGCTCCTTGAAATTCAGCGTTTTGAAAAGGAAGGTATTAAAAGTAAATATTTAGATTTATACTTTAGTTACCCAGTGTAATCAGAAACTGAACTAACGTTTGCCTCTTACAAGTGCATAGACTGCAGCTATAAAAGAAAAAATCTGCTATTTAATCGTTACCGATTTTTTAATGTACCAGATTTACAGTGAATATCTGACACCATAATGGTGACGAGTGACAGGAGGGCAGTGTCAGGTGGCAGTAGGGAAGTGCCAGGTGACAGCAGGAAAGTGTCAGGTGACAGCAGGCAAGTATCTTGTGACCTGATCGAAATTACACATCAATCCTCTCAGCGTACTACTGAGGTCAGATTACACTGTGTAACAAAATTTTACTTCTGTCGTGTTCCTGAGAAATCAACATCGATTTCCCAATTCTTTATAACTAAACAAAATTTAAAAAAAAAAAATTTGAACCCAGAACCTTGCTTTTGTGGTCAGGACACTTCTTCAACACTTTCAAGAAAGACTGATGTAAAACTATTATGTTCTAGGGTTTTGTTTGGCAAATATAAAAACAGGGGCTCACAAACCAGCATTCAGTTTAACTCTAGCTGCCTGAGAAGACACATCAGAAGAAGTGAAATGGCATCAAGAGGCTGCAATCATTCTCCATATGCATTCTGCTACATATGTGGTCAATTCATTAAGACAAGAGCAAAGAAGTTCTCTGTAACAGCATCTAAAAAAATGGGTGAAGCTTACAAAGCATATTTTGTCATGCCAGTTGAGGACCAAGACAAGACCTGGGCGTCTCATGTTGCTTGTGAACATTGTAAGAAAACATTAGAAGGTAAGAAAGTCATTAGTTATATGAAGGATAAAATTTTGAATAGGAACATTTTTTAAATGAAATATATGTAACAGAAACTAATTCTTTTGTTCTTTTACAGGATGGTATAGAGAAGATAAAAGAGCCATGAATATTACTGTTCCTAGAATATTGTGTGAACCCACAGATCACTCAACCAACTGCTACTTCTATCTGGTGGATCCTTCCAAACGTCTAACTTGGAAAAATGCACCTGCTATTTCTTATCCAGACCTTCCCTCTTCTATTGCACCAGTACCACACAGTGCTGATCTTCCTGTACCTACACCTCCAGAATGAAGTCAACCGTCAGTAGAAGAACAGCAGCAAATCAGAAAATGAAGAGCACAGTGAACAAGACTATGATCTCACGGATGCAGCTGTTGGGAGGAATCCTTACTACCCAAATCAAACAGACCTCAATGACCTTATCAGAAATCTTGGTTTGACAAAGTCAAATGCTAAACTTTTGATTTCAAGGTTCAAGAAGTGGGACTTGGTGGCTGAAAGTGTGCAAGTGACAAGCCAAAGAAAACATTTCTCAAGCTTCTTCGCTAATGAAGAGAGGTTGTGACTACTCTAATGATGTATCAAGCCTGTTTGATGCAATTGGAATTGCATGCAATCAAGATGAGTGGAGACCCTTCATTTACAGCTCCTCCAGAAGCCTAAAAGCAGTACTTCTGCACAATGGGAACAAGTAACCATCTCTTCTCTTGGCTCATTCAGTGCATGTTAAGGTGGTCAACAACAGTGTCAAACTTCTACTGGAAGCTTTGAACTATGATAAGTATGGCTGGGAATTTATTGGAGACTTCAAAATGGTGGCATTTTTGATGGAACTCAAAGGAGATTTTGCCAAGTTTCCCTGTTATCTCTGTCTCTGGGATAGTAGAGACAGAACAGCACATTACCAGAGGAAGTACTGCCTCAAAGGACAGAGTTCTTAGTAGGAAATCTTAATATCAAACATAAACCATTGGTGGATCCTCAGAAGGTTGTGTT
Organism: Cherax quadricarinatus; assembly: GCF_026875155.1. NCBI lineage: Eukaryota > Metazoa > Arthropoda > Malacostraca > Decapoda > Parastacidae > Cherax > Cherax quadricarinatus. The sequence continues at coordinate 46,476,217 of NC_069413.1, read as the reverse complement.
CCCTCCATTACACATCAAACTAGGGCTAATGAAACAGTTTGTTACAGCTCTTGACAAAGAATCTGTAGCCTTCAAGTATCTTCAAAACATCTTTCCCAAGCTATCTGAGGCAAAGGTGAAAGGCTGGCATCTTCACTGGACCACAAGTCAGGAAAATCACCGAGTGCTCAGAATTTCCAAAGAAGCTCACAGAGAAGGAAAAGGAAGCTTGGGAGAATTTTGTTGCTGTAGTACAGGGCTTTCTGGGCAACAACAAGGTTGACAATTGTGTGGAACTTTTGAGACCTTGGTAAAAAGCTATGGTCAGATGGGCTGTAAGATGTCCTTTCGGGACCGTATCCTTGATGTTCATTTTGTCAGTTTCAAGGAGAATGTGGGAGCATACTCAGAGGAGTAAAAGGAGCGCTTCCACCAAGACATAATGGATTTTGAACACATATCAGGGATCATATAATGAAAACATGATGGGAGAATACATTTGGGGATTTAAACGGGAAAGTGATTTGTTGCATACTCGCAAATCTAGAAAAACTGCTCAATTTTAGCTTTGTAAATATGTTTCAGAACGTTTAAAATAAAGTGTAAATTTTATATATATAAATTTTATTTATGTTTTTGTTTTACATCCAAAAACCAGCAAAAAATATTGAAATTTACCAATTTTTTTGTCAAAAATTCATCCTGTAAGCCACAAAAGCGAAGTTTAAATGGATTATGGCATTTTCTATTGTTTTGCAATAAAAGAAATTGGAAAATAACACTTGCCAGGAACAAAAATTGTGTTACATAATATTATTAACCTGTGGTGAGACGTAGTTAGTAGTGTTGACACTTATGAAACATTTTGACCATATAACTCAGCGCTTATAACCAAAACAACAAAAACAAAATCAACAATGAAGCATAAAATTATCAGTAAAAACAACGAACATAACACACTGAACATAAATAACTACACATAGAGAGAAGCTTATGACGACGTTTCGGTCCGACTTAGACCACTGACAAATCACATTGAAGACAAATACTGCTGTTAAAAAGACTCGCAAAATCTCACCGCTGAGGAATGTGATGGCAAGTATCCCTTCTAGAAGAGAGGTGCGAATGTTTAAGTATACCTTGTCTTGACAAAGATCCTGGAGAGCGAAACGTTGCCGCAGTGAAATGTCACATTAGTTGCATTTATGTCCATTTACATGACATAACTCTGAGAATGTTGGCTTTCTGAGGGATAATTAAGAGGTTGGTCAGACTCTCAACTTTGCTGCCAGTCATGAACGTGTGTCAAGGGAATGAACGTATACGCACGTCAGTGGAGGGAAGGTGGGGGAAGGGAGGGGGCAATAAACGTACCGAAAGGTAATTAAGAGACGAAATGGAAATGCCAAATGCATTAATCGTTCTAATAGTCCTATTACGATGATTATTTTGACCTTTTTTAAAGTCTCTTACCTTCTTGATGAGGGTATATACTTTCTTCTTGCCACAGGCTGTCACTTTCACAGTCTTCCCTTTCACAGTTTTCACCTTCACAGTCACTCTCAGCCCTGTCATAGTCGTCACTTTCACAGTCACCCAGAACAGGAGTTTGCAGTATTTTTGCCAGACATTGAAAAGCTTACAAAGAATAGATGCATCAGTTTTTATTTATTATAATTTAAATGATTGTACATGGATGTGTGTGATTATATAATATATATATATATATATATATATATATAATTATATATATATATATATTATATATTATAATTACAACATATTATATATATATACATATATATATATTAACAATATATATATATATATATATTATATATTAAATATTATATTTATATATATATATATATATATATAACATATATATATATATATATATATATACATATATAATATATATATACACATATATATATATATATATATATATATATATATATATATATATATATATATATATATATATATATATATATATATAAGTGAAATTGGCCGATTAGGAAGAACTCATTTAAAATTAAGTTCTTTCTAAAATTTTATCTTATATGTTTAAAGATATAATTTTTCATTTACGTTATTGTAAAAATTAATAATTTTGTACCAAAACAATCTTAAAAAACTTGCCTAACCTTTTTATAACAAGCGCAATTTAATTTAGCCTAATCCAACTAAATATATTTTAGACAAGTTTACAATAATTTAATAAACACTATGAAATTACACACACACATATATATATATATACCGTGCCAAATAGGTAAAACTTGCTATTTTGGCTTAAATAGCAACGGTCTTCTTGCCGAGTAATGCAAGTGAAAATTTATGTTTGCAATAATTTCACAAAAATCATTCTGAACGTAAGGAAAAAATTTCATTGTGTTTGTTTATTAAATTATTATAAACTTATCTAAAATATATTTAGATGGATTAGGCTAAATTAAATTGTGCTTGTTATAATAAGGTTAGGCAAGTTTTCTAAGGTTCTTTCGGTACAAAATTATTAATTTTTATATTAACATAAATGAAAAAATTCTATCTTTATACATAAGAGAAAATTTTAGAAAGGGCTTAATTTTAAGTGAGTTCTTGCTAATTGACAATTTGACATATTCGGCACGACAACAATATATATATATATATAAATATATATATATAATATATATATATAAATATATATATATATATATATATATATATATATATATATATATATATATATATATATATGCAGGCACACCCATGTGCAATCGTTTTAATTATAATAAATAAAAACTGATGCATGCGCACGTGTGGGTGCATATACACACGTGTGCATGCATGAATACACTTGTGAATGTGTTTAGATTGCTGTACACTTAAGCGTAATCACAATATTTTTTTGCTTTGTGTACACCTTATTTTTTCCTTCCCTACCCTTGCCGTAGAACTGTAGAACTCTTGACAAATACAGTTGTATTGACGCGTCCCTGGGGTGGTGAGGACCCAGGTTCACGCCCCTGCCTCCTCCGCAGGTCCCGTGTGATGGGGGAGGGCCAGGCGAACGCAGCGGCGGCGGCGGCGGCGACGGCGGCGGCGGCCCCGACGGCGCCTTCTGCTGCCCTTCCTCCGTCGTATCCCGGGGCCGGCCAAGGCTCTGGGCGCCCCAACCCAAGAGGCCCAAACAAAGAGCCCCCAGAGGTGAGTGAGGCGGAGTGTGACCGTGACATTCTGCCGCCTCCACGACGCTACAGTGACGCCAAGTTCAAGGGAAAGATGTTGGATTACTCCATCGCTGTGTAAGGGAGTACCGTCGGAACTCGTGCTGTGTCAACGAGTAGTGTCGGAACTCGTGCTGTGTCAGCGAGTAGTGTCGGAATTCGTGTAGTGTCAACGAGTTGTGTCAGAACTCGTGCTGTATCAACGAGTAGTGTCGGAATTCGTGTTGTGTCAACGAGTAGTGTCGGAACTCGTGCTGTGTCAACGAGTAGTGTCGGAACTCGTGAAGTGTCAACGAGTAGTGTTGAAACTCGTGAAGTGTGAACGAGTAGCGTCGCAACTCGTGCTGTGTCAACGAGTTGTGTCGGAACTCGTGCAGTGCCAACAAGTGTTTGAACATAGCTTTTTGGACGGAGTGTGAAAGCCAAAGTGTTTGACCTTGTGTCGTGAGCAAGTGTTTGGACCTTGTGTCTGAGCAAGTGTTGGGACCCTCGTGTCTGAGCAAGTGTTGGGACCCTCGTGTCTGAGCAAGTGTTGGGACCCTCTTGCTTTGTGAGGAGCAAGTGTTGAGATCCTCGTGTCTGAGCAAGTGTTGGGACCCTCTTGCTTTGTGAGGAGAAAGTGTTGGGACCCTCGTGTCTGAGCAAGTGTTGGGACCCTCTTGCTGTGTGAGGAGCAAGTGCTGGAGCCCTCCTGCCGTGTGAAGGGGAAACAAATGATGGAACACTACCGCTGTGTGAGGGATATGCATTGTGGCTACTGTGTAAGGGCTAGGTTAGGTTCTTTAAGGAACTTATATAGAAAGGGTAGTCTCCCCCCTTAGATGGTGTCATGAAAGATGGGAGTGTTCCCTATGGTAGAGTTTCTCCCAGAAGCCGGCCCCTGGCTTCTTCCGTTAGAGGGTGTCCCTGTTGTCTCACCAGGGACTTTTATAAATACGTGATCGATCGATCAATCTCTCTCTCTCTCTCTCTCTCTCTCTCTCTCTCTCTCTCTCTCTCTCTCTCTCTCTCTCTTCTGCATCGGATCCCAGATGCCTGCCCCTAGGGCTGTCAGGTCATTTCTCCAAGGAGCCACATAATGTCCCAATAACGTTTCTTCCTGGAGAGATCGCTGTCATTGAGTGGGATCATGGAAAAGAAAACGAGAGAAGTTATGAAAATGGTTACTAAAAAAAATTATATTTAAAGCCTTTAAAAATAACCTATAAATTGGGAACTTGTCCTTGAAGATTGTTTCGCTTATGTAAATCACGAGGCAAATTTATGAGAATAAATCGACTCGTATTACACTTTTATGCATTTACAATTATTTATATCTATAAATCAAAGTCATTCACAACTAGAATGATTTTAGTTCAGCATTTAATAAGAAAAATTAGCTAAAAGATTATGCTTAACAAGTATAGCTTATCTCTTGCAGAATCTCTAATGATGATCAGTGTCATTAGATCAGACAGGTGAACAGTATGTAAGATTATTTCAGAGTGAAATAATCGTGAAAAAATTGTGGCAAGATTGACTTTTTTTTTCGAAAAATACGTCTTTTTATGAAGTTTTTTTCCTCACTATAATGAACATTGTGTATAAACAAATGAACTACTCGACCCCTATGTTGAACACCCCGGGCAGAACACATTGAGTGGGACAGATCAGTGGGGGTAATTCCAGTGCGTGTTTGTGTGTCAGTCAGAATCTTGATATTTGTTCCCATCTATTGTGCTGCGTAACACTGTCATGTTCTTATCTCCAGAAACACTGTGTATCTGTATATGGAACAATATTTATCGTTGTTTTCTATCGGTCCAATGAACAACTTCCCCCGTAATTGTGCCATCTTGTTGGTGTACAAAGTTAACTCAGACTGTACATAGAAACTGGTGTTAAATATCCGTTTTATGAGGCACCAAGTGACTTTACTAATGATTTACTTACGAGTTCAAATACTATCATGAGAGCTTAATACTTCGTATAAATTGACTGATAAATGGCCAACATTATGTTTAGCGTCAGCTGTGTTCTGGCAGATGTCTTGTTTTTCCTCTATTGTATTGCAGGTTGATAGCAATATCTATAATCATTGCAAGGGACAACACCAGTAGGGTAAGGGACAGTATCTTACCCTTCGATGTACTTATCCTCGGTAAAAAGGCTTACGCCACAAGTAATCTCCGCTGTGAAGGTTTCCCTGCCCAGTATGTGAAGGTTTCCCTGCCCAGTATGTGAAGGTTTCCCCGCCCAGTATATGAAGGTTTCCTCACTCAGTATGTGAAGGCTTCCTCGCTCAGTATGTGAAGGCTTCCTCACCCAGTATGTGAAGACTTCCTCGCTCAGTATGTGAAGACTTCCTCACCCAGTATGTGAAGACTTCCTCGCTCAGTATGTGAAGGCTTCCTCGCCCAGTATGAACTTTCTCCATCTTAACACCTGGAGAAGCTTGTCATTGTACCTCTGACGTAAGGCAGCAGTAACAGTCTGGTTGATCAGACCCTGATCCACTATGAGGCCTGGTCTCAGACCGGGCCGCGGGGGCGTTGACCCCAGAAACCCCCTCTAGGTAAATTCCAGGTAAACCTGGTAACAATCAACAATGCCACATACGTCTACAGATATTACTAACACTAACAGGCTCAAGAAAAAACAAAATACATTAGACAAAAAAAAGCGAAATATTAATGTGTATCTGATACCTACATACATTTAAATGAGAAATTAAAAAAAAATATACAGAATATAAAAATGCTTTTTTGCCAAGCGAAGTTAATAAGGCTAAAATATTGAAATGTTGACAAAACTAAGCCTGTGTGAGTACGGTGACACAGTTGCGCTTTACATGGTACACAGTGATCATAATGGGAAATATTGTGGTTTAGTGATAAAGGTCACTCAAACCTCGGGTGAAGTTTCATCCCTTCAAAGCGGGTGCCTTGATTACACTGAAGGGCTCTTGATCCAAGAATCTGAACCTGCTTGCATATCTGGTTACCTCGCAATCATCAGGCGCAGTATGACTCCTACGGATATTGTGTGTGTGTGTATAATATATATATCCATGAGGAGACCCACAAAAGAAGAGGAGACAGAGTCTCCATCAACTTTAGTTCATTTCGTTATAATGTTTGTGTTTATAAGTTCTGGGGATTTTCCTAAGGAATCAGCCACCTAAATCAAACGTAGGTAGGTATAATGTTTGTCAGAAAACAGCACAAGTGTTTCCTAACGAGGGTCTTAGTCATATAATGTCATACCTCAGGAGCTTTAGATCATCTGACAGAAGACTTCCGCTGGCTTACCGGTTCACCTCTTTAAAATTCATGATTACGATTGTAACCGTTAATTAATAATCTAATTCAAACGTACTTGGCAGAATTTTTTAATTAAAAAATGCATTTTGTTTCTCTAGTCGATGAGAATATAATGGATTTTTTGAGGAAGAACTTGTTCATTTTAACTTTTTTATCCTTACTAGATGCACAGAGCTTATAAGACAGCGAAATATTCCTCTGTAAGGATCACCAGGTTTTGACCAGTTTAATATCAGCAATCCTAATTGCTTTGCAATTATCTGTTAAGTGCTGAGAAAATGGGTATTAAGAAAAATGGACGATGGATAAACTCGTATAAAAAATGTACGAGACTAACACTAATATATCACAAAGGGACACAAAAGGTGCTCCCGCGATTTAACCTCCGAGGCTACGACTTTATAACCCACAACATAATAACCAACACCAACAGTCTTTAGGAGACGTTGGTCTAACACAAAGGGTAGGCGAGTCAGGCAAGAGACAAAGCATCGAATTTTAGTTTAAAGTAGCCAGTTATTGTTGGTACGTACACACACACACACACACACACACACACACACACACACACAGTCACCACATTTAAGACAGTCCATTCGAGAAAGTATCTTGTTTAAAATTATGTACAAGAGACCTTCACCAGTACTAAGGCATCTTCACTAAAGGACGACACAGACTGTTAATCAGCAGATTTCTCAGTTTAGGTCAGGATAGAGTGTCGTCCATTAATAAAAAAAAATAAACTGACACCATTAAAAGAAATAATCTACCAGAAGCGATAAAATTTTTGAATCACGAACAGAAAAATGAGACCCATGTAGCCCAACACTACACAACCAGATAATCACTACTGAAGGCTCGTTACCCAGTCAACTGAGCAATACTAAATACCAAGAAGATAAACAGAACTGTGACACTGGAATGAAAGATTTATTTGTGTGTATATTTCGATTTGTGTTCGAATCTCGGGGTTTATTTTGATGCTTTAATATAATAAAATCAAGAAAAACCTTTGGCTTAATGAAATCCTGTGACACTTATGAGGCTACCTGAGGAAAGAGTCGACACCGAGGAAGTTGTTTTGACACGCCGAGGTAGACTTTTAACACAGTGGGTGAAGGATCTTCACACACACCGAGGAAAGAAAGTCTGGACACACTGAAGAGAATTAATCCCTTACAATGGTGTAAATCCACTGATAAGGCAGTCATGCACTGTTTTACCCCTGAAGGGCAAAACTCCAGAACCGACCTAAAGACAAGCGAGATCCAAGAGCCGAGGCGCTGGTAACACTGCCAACACCTGCTGAGAAGCTGACGCTCTCTACATAATGTTATCACATTTCTTTAAATACATTTGTATTGATGTGCAGCATTAAAAAAAAAACTTTTATTGTTGTCATCCATTGTAGAAATTAATGTTTTACCCGTTACTCTTCATTATATATTCACAAATCTTCAATGTGTAAGGTCTATAGAGCTGTGATAGATGTTGAAGAGTGTTCATGCCACTGGTGTGAACACGAAGCTTTGTGAAGTAATATTCCATCACCACCATTGTCCAGCAAATTTTTATGTTCTGTATAAAAAGTAAATAAAGTATATACTTAGATCACTGATTGATTTTCCCTGTATTGTTGAAATGGCGCGATGAAACGTTATACGGAAATCATTTAAAATTAGATTTATGGTACTTGGCTGTGCGAGCGAGAGAGTAGCTTCATGACCCATGGATCAATACTGCATATTACTGCCAGCAGAAAAAAAAATTATCCAGAATAATTTGAGTTATGTATGTACGAGATAAGTTGCGTGTTGTGTTAGAGTATTACATTAGATAAGCATAACTACAGCAACATGAGATGACGATAATAGAGAAATACTTAATAGTGGCTACATTAAGCCACAAGAAACACTCTGGCTGACTGGTAGCTCTGAGTGAAAGGTCAAAAAATGCCAGGTATCAAAAATTGAATTATTATAACAACTGCAGGTATAAGAAAAAGAGGAATGTTATGTAAAAATGCGCAACATTTGGAAATCTTTTTTGATGAAATGTATCGCCAGCCAGTGGCTTCTTCAGTACAATACGGAGAAGAACGGTGGAAGATAAGTAGTTTGAGGTAATCAGTCCCTCAGGCTACCGATGGACTGATTACCTTAATGAAAACATGTTAAAAGTGCTGATCCCATCACGTACCCAGAAATCCTGTCTTGTTACACTACATGACTGGAGAAACACTGGAACTAATTCTTCAAGAAAGCAGCCTCCACGGAGCTCTCTGCTTCCCAGGTTAACTCCACAAGAAATATTAAAAGTAACATTCTCCACAAATTGTCCGTTGGCAGCGATATCCTACATTAATAAATTACTCCGCCCATTGCTCAAATGCTACTTTATACCAAATAAATCTCTTCATTGGGATGTCACTGTAGTGACAAAGGGGCTCTTGATCTGAGGAGTTGGATCTTTCCTCCTCTTTCTCGGATCGAATCTAAATACTCCCCATCTCTCCAACTTCATTTGGTTTCATTAGTGAGGACCTTTACTCACTTGTGAGATTCAGTTCCGAGGCAGAACGAGAAAGGTATCACTCTCGGCCTAATTCGTTTGGTAGTTTTGTGGTGGATAGTCGCTCAATGTGATCCTCCATGAGACATCGTGCGGTCATTTGCAGGACCTGGAATGGTGGAAATATTACTTGAGGTTGTCGGCAGATCCGTGAGAAGCAATCGACGCCTCTGGTGTTTTTGTCGGTTCTTCCATTTCCATTATTACAGTTCACGCTCTAAACATTCAGTTTTGCGACCCCTTTTTAAGTCGGTTCTGGAGGTGCCATCCTAGTGTTGTGCACTAGGATAGGTTAGAGGTTGTTTCTAGAGAACTGCATTAATGTCTGGCTCTGATGCCTTCGAGGCATCTAGCTGACCTATTGCATGTATAGTGTCCAGCACTTGCTGGTGCACTCTACCTCTTCGGTTCTCTGGTGACCTTCGAAGAGGTCACCAGAGGCTTAAGGTGGGTATATGCTGCCTCCAGCACAACTTATGAGCCCGCTTAAGAACCTGGACTCTCTTTTAGGCGGTCACTTGTTGCTTGAAGCTAATACAAGCATTCTACCCGCCCCCTCTAGTTCCTTTGATCCCGCATCACCTTGATTATAGACGACGAAATAATGATTCACTGATCGTCCGCGTACCAAGAACTCATGACCCATATCAGCCAAGACATGCAAATCCACCATTTAAAATGAAATGTGGTGTGGGGATAATGAAACTAACCAAGCCTATAACTTAACGAGTCTACACCATTGGTACACACACACACACACACACACACACACACACACACACACACACATCTGCGCGCGCGTGCGCAAAAGCTTTCATTGTGACATCCCTTCGTTCAGTGTAGAGCTTCGTCAAGTCTTCACTGAGACTAGATAAAGTTTTCGCAAAGCGAAACGTTACAATGAAAGATTATGCAGATAACTTTTCCTCCGGCCAGGCAAGGTGCTTGAGAGATTAGCACATTAAACATGCCTAAAATAATGTTCAGCATTCAAGAATTAAAAGGAAAAATGGTTTGCACACAACTCCTATTTTAATGAGCTGATAACAATGAAGAGTCTAAAGTAACAATGTTACTATGTCCTGATAAACACAAGTCCTTTAGTGCAACGTTTCACCCAACAGTCAACCTTTTCAAGTAAATGTGCTTGAAAAAGTTCATTGTTGAGTGAGACGTTGTATCGATGATGGGCTCCTCTGCATTTGTGTCTTTCACCAACTCTCAGCACATTGCCAAAATCTCCACCAGTGTTACGGTGTGCTAACGTGGTTCCAACACTTTTAATAAAGTTTGATATCTGGGTTTAAAACACCAAATATTCGAGCTAGGAAACCCACAGTGATTCATAACAAGACTTCAAAACTTTCACGATCAAGGAAAGCTAATAAGAGGAATTCAATATTAGGAGAGTTTTCCCGAGAGAAACTGATTGGCTCTCTTCTGTATACTTTCTTACAAGACCTGGTCAGGGTAGCCGCCTCTTACCTATGTAATTACAAGACGTAGTCAGGGAAGCTGCCCCCCCCCCTCTCTCTCTCTCCTACTGTGCACTTATTAGACCTGGTCTCTCTACCTTAAACCAGTTGAGCATAGTTTTTTTTCTTTTAAATATCACAATGCCAGTGATCTCGCTAGCAGCAATCTTTGAATACATTTTTAAATGCGATGGAAGTAGTCAAAAGGTGGGGCGAATAGAAAATCAGAATACAGCGCCTGAGTATTAAATTTGATCGAAGGGAAGAGCAGGTCAAATTCTTTGCATCAGGAGTTCCTCACCGGCATCAAGGCGGGACAAAGGAGACTCGGCAATAATAAGGTTTTGGATGAAGTGTAATGGAATAGGGAAATGGAAAGAGACAACCCATGAATCAAGGGAGGAACTAGATGCTCCGGGTCGCCTCGTGGAAAAGACCCGAGCCGAGACCTATTCTGGCGAACCACTTCCAGGTAAGATATGCCAGGTCACAAAGATACCATTCAGGAAGAATGGATAGAGAACATACAAAATCCGCAATTTAACCTAAACTCAGAATAGGTGAAAATGAAAAGATAAAAACTAAAAAGATCAAAATAAGAAAAACACGGAGATAAAAAGTGCTAAGTAGGAATATGCTTGGATAAGGTAGATAGATGAGCGGATGACAGTTTGACGACACACTGTCAAGAACACACTGTCAAGGACAAAGTCAAAATCGAAACTTCTCTACAGTAACAGTTGAAGCTGAAGCTCAAAAGAAAATACAGAGAACTTCCACTAACCACATTAAATGTAACACCTAAATAATTTAGATTACATATAGTCCCTGAAAATAACAGAGATTGCGCTTAAAATATCAGGCAGCAGCATTTAATAGAAGACACAAGAGTATGGAAATAAATAAACTAGCATAACTAGAACTGGTCTTAAAAAATAATAAAGGTGAATAAGGAAAGAATCTCTCACGATGACGTAAGTGTTAGTAACCTAACAGTCGCTGAGTTTATAATAGCATCAGATAGCATGAGTGATGGGAATAAAGCCTAATAGGACAGCATCCACACGTCATATCAGATGCGAGGAAGCTGCCGAGAGAACTGGACGCAACAAAAGCATTAAGACATGATAACATATACCCATGAGTACTGTCAGCTAGAGCAACAGGAAACTGCAGCTGAGATCTACAAGTCACTCGAGATACGGCAACTGCCACTCTGATGAAAAACTGCAAATATTGTTCACTTTCTATTTTTTTAACACATCGGTCGTTTCCCACCGAGGCAGGGTGACCCGAAAAAGAAGAAATACTTTCATCATCATTCACTCCATTACTGTCTTGCCAAAACATATCTCCAACCCTCCTTCAGAGTGCAGACACTGTACTTCCCACCTCCAGGACCCAAATCTGCACACAGAAATCACTCCCTACGAAAGTAAAAGACTGGGCAGGCGATGCAAAATGCCGCCAATAAAAAGTAGGGGCGCCATTGGTACACTAAGAGAAAACACCATAAGTGTCCGGGGCCCAAAACTGTTCAACAGCCTCCCATCAAGCATTAGGGGAATTGCCAATAAACCCCTGGCTGCCTTCAAGAGAGATCTGGACAGATACCTAAAGTCAGTGCCGGATCAGCCGGGCTGTGGCTCGTACGTCGGACTGCGTGCGGCCAGCAGTAACAGCCTAGTTGATCAGGCCCTGATCCATCGGGAGGCCTGGTCATGGACCGGGCCGCGGGGGCGTTGATCCCCGGAATAACCTCCAGGTAACCTCCAGGTACCCGGTTTCCCTGAATCCCTTCATAAATGTTACAATACGAATGAAAGGCAATATCAGTGATATATTTTCCAAAGTGCTGAAAATGATAATCAGGAAGTGGTTAGTAGAACACCTAAAAGTGACGAATTTCATTAAAATAAAGAACACAGGTTTATGTAAGGGAAGTTTGCCTCACCATCGTACAGGAATTCAGTGACAATAATTAAGATCAACCAAGAAAAACCAAGGACTGCGTAAATTGCATGTTACTGGACAACCGGAGACGACTTGATAACCTAGAGGAGCCAACAAGCGTGCAGGGAAAAGTGGTGAGATGGATCAAATAATGCTGAAGGAGACTGTCTATGATACTAATGGATGAAGCATAAGGAAGCCAAAGGGTAACAAGTGAAGGGATGATGTCCTTCCTAAGGGTCAGTGCCAGTGCTTTTACTGTGCTTGTTGTACATAAATGCCAGGTTAGAGGAAATTTAAATCTGCATTTTACTTTGCGATGATGTGAAAATATTAAAAATAACAACAGCTGACGACTGAGACCAGGCATCATGATTGGTCGAACAGAAGATAACTGGAGTTCAACATAAACAAATGCAAAATCAAGAAAATGGGAGAGAGGGGGAGAGGGAGGGAGAGATGGAGAGAGGATGGAAGAGGGAAGGAGGGGAGAGAAAAACTACCCAAGATGTACTAAAGTTTGGAAAGGAAGAAACTATAAAAATAGCGCAAGAGGCTTCTCAGAGGTTTGCATACAGAAAAAAAACATCAAAAATCAGTCAAGGTGAGCAAATCTAAGAACTGCAGAGACCTTAAAGAATCCAGACACTGTACACGATGCACAGCGCCAGATCCGCTCCCTAACAGGTTTGGCGCTTCTCCACGAATACAATAACACAAATGTTTCAGTATAATCTTACAAGTGAGTGGTTGTGGGAAATCACGGGACTGGCTGATTTCCCGAACCATTAGACCTCCCTAAGTGGGGGAGGAAGGAGGTGGGGACGAGCAGTGGACTCACAAATGCCTACTCGACGTTGCCACTTTTCCTCATAGACTCTTAATTTATAAGACTAATTAGTAATGAAGCCCCCATAAGCTAATGTATTATACACTACTAATAAATATTTAAGCTAAGCTAGAGTTAGACATAGTACCTTAGTCTGGTATCTCCATCACCTCTCACAGCCTACACAAATCGACAACCAAACCACATTTGTGCCGGTGACCAGGCATGCAGCCTACTCGGTTTCATTCACTAAAAGCAAAGTGAGTGAAGATGCAACTGCATGAAACCTTTTCTAACTATGCCAGTCTATTAACTGCCTGGTTAATTAGTACGACTTGTCCTACGACAGACCTTTGTGCAGTGAAGTACTCTAACACTCGATTACACATTACAACACGAATTAGATAAATAACGGCAATAATCGGCTATCTCGCAGCTTTGAGCCGGTTGCAGATTTGTTACTCAAGCATCTCAGGTGTCCCGACGGAGGTACCATAGACTCCCACACTCCACGAGTAAACACTCATTGTATCATTAAATGCGTATTTGTTGTACTTAATTGAGGCTGACCAGTGTGAAGGGTTTTGCCACATCCTCCAGCCAACCAGAGATGCAACATACCTGCAACTGGCGTGCTACACTGCCCTTTGTAAACTAGAGGTAAGAATTGAGGTAGTTAGATTTGATGGCAGGTTTGTGGGTTGAATTATACTAGTGGCTTGATTAGATCACTAACCTAATCAGTCATGACCCATAGACACCTTCTATTCTGCACATGGTTTGAATCAAGAGGACATGCTAGACGAAGTGAAACTGATGCCTTTACAGAATGTATCCACAGAATGCAAGGGATGAAGCAAAAGCAGCTAAACCACGGAAGAGTCAACGGAATGTTTGAAAACACTACTTCGGACTAGGGTAATGAGAAACTGAATGAGCTGGATGAAAAGAGAACAGCTGGAGGCAAAAAATATTTTACACAGCTTCAAGAGTAGGTATGAAAGGACTCATTAACGCCAGCCACAAAGGCAACAGGTGCGTCCTTGAGCGGAGACTCGACCCTTTTCCCCCTTCCTTCGCAAGCATTACTCAAGAAGAATAGTATACTGTTTTCCTCACTCCTTCCTTTCCCCGCAAACATTACTCCAGAGTTTAACTTGGAGAGGGCATTTCTTGGAATATAACATGGTAAGTACAACACGCAAAGCACAGCACAGCACAATTCTGAGAGTACATGTACAAAAAGCATTGAATGCAGCATTGCTCTGCAGGTCTCATAATCCCAGTTTCATAAAAAGATTTCGACAGTGCGAAATAATGCGTCAGATTTCCGAGTGTCACAGCAAATGTTTGTTATTAAAAGTTAATCCGCAGCTCAGAGAAAAATACATGCAGACCAGAGGGTTTTTATTTCGATATTAAAATAATTAAAATTTGTTCTTTACCATGCAGGAAAAAATTATTTTGCCAACCATACATTACACACACACACACACACACACACACACACACACACACACACACACACACACACACACACACACACACAAGCGGTAGTAACATCTAACAGTAGTGGCTCCCTCACTTAGTATTTTTGGGCCTATCCTAGGAACATGTCATTGTAAGCCTGAGTGGTTCTTACATAGGAGATGTTACATATGATAGCTCCCTTGGTGCTAACGACCACACAGTCCAGGGTCTCAAATGCCTTGTGGAGCTAGCAGAGGAGATAGAAGCAACACGGGAAGGAAATGAGAAACCAAATTTCGAAAGGGCACTGCACAGACATGAAGCAGTTCCTGCATGAGGTGCAGTGAGAAAGAAAACTATTGGGAGAGATTGTGAAAGAGAAGTATTTGGTCGGAAAATGTAGGGAGGCAGAGAAATCCGTACTTAAAAGCAATATAAACAATACGAGTCCATGGTTTACCCAGAAGTGTAGTCCAAAGTTATATAAATGTATTATAGCATGTGAAAAGTGAAGAAGACAAAGAATTCAAGAAAATAAGAAGTTGACTCGAAGAGCCATAAACGAGTATATGTAAAGAGACTCAATGGCAATATATGAATGACTTAGAATCGAAAGCGAAATCCTACAGAAAGTTGTTATATAGCCACATCAAGAGAAGACAACGGTAAGGAATGAGGTAATCAGGCTGAAGGAGAGGAGCTCGCAAGGAATGATCAGGAAATCTATGAAGACCTCAGCAAGAGATTTATGGAGGTATTCTCGTAGGAGACAGAAAGGCTACCAAAACGAAGCAGCATAGTACACCAGCGAGCGTTAGACATAATACACACAACTGGAGAGAAGTTGTGTGAGCTAGATACCTCGAAGGTGGTGGGACCAGATATCCGTGGGTCTAGGAGGGAGAAGAGGCACTGTATGCGCCTCTAGAAACAATCTTCAAGTCTATGGACAGGGCAACTGCTACAGCAAATGTAGTCCCAATTTTTAAGAAAGGAGAGATAGACAGGCAGCGTTAAACTGCAAATCGGCGTCACCGACATGTACAGTATGCAAAATTATAGGGAAGATTATGAGTGGTGGAGCACCTAGAAAGGAATGGGCTCCTACATGACAGCCAGCACGGTTTTAGGTATGGAAAATCTTTTGTCACAAAACCTACTGGAGTTATGCGACGAGGTAAAGGGAATAAGGCACGAGGGAAAGGGAGAGGGAGAGGGAGAGGGAGAGGGAGAGAGAGGAGAGAGAGAGAAGAGAGAGAGGTAGGTTACATTTTCTTAGACCGTAAAGAGGTTTTGACACAATACGACACAAGAGGCTGGTACAAAAGCTACAGGAGCAGGCAGAAATAAAAGAAAAAGCACTACGATGGATCAAGGCATATCTGATAGGGAAAGAAACAACGAGAGTCCGTGACGAAGTGTCTGAAATGGGTGCATGTGACGAGAATTCCACAAGAGTCAGTCCTAGGGCCTGTGCTATTTTTTTTTTTTTTTTTTTTTTTTTTTGTATATGTGAGTAGCATGAAGAAATAATAGAGTCAGAGGTGTACCTGTTCGCAGACTTGAAATTAACGAGGAGAATAGAAGTGGAAAAGGAACAGGAAAGGCTACAAATAAATTTGGACAGGCTGAACACCTGGCCCGAAAAGTGGCTGCTGGAGTTTAACCCTACAAGTGCAAAGTTATGAAGCTTGAAGGACAAAGAAATCATCAGAGTTCAGATTCAGAGAGAACAACAGCTTCAAACCTCTCTCAAAGACTTTGCGGTGAGTATTATACCGAGCTCATAACCTGGGGAGTACGTCAACCAAATAACTGCTGCAGCAAATATTCGTCTGGCAAATCTAGAAATAGCTATTCGGCATCTAAGTAAGGAGATATTCACGACATCGTACACTGTGTACATGAAATATACAGAATCAGTATGGAACCCACACCTAGTCAGGCATGTCACCAAATTGGAGTGTGTGCACAGGTTTGCAACAAGACTAGTCCCGGAGCTATGAAAACTCAGCCTGATGAACTGAGGAACTGACGGGATGTATAGGAACAGATTGTTTGAGAGATGGGAAACAGGAACAAAAGGCACAGCTTAAGGCTGAATATTCAGTAGTCAAGAAGTGGAAAGAATTGGAGAATGAAGTGGTAGATGCAAGATGCACGCATAGCTTGAAGATGAGGTAGCGACAAACGAAGAAACGTGACCAGGAGCTACGAACCAACTCCTGCAACCCATATATAAATACGTAAACACACACACACACACACAATAACAACAACTCGTTTGAAACTGGTTACCCGGACTGAGTTAATATTGCAGTGAACATGTTAATATTACACTGCTCATGTTTCTGTTATGAATTATTCCTTCACGTTGTGAGTATTCCTTCACGTTTTGAGTATTCCTTCACGTTGAGAGAGCTGAGTAAGCAGTTGCCACTGAGGCAAGGTCAGTATTTCTTCACGTCGAGTGAGACGAGTCAGCAGCTGCCACTGAGGCAATGGAAAAAAAAAAGGTAATTTTGAGGGAATGTAATTAGGTCTACCTTGACAAGGGAAATCTATAGTGGTTGGATTATTTTTTTCTCTTCTTCCTCCAAGCTCCTCCATGGTTTACGTGCGATACCTTGAGAACATCTCTCCCACTGGCTTCAGATTTGTATCACTGGTGGAAACACTGCCGTTCTGTTCACCCAACAATAAATAGGTACTTGGGTGTAAGTCGCCAGGTTTGGGTCTCATGCCTAAAGAAAAGTTAACCTAATTTGCCCGAAATGCTCTGCATAACCAGGGGTTTTCCGAATAATATGTCATTGTCAGCTAGGTCTGTATATATTGTATCATTTACACTGGTGATGGCTCAAATTGTCATGGGTGTGTGTATACTATATTTACTAATTTGAAACATGTTTAGTTATCGGGTATTTTCCCTTAGACTAGAAGGCTGATGTACCTGACTGGAAGGCTCTTTAATGCTGTGTCTGTCTGAAGTTGGCAGTTTTGTAACAGTTCAAAATTTTGAATTATTTGTCTGTGTAAATTTTACTGTGCCATTATTACTAAACAAATCAGAAAAATGGTTTCTGTACGGTAACCGAAGAATGTCTCTTTATAATACCTTGTGCATCATGGAGGAAGATTTAGTATGCTATTAGGAAGTGTAGATGCCAATCTGCCAAATTTTAATGAAGAAATTAATGCAATTGGAGTACTGATTTTCTTGCTATAACTTGTGAATGCCTCATCTGATCGACTTCAAACCTTCAACACTGATGTATCTTACCTTGGCCCAGACAGATGCCAATTCGCCAGCTTTATTTAAGAATTTGAGAGACAAATGAGGCTTGTTCCTAGCAGTTTGAAAAAGTATGTGTCTATCTATTTCAGCCCAGTTACCTGCCTACCTGGGCTTTTGATGAGAGTTTCCTTCTGCAACGTAGGAACCTCAAGCTCTATTTCCTTCCCTGTGGTTAATTTACAACATTTATTCCATTTGCAATTTTATTGCAAATTGGGATATTTGCAGTCTGAAGGTGCATCTGAACTGTTGTATCAGTGCTCCTTTATATATCTGTGTGTGTGTGTGTGTGTGTGTGTGTGTGTGTGTGTGTGTGTGTGTGTGTGTGTGTGTGTATATATATATATATATATATATATATATATATATATATATATATATATATATATATATATATATATATATATTATATATATTTATTTCGGGGCTTTCATCCAATGATCTGTTAGGCTACAGTCCAAAGTACTGTTCACCAAGCCATCCCACCTTTAAAAGAATGCTTGCAAACCTGCTACTTACTGAAACTGTGGAACTTGTAGCGACCACCAACTGCGAACCATCTACATTCTTACACAAATAAGCCGCACATAGGAGAGAGAGGAGCTTACTACGACGTTTCGGTCCGACTTGGACCATTTACAAATTCACACTAACGAAAAGGAGAGGAGTATATATAGGTCCAAGTCGGACCGAAACATCGTTGTCCGACGGTATTGTGACTTTTTTTTTTGTTAGTCTTACAACCTGCAAGCCACAACAATGATATCAGGCGGAGTGCGTGTGCTATTACCTGTTCTGCATGGACGTAAACGTCTGTTATTACCTATTTTAAGTTAAATTAATAAAGCTATAATCGTGGTGCACAGTCATCCATGATTGTTATACTTGTGTGATGTGTTTTGTCTGTATCTCCTGTCGTCTGTATGACCTGCCATATACATATAGCTATAATTGTATTTTATAACTCAATAAACCCGTCAGAGTCACTCAATGAAGACAGTATCAGCTCGGTCCTCCATCCGCTAATGATCTGGTCTCTAACCAAATCAAGCTGTTGGTTGATCGCTCTTAATAATTATTCTTGATAGAAATAAATAGCTCTTCTCAGCAGAAAGTATCGGTGTTTGCCTCTAAGTCCTTTGCTGTCTCTATGTATGAACGTAGAAAAGGAGAAACTTTTATTTTTAAGTGCAGCCTCGCATTTCGTTTGCTATTAAGCAGACCGGGAAGTGGCCTGGGGCCCAGGCGACCATCTTTGTCTCTGCAATATCTCCTCAGCATGAAAGATAGCCACGGGTGGAGGGCTGAAGGGATGTTGTTGGCGAGCGACAAGTGGAAGAAAGGCCTCGCCAGCCTCCTCGCCTGCACGGATCAAAGCGTTACATACTCGTCATCACAATAACACATCCTCAACTAGCCTCATAAACTAAATGAGGCTCCTATTAAGGCAGTTTTAATCAAAAGTCAGTGAAGTTCTTCTGATCCATTCTATATTATTTCTTTTAATAATTCCTCTTTTTAGAAATATGCGAGACTCGAAATTAAGGTAACGGAAAATTGACCAAGAGCTTCATAATGAGACATACTCACAAGTTTGGAATGAAAATGGGAAATCCTCTTCCAGTCCTTAGCAACTTGTATATAGATTCTTTTGAAACAAAACTGTTTAATAGAATTCTTTTTGATAAAGTTAAGCAGTACAAATGTGTGGACGATATTCGATGCTTAATGCCTAAAAATACACATATGAAACATTTCCATGTGAATTAGTCTATGTTCATCCATAAACTTCACTGCTGAGTTTAAATTAAATAATTCATTTCCTTTTTTTTAGATGTTTTAATTATTAAATGAAACAAGGAATTTAAATTCAAACCAGGTAGACACCCAGCACCCAGCTGCTCTTATTTACACTATTATTCTTCACATCACGACAGAATTAGTGCTCTGTAATCCCTTTCATATTTTTTCTCGAAAGCTCTACGAATTTGCAGCCGAAAGTTCATAGATGAGGAAATGTTGAAGATTTATGAAGTGGCATACCCCCTCCACCCCCCCCCACATCCCCCAAAAAAATAAAAGAATTAAATCTTTTAAAATTGCCAGGAATACATTATACAGTTGTTAAAAAGGACAAACATTCAATTAAGAATATGTTGGTTATACCTTACCATGAAAACTTTCATGATATACCTTCTCTACTAAAAAATTGAAAAATCAAAGTTGTATTTAAAAATGTCAATACAGTATAAAAAAAAAATCCCCAAAAATGCTGATGGCTGTCTGTAAGATCCTCTGTAACCAAAAAAAAAAAAAGCTCATTTAAGTTTATGGTCAAACTGGAGAGAGTTTTGAACTATGATTACAACATAAATATAACATTAGAACTGGACAAGTCTAATGCTGTATTTATTCATGCGAGAGATTTATCAACCCAATCGATTTTAAAAAGACCGAGAAGGTTGTATGACGCAGGTCCATGGTGAGCGAAATATAATTGAATCAAGCTTCATACAAAAATTGTATTGATTGCAATATAAATGCAAGTTTAGGGGGTATATAAATTAGCATCATTTACAGTGAACAGAATTTGTGAAGATTTTCAACTATGC
The DNA here is from genome assembly GCF_026875155.1 of Cherax quadricarinatus. Taxonomy (NCBI): domain Eukaryota; kingdom Metazoa; phylum Arthropoda; class Malacostraca; order Decapoda; family Parastacidae; genus Cherax; species Cherax quadricarinatus. The sequence continues at coordinate 46,455,510 of NC_069413.1, read as the reverse complement.
CCGACATATTACTTTTAAAATTATTTTGACTGGACGTGTAACCTGACTATCATCTACATTCCCACGCTCAGTCAGTAGGATCACATGTCAGCTCATGGCTTTGTAAGTCTTCTGTTCCAGATTTTTTTTTTTTCTTTGATAACGTGAGAAGAGAAAAATTAAAATTTTCCTCCGAAGTGCCTAGTTTATTGTACACACTGCATCCATCTTGTGGAGGGTAGCGCAAGAGCATATGGATACACAAAAGGCCTAGGAACTAGGCCCTAAAAGAGTTTACAGGAGTACACTTGGATTAATATTTATAGTTCACTTATCTGTTGTAAACAATTTTAGGAACTTTCTTAATATATATTGATATATCATGTAGCACTATCTTTTCCCTGTGGTTATTTTGTATATTGTGGTATCTGTTTACTGTCATTTGTGTGTGTGTAATTATTATTATATATATATATATATATATATATATATATATATATATATATATATATATATATATATATATATGCAAAACAGCCATGGGGGAGATGAACGATAACTCTAGGCCTGGAGTAAGCTCACTCCAGCAAGAACGTTCCCTTGATCATATTTGCTTGAACCACCTCCTCTTTTCTACAACATTGCAAGCTCCTGATGTGTTGATTACAACACGAAAGGTCTAGAGCTATCATTCAACTCCTCCCCCCCCCCGTGGTTGTTTTGCATCTTGCATCACTTGTTCGCGATATTTGCATTATAGGGGTGTATAATAAAGATATAGTTAACATCTTCATTATACACCCTTACCCATCCTGTGGGTGCAGTCAAAAGAGTACAGAGGTACATAATGTGTCCACGGCGCGCATGCACACACACACACACACACACACACACACAAAATATATATATATATATATATATATATATATATATATATTATATATATATATATATATATATATATATATATATATATATGCAATAAGATCACAGTAAACAGGTGATTTCAAAATATGCAACACAACCACTCTGAAAGAATAGAGAAATTCCAAGCGCTTTCGTGACTACTCACATTATCAAGGAACTATGAAAGTAAAGCATCCAAGGAAGCTATATAAGGGGTCTGGCCAGCACCTCACTATCAGATCCCACAACGGTTAAACACCTGACGCGCGCCGACCCAACTTGGATAGGTCTTTGCACAACTCACCCACAAACTATTCTACCCAAGAAAATTTAAAAATTATTATTTGTCCAGTGTATTATTAAATTCTTCCCAAATTCTATTAATTATAAATGGATCTAATTTATATAAACCAAAGGAAATATTCATATTATTGTCAAAACTGCTTTTTATGAAACAAGATTCAATTATATTCCTGTCGACCATGGACTTGCTTGATACTACTTTCTCAACTTTTTGAAAATCAATTGGATGGTTAAAATCTCTTACATGAATAAATAGAGCATTGGAATCTTGTCCAGTTCTAATGCTATATTTATGTTGTTTTAATCTTAGTTCGAGATTTTTACCAGTTTGACCGTAATAAACTTTATCGCAAATTTTACAAGGAATCTTATAGACACATCCATCAGCATTTTGGGGGGAATTCTTTATCAAAAGTTTTTTTACTGTATCAAGATTTTTGAATACAACTTTAATATTAAAAGTCTTAAGAGAAGGCATATGTGTGTGTGTGTGTGTGTGTGTGTGTGTGTGTGTGTGTGTGTGTGTGTGTGTGTGTGTGTGTGTGTGTAAGTAATGTCATGACTAAGCCAAACCGGCGACTTTAGGCCGTACGGCCGATTTAACATAATAAAATTTAGTTTTTGCCATAAATCAGAGAGAAATCAATCTGAACATAAAATCAATGACATATTTTTTCTTTAACATTAAATAAATTTAAAGTGACCTCTGCTATACATATATTTCTTTAAAATACTCTAATTTAATTTAAGTTAGGTTAGGTTCCCAATTTAGGTTTAGTCCAAAAATAAAAGTCTACTTATCATTTTCAATGAAAAAAAAATCATTCTGTAAAAGATTTATTTGGAAAAGTCAATTTTTTAAGGAAGTTCAGCCTATTCAGCAAGTTAGGCTTATTAGGAACGACATATACATAATAGCAAAATTACAAATACTTTCGTGAATTCTCGGGTCAAGGAATAGCAAAAATAGTGCAACAGAAGATTTATTAAGTTGAAATATGACCTATGACCCCATTCACTGAGTGTAGTCAAGATTATTTAGGTCACATGTAAAAGCAGTTTAAATGTATCATATCAGGAATAGTTTAAAATCCTCGCAAATTCTATTCATTATACAACCTTCTCGTCCTTAAGCGTAAGAGGCTCAAGAGCTCCAGATCAACTCTTTTAAAGAGTCCTAAGAGATGAATTCAACACAAAAACAGAGTACAGTTCTCGTGTACTTACACACAGAAAATCAAGTAATTACACACAATGTGAAACTGCGCATCTATCAAATTATCATATAAACCTCTTCTTCATTTAATTAGTAAAGAAAAAAAATAATTATGTTCAGCTTCCACAAAGCCCTTTTTTTCTGTTTCAGAAATTTATTAAAACAAAATGGCAACAGATATCAAGTTGCAGTTATCTGCATATTGTACCCGAAGTTGGAGTGTTCTTAAATGCAGCTTCACCGTTGTTAAATGTATTCAACCTTAACATGTGCACTTCTAGTGGTTCGCAGCACATGTAAGCTGGTGGATGAGAAACGTCCACCGGCATATCCAAGCTCATCCCCTTAGCTGACCTCTCATCCATGTCCAATCTCCAATTACGACCTCCAAGATCTATCTCCATGGTTGATCTCTAATCTCTAACTGCTGGTCGATCGAAATACATAAGTAACACCAGGAGAGCGAGGACTACAAGAGTCTACTAACAATGTTACCCAGGAGAGCGACGACTACAAGAATCTACTAACAATGTTACCCAGGAGAGCGAGGACAACAAGAATCTACTAACAATGTTACCAAGGAGAGCAAGGACTACAAGAGTCTACTAACAATGTTACCCAGGAGAGCGAGGACTACAAGAGTATACTAACAATGTTACCCAGGAGAGCGAGGACTACAAGAATCTACTAACAATGTTACCCAGGAGAGCGAGGACAACAAGAATCTACTAACAATGTTACCAAGGAGAGCAAGGACTACAAGAGTCTACTAACAATGTTACCCAGGAGAGCGAGGACTACAAGAGTCTACTAACAATGTTACCCAGGAGAGCGACGACTACAAGAATCTACTAACAATGTTACCCAGGAGAGCGAGGACAACAAGAATCTACTAACAATGTTACCAAGGAGAGCAAGGACTACAAGAGTCTACTAACAATGTTACCCAGGAGAGCGAGGACTACAAGAGTCTACTAACAATGTTACCCAGGAGAGCGAGGACTACAAGAGTCTACTAACAATGTTACCCAGGAGAGCGAGGACTACAAGAGTCTACTAACAATGTTACCAAGGAGAGCGAGGACTACAAGAGTCTACTAACAATGTTACCCAGGAGAGCGAGGACTACAAGAGTCTACTAACAATGTTACCCAGGAGAGCGAGGACTACAAGAGTCTACTAACAATGTTACCCAGGAGAGCGAGGACTACAAGAGTCTACTAACAATGTTACCCAGGAGAGCGAGGACTACAAGAGTCTACTAACAATGTTACCCAGGAGAGCGAGGACTACAAGAGTCTACTAACAATGTTACCCAGGAGAGCGAGGACTACAAGAGTCTACTAACAATGTTACCCAGGAGAGCGAGGACTACAAGAGTCTACTAACAATGTTACCCAGGAGAGCGAGGACTACAAGAGTCTACTAACAATGTTACCCAGGAGAGCGAGGACTACAAGAGTCTACTAACAATGTTACCCAGGAGAGCGAGGACTACAAGAGTCTACTAACAATGTTACCCAGGAGAGCGAGGACTACAAGAGTCTACTAACAATGTTACCCAGGAGAGCGAGGACTACAAGAGTCTACTAACAATGTTACCCAGGAGAGCGAGGACTACAAGAGTCTACTAACAATGTTACCCAGGAGAGCGAGGACTACAAGAGTCTACTAACAATGTTACCCAGGAGAGCGAGGACTACAAGAGTCTACTAACAATGTTACCCAGGAGAGCGAGGACTACAAGAGTCTACTAACAATGTTACCCAGGAGAGCGAGGACTACAAGAGTCTACTAACAATGTTACCCAGGAGAGCGAGGACTACAAGAGTCTACTAACAATGTTACCCAGGAGAGCGAGGACTACAAGAGTCTGCTAACAATGTTACCCAGGAGAGCGAGGACTGCAAGAGTCTACTAACAATGTTACCCAGGAGAGCGAGGACTACAAGAGTCTACTAACAATGTTACCCAGGAGAGCGAGGACTACAAGAGTCTACTAACAATGTTACCCAGGAGAGCGAGGACTACAAGAGTCTACTAACAATGTTACCCAGGAGAGCGAGGACTACAAGAGTCTACTAACAATGTTACCCAGGAGAGCGAGGACTACAAGAGTCTACTAACAATGTTACCCAGGAGAGCGAGGACTACAAGAGTCTACTAACAATGTTACCCAGGAGAGCGAGGACTACAAGAGTCTACTAACAATGTTACCCAGGAGAGCGAGGACTACAAGAGTATACTAACAATGTTACCCAGGAGAGCGAGGACTACAAGAGTCTACTAACAATGTTACCCAGGAGAGCGAGGACTACAAGAGTCTACTAACATTGTTACCAAGGAGAGCGAGGACTACAAGAGTCTACTAACAATGTTACCAAGGAGAGCGAGGACTACAAGAGTATACTAACAATGTTACCCAGCAAATATTAAGTTTCCTCCACAAGACAACAATAACAAAACGCTGTCGTAAATCACTGCATCATTTTCATGTATGAAATTCACACGTAAACGGCCTAAATAACAGCCCTAAGTAAAATAAACCTGCAATGAAAGTTTGATGCCGATCAGAAAAGGCATTTTTAAATTACTACACAGAAATAAAATAAACTATACCATATTTAGGCATAACCTTTTCAAGGAAGCCTATTTTGACAAATAAATACACCTGACATACTTCACTTAAAGTTACTGCAGATGAATCAGACCAAAAAAAAAAAATAATCAAAGAGCATCCAGGAAATATATGAAATTGGGAAAAAGTGTTTTGGACACTTTAGAAAAAAAAATAATGGCCAAAATTCAATTTACGAAAAAACGAAATTAAAACTCAAATTTTACATTATTAGTTAAAGAAGCATTCACGCAGCAACGAATAAATGCAACGGAGTTACAAACAACATCAACAACAACAGTAATGTTCAAACATTTATATAAATGTCTCAGAATTGTTAATGACAATTTTAAGAATTTAAGACATGATTCAAAGAAAAATAGAAAAAGTTACACGTCCCACACACCTACTGCCACCCCCACACACCTGCTCCCACCCCCACACACCTGCTGCCACCCCCCACACACCTGCTCCCACCCCCACACACCTGCTGTCACCCCCACACACCTGCTGCCACCCCCCACACACCTGCTGCCAGCCCCACACACCTGCTGCCACCCCCCACACACCTGCTCCCACCCCCACACACCTGCTCCCACCCCCACACACCTGCTCCCACCCCCACACACCTGCTGCCACCCCCACACACCTGCTGCCAGCCCCACACACCTGCTGCCACCCCCCACACACCTGCTCCCCCCCACACACCTGCTGTCACCCCCACACACCTGCTGCCACCCCCCACACACCTGCTCCCACCCCCACACACTTGCTGTCACCCCCACACACCTGCTGTCACCCCCACACACCTGCTGTCACCCCCACACACCTGCTGCCACCCCCACACACCTGCTGCCACCCCCACACACCTGCTATCACCCCCACACACCTGCTGCCACCCCCACACACCTGCTGCCACCCCCACATACCTGCTGTCACCCCACACACACCTGCTGTCACCCCCCACACACCTGCTGCCACCCCCAACACACCTGCTTCCACCTCCCATAAACCTGCTTCCACCTCCCACACACCTGCTGCCACCTCTCACACTCTTACTGCCACCTCCAACACATCTGCTGCCACCTCCAACACATCTGCTGCCACCTCCCACACACCTGGTGCCACCTCCCACACACCTGGTGCCACCTCTCACACACCTGCTGCCACCTCCCACACACCTGCTGCCACCTATCACACACCTGCTGCCATCTCCCAGACATCTGCTGCCACTTCCCACAAACCTCCTGCCAACCCCCAACACACCTGCTGCCACAACCACACACCTGCTGCCACCCCCAGACACCTGCTGACCCCTCCCACACACCAGATGCCACCTCCCACAAACCTGCTTGTCTCCTCCCATACACCTGCTTCCACCTCCCACACACCTGCTGCCATCTCTCACACTCTTACTGCCCCCCTCCCACACACCTGCTGCCATCTCCCACACACCTGCTGCCACATTTCACACACCTGCTGCCACCTCCCACACACCTGGTTCAACCTCTCACACACCTGCTGCCACGTATCACACACCTGCTGCCATCTCCCAAACACCTGCTGCCACTTCCCACAAACCTCCTGCCAACCCCCAACACACCTGCTTCCATCTTCCCCATCTTCCCACACACCTGCTGCCACAACCACACACCTGCTGCCACCCCCAGACATCTGCTGACCCCTCCCACATACCAGATGCCACCTCCCACAAACCTGCTTGTCTCCTCCCATACACCTGCTTCCACCTCCCACACACCTGCTGCCACCTCTCACACTCTTACTGCCACCTCCCACAAAACCTGCTGCCATCTCCACACACCCTGCTGCCACATCTCACACACCTACTGCCACCTCCCACACACCTGGTTCAACCTCTCACACACCTGCTGCCACCTATCACACACCTGCTGCCATTTCCCAAACACCTGCTGCCACTTCCCACAAACCTCCTGTCAACCCCAACACACCTGCTGCTATCTTCCCAAACACCTGCTTCCACCTCCCACACACCTTCTGCCACCTCCCACACACGTCCTGCCACCTCCCACACACCTGCTGCCACCTCCCACACACCTGCTGCCACCTCCCACACACCTGCTGCCACCTCCCACACACCTGCACCTCAGGCACCTTAGAATCCCACAGTGCCTGACATGTCATTAAATTTTTCTTCAAGGTGCAGGAAACCTGTGTATACTTCTCATGCCTGTCACTCGCACCTGTCACCACTCGCACCTGTCACTCGCACCTGCCACACACACCTGCCACTCGCACCTGTCACTCGCACCTGCCACACACAACCTGCCACTCGCACCTGCCACACACACCTGCCACTCGCACCTGTCACTCGCACCTGTCACTCGCACCTGCCACACCACACCTGCCACTCGCACTGTCACTCGCACCTGTCACTCGCACCTGTCACTCGCACCTGCCACACACACCTGCCACTCGCACCTGTCACTCGCACCTGTCACTCGCACCTGTCACTCGCACCTGCCACACACACCTGCCACTCGCACCTGTCACTCGCACCTGTCACTCGCACCTGCCACACACACCTGCCACTCGCACCTGTCACTCGCACCTGCCACACACACCTGCCACTCGCACCTGTCACTCGCACCTGCCACACGCACCTGCCACACACACCTGCCACTCGCACCTGTCACTCGCACCTGTCACTCGCACCTGTCACTCGCACCTGTCACTCGCACCTGCCACACACACCTGCCACTCGCACCTGTCACTCGCACCTGTCACTCGCATTTGCCACACACACCTGCCACTCGCACCTGTCACTCGCACCTGTCACTCGCATTTGCCACACACACCTGCCACTCGCACCTGTCACTCGCACCTGTCACTCGCACCTGTCATTCGCACCTGCCACACACACACACACCTGCACTTGAACCTGTCACTCGTACCTGCCACACACACACACCTGTCACTTGAACCTGTCACTCGTACCTGCCACACACACACACCTGTCACTTGAACCTGTCACTCGTACCTGCCACACACACACACACACACCTGTCACTTGAACCTGTCACTCGTACCTGCCACACACACCTGTCACTTGAACCTGTCACTCGTACCTGCCACACACACACACACACACCTGCCACTCGCACCTGTCACTCGCACCTGTCATTCGCACCATGCCACACACACACACACCTGTCACTTGAACCTGTCATTCGCACCTGCCACACACACACACACCTGTCACTTGAACCTGTCACTCGTACTGCCACACACACACACACACCTGTCACTTGAACCTGTCACTCGTACCTGCCACACACACACACACCTGTCACTTGAACCTGTCACTCGTACCTGCCACACACACACACACACACCTGTCACTTGAACCTGTCACTCGTACCTGCCACACACACACACACACACCTGTCACTTGAACCTGTCACTCGCACCTGCCACACACACTCACACCTGTCACTTGAACCTGTCACTCGCACCTGCCACACACACACACACACACCTGTCACTTGAACCTGTCACTCGTACCTGCCACACACACACACCTGTCACTTGAACCTGTCACCTGAACCTGTCACTCGTACCTGCCACACACACACACACACCTGTCACTTGAACCTGTCACTCGCACCTGCCACACACACACTCACACCTGTCACTTGAACCTGTCACTCGCACCTGCCACACACACACACACCTGTCACTTGAACCTGTCACTCGTACCTGCCACACACACACACACACCTGTCACTTGAACCTGTCACTCGCACCTGTCACTCGCACCTGTCATTCGCACCTGCCACACACACACACACCTGCCCACTTGAACCTGTCACTCGTACCTGCCACACACACACACACCTGTCACTTGAACCTGTCACTCGTACCTGCCACACACACACACACCTGTCACTTGAACCTGTCACTCGTACCTGCCACACACACACACACCTGTCACTTGAACCTGTCACTCGTACCTGCCACACACACACACCTGTCACTTGAACCTGTCACTTGAACCTGTCACTCGTACCTGCCACACACACACACACACACACACCTGTCACTTGAACCTGTCACTCGTACCTGCCACACACACACTCACACCTTTCACTTGAACCTGTCACTCGCACCTGCCACACACACACACACACCTGTCACCTGAACCTGTCACTCGCACCTGCCACACACACACCTGTCATTTGAACCTGTCACTCGTACCTGCCACACACACACACCTGTCACTTGAACCTGTCACTTGAACCTGTCACTCGTACCTGCCACACACACACACACACACCTGTCACTTGAACCTGTCACTCGCACCTGTCACTCGCACCTGTCACTCGCACCTGACACTCGTACCTGCCACTCGCACCTGTCACTCGCACCTGCCACACACACCTCACTCGCATCTGTCATTCGCACCTGTCACTCGCACCTGTCACTCGCACCTGTCACACACACCTCTCACTCGCATCTGTCATTCGCACCTGTCACTCGCACCTGTCACTCGCACCTGTCACTCGCACCTGCCACACACACCTCTCACTCGCACCTGTCACTCGCACCTGTCACTCGCACCTGTCACTAGCACCTGTCACTCGCATCTGTCACTCGCATCTGTCACTCGCACCTGTCACTCGCACCTGTCACTCGCACCTGTCACTCACACCTGTCACTCACACACCTGTCACTCACACCTGCCACACACACACCTGTCACTCGCACCTGCCACACACACACCTGTCACTCGCACCTGCCACACACACCTGTCACTCGCACCTGCCACACACACACCTGTCACTCGCACCTGCCACACACACACCTGTCACTCGCACCTGCCACACACACACCTGTCACTCGCACCTGCCACACACACCTGTCACTCGCACCTGCCACACACACACCTGTCACTCGCACCTGCCACACACACACCTGTCACTCGCACCTGCCACACACACACCTGTCACTCGCACCTGCCACACACACACCTGTCACTCGCACCTGCCACACTCACACCTGCCACACACACCTGCCACATACACCTGTCACTCGCACCTGCCACACACACCTGTCACTCGCACCTGCCACACGCACCTGTCACTCGCACCTGCCACACACACCTGTCACTCGCACCTGACACTCGCACCTGCCACACACACACCTGCCACACTCACACCTGCCACACACACACCTGTCACTCACACCTGTCACTCACACCTGTCATTTCACACACCTGCCACACACACACACCTGTCACACACACCTGTCACTCACACCTGCCACACACACACCTGTCACTCACACACCTGTCACACACACCTGTCACTCACACCTGCCACACACACACCTGTCACTCACATACCTGTCACACACACCTGTCACTCACACCTGCCACACACACACCTGTCACTCACACACCTGTCACACACACCTGTCACTCACACCTGCCACACACACACCTGTCACACACACCTGTCACTCACACACCTGCCACACACACACCTGTCACACACACCTGTCACTCACACCTGCCACACACACACCTGTCACTCACACACCTGTCACACACACCTGTCACTCACACCTGCCACACACACACCTGTCACTCACACCTCCCCACTCGCATATATTGGGTAATTTCGCATTCATGTTTTTTAGAGTGAAGGTTCAGGGTGTCCAGCGCGTCACGTGACTTCATCAATTCACTGCTGGCGTCTCCCTGATGACCAACATTGATACAATATTTTAAATTATCAGTAACGTGAAACTTTTTGTAAATTAATTTATTACCCAATTTGTTTTGCGGTCATTTACGCATTCAATTACAGTAAATACAGCAGAGGTCTACATGTATAATACAGCTGAGGTCTACATGTATAATACAGCAGAGGTCTACATGTATAATACAGCTGAGGTCTACATGTATAATACAGCAGAGGTCTACATGTATAATACAGCTGAGGTCTACATGTATAATACAGCAGAGGTCTACATGTATAATACAGCAGAGGTCTACATGTATAATACAGCAGGGGTTCTCATGTAAATACAGCTGGGTCTACATTATAATACAGCAGAGGTCTACATGTATAATACAGCTGAGGTCTACATGTATAATACAGCAGAGGTCTACATGAATAATACAGCAGAGGTCTACATGTATAATACAGCTGAGGTCTACATGTATAATACAGCAGAGGTCTACATGTATAATACAGCTGAGGTCTACATGTATAATACAGCAGAGGTCTACATGTATAATACAGCAGAGGTCTACTGTATAAAAACAGCAGAAGGTCTACATGTAAAATACAGCGAGGTCTACATGTATAATACAGCAGAGGTCTACATGTATAATACAGCTGAGGTCTACATGTAATCCCAGCAGAGTCTACATGTTAATTACAACAGAGGTCTACATGTATAATACAACAGAGGTCTACATGTATAATACAACAGAGGTCTACATGTATAATACAACAGAGGTCTACATGTATAATACAGCAGAGGTCTACATGTAAATACAACAGAGGTCTACAGTATAATACAGCAAGGTCTACATGTATAATACAGCAGGGGCCCTACATGTATAATACAACAAAAGGTCTACATGAAATAATACAACAGGGGTCTACATTATAAACAACAGAGGTCTACATGTATAATACAACAGAGGTCTACATGTATAATACAACAGAGGTCTACATGTATAATACAGCAGAGGTCTACATGTATAATACAACAGAGGTCTACATGTATAATACAACAGAGGTCTACATGTATAATACAGCTGAGGTCTACATGTATAATACAGCTGAGGTCTACATGTATAATACAGCAGAGGTCTACATGTATAATACAACAGAGGTCTACATGTATAATACAGCAGAGATCTACATGTATAATACAGCAGAGGTGGTTAACATGTATAACATACCATGGAATATCAGGAAAAAAATGGGACATGTAACTTTGAGCATCCCAAAAAATGTAGCGACCTCCTGTCTAAAGGAGTATGTCGTTCTTCCTGTACTTTCTTTCACCCAAAAATGTGTCACTCCTCGGTCCTCCAGAAGCAGTGTTACAACATCAACTGCCCTGCATACCATCTAAAAGGGACCAGGAGGCACAGACCCCACAAGACAAACAATAGTAGCTACGACAACCCAACTCTAGGTGGTTTAGTGGTAGGAAACTGAAAAGGAAAATGTACTGGACTGGACTGGAGGCAAAGCCAGTGGCCACCCATGGCCCTCCAGAGCTACAACTACTGACGCCAATAAGTGGGTACAACCTTTTTAGATGCAACAGAAAGAACAGGAAATAAGGGGGGGTTGGCCTGTATGTCAAAGAGTCCCTCATCTGCACTGAGTTGCTGAACACCACAAATGATGTAGTTGAAGTTCTATCAGTAAAGATCGAGAACCAAAACCTAGTCATTGTGGTTGTATACAAGCCACCAGATGCAACCTCCCAACAGTTCAAGGAACAGCTACTGAAAATTGATTACTATCTGGAAAGCCTTCCAGCTCCATCCCCAAACATCTTACTGCTTGGTGATTTCAACCTAAGGCATACAAAATGGAAGAATGTAGTGAATAATGTTATAGCAGAAACAATCCCTGGAGGTAGCGCAGATGAAAGGTTACACACACATGAGCTACTAAGTCTCTGCAATAAACACACCCTAAGCTAGCAGATAGTGGACCCAACAGACTAGAAAACACACTTGGCCTTCACAAATAATGAGGACCTGGTAAGAGACATAATATCAAAAACAACTAATTCCAATCACAATCTAATCGAAGTCCAGACTTACATGCACAGGGGTCCTGATCAGCAAAATGCATGTTCCTGTGAAGGTGTCTTCACAAAATACAACTTCAACAAGAACATCAACTGGGACCAGGTAAACCATGTCTTAAATGAAACATGTTGGGAAGATATCTTAAATAACGGATCCAAACCAGTGCCTTGAAAGGATCAATTTCCAGGCAGCTGAAGCATGTTCTAGGCATATTCCCCTAAGAAAGAAGAAGAGCAGGAGTAAACTGGAGAAAGACGCTCCCTATACAGAAGGCGACAAAGAATCGCTGAGCTCCTCAAGAACGCTAGAATATCTGATGCATGGAAGGAGGCACTGACCAGGGAGGTGGTAAAGTTAAAGGACTCTTACAGGAACCAGGAGAGAGAGGAGGATCTTAAAACTATTAGTGAAATTGAAAGAAATTCGAAATATTTCTTTTCATATGCCAAAAACAAGGCAAATACCACATCTAGCATCGGGCCCTTACTCAGATAGGATGGAACTTACACAGATGACAACAAGGAAATGAGTGAAATACTGAAATCCCAGTACGTCTGTGTGTTTAGTGAGCCACTAATCAGTCTGAGGATCGACGATCCAAATGATTTCTTCATGAATGAGACTCAAAACTCCATCAACGTATGCCAGATTTCCGACATTACCCTAACTCCGATAGACTTTGAAAAAGCCATTGACAACATGCCCATGCACTCTGCCCCAGGCCCAGACTCGTGGAACTCTGTGTTCATTAAGAACTGCAAGAAACCCCTCTCACGTGCCCTAAGTATACTATGGAGAAGGAGCTTAGACATGGGTAAAATTCCAGTCACTTAAAATAACTGATATAGCCCCACTCTGTAAAGGTGGCAGCAAAGCATTAGCTAAGAACTATAGACCAATACCCTCAAAAACGTCCACATCAAAAAAATCTTTGAAAGAGTGCTAAGAAGGCACCGATTGCAAACCACCTGGATTCCCAAAACTGCACACTCCAGGGAAACCCTGGGTTCAGGGCAGGTCGCTCCTGCCTCTCACAACTACTGGATCACTATAAATAGGGCCCTTTGGGATGCACTGGAAAAAAATTTCAGAATGCAGATGTAATATACACAGACTTTGCAAAAGCGTTTGACAAGTGCGATCATGGCGTAATAGCACACGAAATACGTGCTAAAGGAATAACTGGCAAAGTGGGGAGATGAATCTTCAACTTCCTAACCAATTGAACACAAAGAGTAGTGGTCAACACAGTTAAATCGAAGGCTGCCATAGTAAAGAGCTCTGTTCCACAAGGCACAGTACTCGTCCCCATCCTGTTCCTCATCCTCATATCAGACATAGAGATGTAATCCACAGCACCGAATCATCCTTAGCAGACGATACTAGGATCTGTATGAGGCTTTCATCTATTAAGGATGCAGTTAACCTCCAAGAAGATATAAATCAAGTTTTCCAATGGGCAAAGGAAAACAATATGATGTTCAATGAGGACAAATTCCAACTACTCCGTTATAGAAAACTGGAGATAATAGCTAGAACAGACTATACTACAAACTCTGGCCATACAATATAGCGGAAAAATAATGAAAGGGGCCTGGGAGTAGTAATGTCTGAGGATCTCACTTTCAAGGATCACAACAGTGCCACGATCACAAGTGCAAAGAAAATGATAGGATGGATAATGAGAACGTTCAAAACGAGAGATGCCAAGCCAATGATGATCCTTTTCAAATCACTTGTTCTCTCTAGGCTGGAATACTGCTGTACATTAATATCTCCGTTCATATGAAATTGCAGGTCTAGAGAGTGTACAGAGAACCTTCACTGCACGTATAAGTTCTATCAAGCACCTTAACTACCGGGAACGCTTGGAAGCACTGGACTTGTACTCGTTGAAACGCGGGAGAGATATAACATAATCTACACTTGGAAAATCCTGGAAGGAATGATCCCGAATCTGCACACAGAATCACTACCTACGAAAGTAAAAGACTGGGCAGGCGATGCAAAATACACCCAATTAAAAGTAGGGGTGCTATTGGTACACTAAGAGAAAACACCGGGACCCAAAACTGTTCAACAGCCTCCCACCAAGCATAAGGGGAATTACCAATAAACCCCTGGCTGCCTTCAAGAGAGAGTTGGACAGATACTTAAAGTCAGTGCCGGATCAGCCGGGCTGTGGTCCGTACGTTGGACTGCGTGCGGCAAGCAGTAACAGCCTGGTTGATCAGGTCCTAATCCACGGGGAAGCCTGGTCGTGGACCGGGCCGCGGGGGCGTTGATCCCCGGAATAACCTCCAGGTAGACTCCAGGTAGACCAGAGGTATGTTATACATGGCAGCATAACATGGCAGAGGTCCACATGTATAACATGGCAGAGGTCCACATGAATAACATGGCAGAGGTCCACATGTATAACATGGCAGAGGTCCACATGTATAACATGGCAGAGGTCCACATGTATAACATGGCAGAGGTCACATTATAACATGGCAGAGGTCCACATGAATAACAGGGAAGGTCCACATGTATAACCATGGCAGAGGTCCACATGAATAACATGGCAAAAGGTCCACATGTAAAAACATGGCAGAGGTCCACATGTATAACAGGCAGAGGTCCACATGTATAACATGGCAAGGTCCACATGTATAACATGGCAAGGTCCACATGAATAACAGGGAGAGGTCCCACATGTATAACAAAGGCCAGAGGTCCACATGTATAACATGGCAGAGGTCCACATGAATAAACATGGCAGAGGTCCCACATGTATAACATGGCAGAGGGCCACATGTATAAACATGGCAAGGTCCACATGTATAACATGGCAGAGGCCCATGTAAAAACCCTGGCAGAGGTCTACATGTATAACATGGCAGAGGTCCACATGTATAACATGGCAAGGCCACATGTATAACATGGCAGAGGTCCACATGTATAACATGGCAGAGGTCCACATGTATAACATGGCAGAGTCCACATGTATAACAGGGAGAGGTCCACATGTTAACATGGCAGAGGTCCACATGTATAACATGGCAGAGGTCTACATGTATAACATGGCAGAGGTCCACATGTATAACAAAGGCAGAAGGGCCACATGTAAAAACATGGCAGAGGTCCCCCATGTATAACATGGCAGAGGTCCACATGTATAACATGGCAGAGGTCCACATGTATAACATGGCAGAGGTCTACATGTATAACAGGCAGAGGGCTACATGTAAACATGGCAGAGGTCTACATGTATAACATGGCAGAGGTCCACATGTATAACATGGCAGAGGTCTACATGTATAACATTGCAGAGGTCCACAGTAAACATGGCAGAGGTCCACATGTATAACATGGCAGAGGTCTACATGTATAACATGGCAGAGGTCCACATGTATAACATGGCAGAGGTTCCCCCATGTATAACATGGCAGAGGGTTTCCCCAGTATAACATGGGAGAGGTCCCCCATGTATAACATGGCAGAGGGCCAAAATGTATAACATGGCAGAGGTCCACATGTATAACAAGGCAGAGGTCCACATGTATAACATGGCAGAGGTCCACATGTATAACATGGCAGAGGTCCCCAGTATAACATGGGAGAGGTCCACATGTATAACATGGCAGAGGGCCACATGTATAACATGGCGAGGTCTACATGTATAACATGGCAGAGGTCTACATGTAAAACAGGGCAGAGGGCCACAGTATAACAAGGCAGAGGTCCACATGTATAACATGGCAGAGGTCTACAGTATAACATGGCAGAGGTCCACATGTATAACATGGCAGAGGTCCACATGTATAACATGGCAGAGGTCTACATGTATAACATGGCAGAGGTCTACATGTATAACATGGCAGAGTCCACATGTATAAACATGGCAGAGGTCCACATGTATAAAAATGGCAGAGGTCCACATGTATAACAGGCAGAGTTCCCACATGAAAAACATGGCAGAGGTCCACATGTATAACATGGCAGAGGTCCACATGTAAACATGGGAGAGGTCCACATGTATAACATGGCAGAGGTCTACATGTATAACATGGCAGAGGTCTACATGATAACATGGCAGAGGTCCACAGTATAAAAATGGCAAGGTCTACATGTAAACATGGCAGAGGTCTACATGTATAACATGGCAGAGGTCTACATGTATAACATGGCAGAGGTCCACATGTATAACATGGCAGAGGTCTACATGTATAAACATGGCAAGGTCCCACAAGTATAACATGGCAGAGGTCCACATGTAAACATGGCAGAGGTCTACATGATAAAAATGGCAGAGGTCTACATGTATAACATGGCAGAGGTCCACATGTTAACTGGCAGAGGCTACATGTATAACATGGCAGAGGTCCACATGTATAACAGGCAGAGGTCCACATGTATAACATGGCAGGGGCCACATGTATAACAGGCAGAGGTTTTACATGTATAACATGGCAGAGGTCCACATGTATAACATGGCAGAGGTTTCCCCATGTAAACATGGCAGAGGTCCACATGTATAACATGGCAGAGGTCCACATGTATAACATGGCAGAGGTCCACATGTATAACATGGCAGAGGTCCACATGTATAACATGGCAGAGGTCTACATGTATAACATGGCAGAGGTCCACATGTATAACATGGCAGAGGTCCACATGTATAACATGTGATGTTTACAGGTAAAACATAGCAGACGTCGACTTGTTTAACAGAGTTCTGCATGTAAAGCATAGCAACATATATGACAACACGTTGGACACATAACACATAATGACTGACGCAACACTGTGGACACATGACACACAATGACTGACGCAACATGGACACATGACACAATGACGCAACACGCTGAACACGTGACACATCATGATTGACGCAACACTGTGGACACATGACACACAATGACTGACGCAACATGGACACATGACACACAATGACGCAACACGCTGGACACATGACATGGTGTTGATCGCTATCACTACACATATCTCTCATCCTCCGTAAGACAAGCAGAAATAACTGACAGCCACAGTGTTATCAGTGAGAGTGAAGGGGTCGTCAAGTTGTGGGTGACGGGTGAGGGGCGAGTGCTAGAGAGGGGAGTTGAGAGAAGGGTGAGGGACGGCTGAGGGTAACACATGCGAGGGGAAGTGAAGGAGACCAAGGCGGGTGTGTCAGCCTGGAGACAGCGCCGCCAAAACACTAGCTGCGGCCACACAGGTGGACCAACCATACTGACACAGTCAATTAACCGCTGCGGTAAAAAGTAACACACACCGAAGGCTGCTGCCCACCCACCCACCAGACGCCCACCCACCAGACGCCCACCCGCCCATCTGATGCCCACCCGCCCACCTGACACCCCCATTCACACAGTCTAATATAATATTGGCCGCAGCCAGACTCTCTAAATTATATCAGAAATTGGAAATATGATCGACTTTTCATTTTACTCTTTATTATAAATGCATCGAAAAAAAGCCAGGCATTGTTTTGTTTCTGAAGGTTTGTGTGTTAGTTGACACCTGACACACCAGCAAGGCGTGACACCTGACACACCAGCAAGGCGTGACACCTGACACCAGCCAGCCAGCAGGGCGTGACGCTTGACACCAGCCAGCCAGCAGGGCGTGACGCTTGACACCAGCCAGCCAGCAGGGCGTGACGCTTGACACCAGCCAGCCAGCAGGGCGTGACACCTGACACCAGCCAGCCAGCAGGGCGTGACGCTTGAAAACCAGCCAGCCAGCAGGGCGTGACACCTGACACCAGCCAGCCAGCAGGCGGTGACACCCTGACACCAGCCAGCCAGCAGGGCGTGACACCTGACACCAGCCAGCCAGCAGGGCGTGACACCTGACACCAGCCAGCCAGCAGGGCGTGACGCTTGACACCAGCCAGCCAGCAGGGCGTGACGCTTGACACCAGCCAGCCAGCAGGGCGGTGACGCTTGACACACCCAGCAGCGGGGCGTGACACCTGACACCAGCCAGCCAGCAGGGCGTGACGCTTGACACCAGCCAGCCAGCAGGAGTGACACCTGACACCAGCCAGCCAGCAGGCGTGACACCTGACACACCAGCCAGTCAGTAGGCGTGACACCTGACACACAGCACCAGTGTGTGATACCTGACACACAGCACCAGTGTGTGACACCCGACACACAACACCAGTGTGTGACACCTGACACACAACACCAGTGTGTGACACCTGACACACAACACCAGTGTGTGACACCTGACACACAACACCAGTGTGTGACACCTGACACACAACACCAGTGTGTGACACCCGACACACAACACCAGTGTGTGACACCTGACACACAGTACCAGTGTTCGAAGGGAAAACAACGTACAATACGAGCCAGAAAAACCCGATATCGCTCTCAAACAATTCACCCTTGAACATACCCTTCAAGGCAGGAGGAGGCAGGCAGGGAGGGAGGGAGCGATGAAGGGAGGGAGCAATGCAGGGAGGGAGCAATGCAGGGAGGGAGCAATGCAGGGAGGGAACAATGCAGGGAGGGAACAATGCAGGGAGGGAACAATGCAGGGAGGGAACAATGCAGGGAGGGAGCAATGCAGGGAGGGAGCAATGTAGGGAGGGAGCAATGCAGGGAGGGAACAATGCAGGGAGGGAGCAATGCAGGGAGGGAACATTGCAGGGAGGGAGCAATGCAGGGAGGGAACAATGCAGGGAGGGAGCAATGCAGGGAGGGAACAATGCAGGGAGGGAACAATGCAGGGAGGGGCCTTGATACTGTTGATATACTCTTGATCTGCCTCGTGGGTCACACCACCTACGAGGTGAATTTCTTGCGTCTCATGACAACTCATAAAAGAAATCAGTTCTTTATTATTAGAAATATTTTGGTGGTATTAATACATCAAGTCAGTCTCGTGCCTTCGTGAGTTACAACAAGAATATGTGGTGTCAGTCTCGTGCCTTCGTGAGTTACAACAAGAATATGTGGTGTCAGTCTCGTGCCTTCGTGAGTTACAACAAGAATATGTGGTGTCAGTCTCGTGCCTTCGTGAGTTACAACAAGAATATGTGGTGTCAGTCTCGTGCCTTCGTGAGTTACAACAGAATATGTGGTGTCAGTCTCGTGCCTTCGTGAGTTACAACAAGAATATGTGGTGTCAGTCTCGTGTCTTCGTGAGTTACAACAAGAATATGTGGTGTCAGTCTCGTGCCTTCGTGAGTTACAAGAATATGTGGTGTCAGTCTCGTGCTTTCGTGAGTTACAACAAAAACATGTGGTGTCAGTCATGTGCCTTCGTGAGTTACAACAAGAATATGTGGTGTCAGTCATGTGCCTTCGTGAGTAGCAACAAGAATATGGGGTGTCAGTCTCGTGCCTTCGTGAGTTACAACAAGAATATGTGGTGTCAGTCTTGTGCCTTCGTGAGTTACAACAAGAATATGTGGTGTCAGTCTCGTGCCTTCGTGAGTTACAAAAGAATATGTAGGTGTCAGTCTCGTGCCTTCGTGAGTTACAACAAGAATATGTGGTGTCAGTCTCGTGCCTTCGTGAGTTACAACAAGAATATGGGGTGTCAGTCTCGTGCCTTCGTGAGTTGCAACAAGAATATGGGGTGTCAGTCTCGTACCTTCGTGAGTTACAACAAGAATATGGGGTGTCAGTCTCGTGCCTTCGTGAGTTACAACAAGAATATGGGGTGTCAGTCTCGTGCTTTCGTGAGTTACAAAAAGAATATGTGGTGTCAGTCTTGTGCCTTCGTGAGTTACAACAAGAATATGTGGTGTCAGTCTCGTGCCATCGTGAGTAGCAACAAGAATATGGGGTGTCAGTCTCGTGCCTTCGTGAGTTACAAGAATATGTGGTGTCAGTCTCGTGCCTTCGTGAGTTACAACAAGAATATGTGGTGTCAGTCTCGTGCCATCGTGAGTTGCAACAAGAATATGTGGTGTCAGTCTCGTGCCATCGTGAGTAGCAACAAGAATATGTGGTGTCAGTCTCGTGCCATCGTGAGTAGCAACAAGAATATGGGGTGTCAGTCTCGTGCCTTCGTGAGTAGCAACAAGAATATGGGGATGTCAGTCTCTTTGCCATCGTGAGTTGCAACAAGAATAGTGGTGTCAGTCTCTTTGCCATCGTGAGTACAACAAGAATATGTGGTGTCAGTCTCGTGCCATCGTGAGTAGCAACAAGAATATGTGGTGTCAGTCTCGTGCCATCGTGAGTAGCAACAAGAATATGTGGTGTCAGTCTCGTGCCATCGTGAGTAGCAACAAGAATATGGGGTTTGCCCAGTCTCGTGCCATCGTGAGTAGCAACAAGAATATGGGGTGTCAGTCTCGTGCCTTCGTGAGTTACAGCAAAAGTATGGGTGTAGTGTTCCCTTTGATCGGGTAAATTAAAATACCTTAAGTGATTTCGAGTGTTTAACTCTTAAACGGAGTTTCAACGGGAAAGAAATCGTGTTCAACATGAAGTGTGACGAGTAATTTCTGTTCCTTGATATTACAACCTAGGATTTCAAATGGCCTGTTATCCCAGGTGTAATGGGAGCAAATAAACACAGTAGAAAAAGTTTAGACTTATATTATCCTTCACCAATTTTAACAGCAATATGTACACTATGTACAGTGATAAATATAGTGCACTCCACGGTAAGCAAGGCAGAAATAGAAGCCACAAGATAGCAGACCGTGCTTCAACCAGCTCTAGAGTGGGAATGACAAGGGCAGACAGGAGAGCGGTATCCACATAACCTCTGCGATTGTCAGTCCCACCTTCTTATTGGCTAGAACCTGGTCACTAGTTGAACGATGGGGCCCCATCATCAACTCTTAGCAACCTGGTTCGCTGGTTGGGGGAGATAGCCTGTAAATGAGGGTGTGTCCATGCGCCGAATAAAGGTTACGTACTCTTTGCATGCCACACTTGACAAATAATGGAACATTACTGTGTCCTGTGCTACCTACATGGGGTTAAGATAAGATAAGATTTCGTTCGGATTTTTAACCCCGGAGGGTTAGCCACCCAGGATAACCCAAGAAAGTCAGTGCGTCATCGAGGACTGTCTAACTTATTTCCATTGGGGTCCTTAATCTTGTCCCCCAGGATGCGACCCACACCAGTCGACTAACACCCAGGTACCTATTTGCTGCTAGGTGAACAGGACAACAGGTGTAAGGAAACGTGTCGAATGTTTCCACCCACCGGGAATCGAACCCGGGCCCTCCGTGTGTGAAGTGGGAGCTTTAGCCACCAGGCCACCGGGTTGAGACACTGGTAGGCCACTGTGTCTTGTGTTACCTACATAGAAGCGAGACGCTGGACGATGCTCATCTTCCACTGCTTGGCACCAACATTCTCCCTCTGGTAAAAGATAAACCTCATCCCCAGACCTCTTATAAACAGGCTAGACTAAAATTAATACAGTTTAATAGAACTAGTTTTAATTTTAGTCCTACCAATATAAATTTTATATCTTCTCTTCATCTTTCACTTTTTCTGTTTATAACCATTATCAGTTTTTCACACGTTATTCATAGATATTTTAGAAATAAATGTGTATATATCTTCACTATTATAATGTAGTCTTATTAGCTGTTATGTTACATCCAGTTACACAGAGGAGGTTTTATTACCTAGAACTTCCAGGCTTCATGCTAAGTAAATGGCCACAGATGCAACTAATGTGACAGTTTATTATCAAGCCGTTGCACTAACAAAGCTCCTGGAGAGCGAAACGTTGCCACAATGTCACATTACTTGCATTTGTGTCCATTTACCTATCATTTTGTAGGTAATTCCCCCATTATTACCAGGCTTCGTGACGTAAGAATGTTTACAAACTTTCAAACTCGTAAACTAATAATGATGGCTTTATATTTTGTCTTCTTTTATAGAATAAATTATCAAGCGGCTGACAGACCTCAGTTCTTGTGTTCATGTAGCCAGGATGATCAAAATGTTGAACCACCCTGATATAGGCAAGTGCTGTGTCACCTGGCCGGACGCTTCACCTCGGAGCTAGGAAGAATCAGCTTACCTCGAAGCTCAGTCCTAGAGTTACAACCGAGAGGACACAGTACAATTTAGGTCGAAGACATACGGGGAAATATAACACCTGCTGCCTCTGCTTACCTACCAGTAGATATCTGAAAAGTAGGCTATCGTGGGTCGCTAATGCTCCCAATGGTAATACACACTGCTGAGCATTCTTGGTTATCCCGGGTTATTATTACGCAATTAGTAATCCTAATATATTCTTTCAACATAAGTTCTCGTGCTACCGAGCGTAACAGTAACTTGTGCACACCAGAGGAAAATTTACCATCATTTGAACAAGATATTTATTGAGATGTTGTTTCATCTACCAGGGACTAAATTCATGGACTGATAAAGTCCTTGGAAGGCAACACGTCTTCTCATTAAAGGCCATAAACTGCATGTTTCTATACTGACTCTGGTCCACCTGAGGAGGAAGCGGTGAGGCGGGAATACTGGCGAGGGTCAGGACAAGTGGCTTCAGGATAGAGGCAGGTTGTGGCATGCAAAGAGTATGTTACAATTTATTCGGCGTATGTCACACTCCCTTATAGGCTGCCTCCCAACCAGCGAACCGGATGCTAAGAGTTTCACGATCAATAGGGTACCCGTCGTTAAATCAGTACCTTGGTTCATTGACCAATCTCAGATAAGCCCACCAAAGCTGAAGCAACGTGGTTCACTTGCAGTAAGCATTGCGTTACCTACTGGTTGAGTACGGTGCACTTTGGCATATGCTTTGCCATCTGTCACCGTGGTGTACACGTATTATTCTATTTGTACATATTGTACATAGTGTACATACCTGCATATAGTGGGTGAAGGCAAAAAATATACATTATAATCTACTGCGGAGTTTGTTCCAGTTCCCATTACGCCCAGGTCTAACATGCCATTCATTACTTGTGTTCGTAATACAGGTAACTTCAGGGTGGAGGCAGGTAGTTTCAGGGCAGACGAGGTGGGAGGGGGAAAAGAGGGGGAACATGTGAAGAAATAGCAGAGATGGTATGGTACTAATGATAAGGAACAAGTAAATTTTTCAATTTAAAAATTCAGAACAGCGAGGAGTTCCATGATTACACAGCAGGAGAAATAACTACTGGGAAACAAGGAAAATATAGCAGTGATTTACAACCTGAACTTGAGGAGACAGAAGCATGTGTACGAAGTCATCAGTAGTCACAATACACATCTTGAAGAAATTAGTAGAGAGAGGAAGTAGGACCACTTTCAGTCACAAGGAAATAAGACAACTGTGATCTACACAGAGGAGGGAAGAAAATTATATAAACTGTGGAGAGCAAGATTTGACGCAGTGGCTGAAAATTTTATCCCCAACATGACGAAGAAACCACAAAAGACAAGGACACAAACCAACTCAACTGAAATGGGTTTTTCCATCTTACGTAAACTTGAAGATTGAGACACTTGTGATGAATGGTTTGAAAAACCGACAAGTTGAAGATTGAGACACTTACGCAGCATATGGGAATCTTTATTCAGGAAACGTTTCGCCACACAGTGGCTTCATCAGTCCAATACAAAGAGGAAGGCGTAAGGAGAGGAGGAGAATGAGGTAATCAGTCCCTCAACCTGGAGTCGATGTGTTCAGTCCATCAATCTTGTAGAATGTACAGCATAGGGCCGTAGACGTGGCTTATATACTGTAGTGAGGTGACGTGAAGCAGATGGAGGCGGGGTCATAGTGGTACCATCCACTAGTCGAAGTAGGTCTTCGTCCAAAGGTTGAACAAGTGTTGAAGAATTCTTTGTAACAAGATCCCATGATGCTGCAGTGTCTGACAGTTGTGATGAATGGTTTGAAAAACCGACAAGTTGAAGATTGAGGCATAAAAGAAAATAGGACAATATAAAAAGTAAAGACGAGGAAACTATGTAGGACAAAGACTACTTAAATGAAGTGCAGTGGGATAGGTAATTGGATTATCAGACAACCCACGACATGGAAGGATTAGACAAAATGTACCAGGATACCACAGAAAAGTTCATACTAATCAGAATCGGAAATGCAGAACATAAAGAATGACTTTGGTTTAACCAGAGCTATAGCTAAGCTAGACACAAAAGTGCACTGAAAAGTACAGTACAGATGACGAGAGTACAGGAAAATAAGCAGAACAGCGAGGTATAAATAAGTTAAAATAAGAAGGGAAGAAGAGCGACAATTCAAGAATGGCATTACATCGAAGGAGAAAGAAGAAATGATACTGCTACACAGTCACATAAAAAATATAAAAGATCAAATAATAAGTCTGGAGGTGGAAAAATTACAAGAAAACGTTACGCAAGAAAGTGAGAGGAGGAAGTGAAAGAGGATAGATATGCTTTAAGAAGGCATCAAAAAGACGAAGGATGGGATAAAGCAGATGTTGAAACACCGAGAAGCGACACCCAGGGTCTGGCTGGTCGCCTTTGGGAAGCTGAGACGGGGACCAGGAGCTGAGACATCACATACCTAAGCACACACAACTTCACATAAGTGAAAAATCTGAGCGAGTTCGATACATGCAGGTCAGCGAGACCCGGACAATGATCATGTGTCACCATGGGTTCTAAGAGAAGGGGCAGAGGCAGTGTGTGAAATGCTGAATCTTGCATCACACTGCAAGTTGCAAGGGACAAGGAACCATAATCATTATGTGCAAACAAAGCATTGGTATTGTTTGTATGATAAATAATGCTGATTAATATGAGAATGGTCAGAACAACATCCAGTGGAGCCACGGAGGATAGCAACACATAAGAACATAAGAATGTAGGAACACTGCAGAAGGCCTACTGGCCCATACGAGGCAGGTCCTTATCAAAACGACATCTACCTAAAGCTACTCAAGAAATAACTCCCGTACCCCTTGACACCAATCAAACCCAGCCCCTCCCACTCATATATTTGTCCAGTCTCTTCTTAAAGCTACCCAAGGTCCTAGCCTCTATCACCCCACTGGAAAGACTGTTCCACGCATCTACAACTCTGTTAGAAAACCAGTACTTACCTATGTCCTTTCTAAATCTAAATTTATCCGAAGGCGGAGGCGGGGTCATAGTGTACCATCCACTAGTCGAAGTAGGTCTTCGTCCAAAGGTTGAACAAGTGTTGAAGAATTCTTTGTAACAAGATCCCATGATGCTGCAGTGTCTGACAGTTGTGATGAATGGTTTGAAAAACACTTCAGTGGTTTGAAAAACATCTTCAGTGACAGAAGGCGGCTCAACACAGACGAGCCACTGGAATGTTAGGAAGTGTAAGAGCGGTGAAGACAGTTGGTAAACAACTGGTATTCCAGACAAACTCCAGACATTCATTCGAAAGCTGATAAATAACAAAAAGGCACAATACCGTGACTGGAACGATACACAAATAACCCGCACATAAAAGAGAGAAGCTTACGACGACGTTTCGGTCCGACTTGGACCATTGACAAAGTCGTAATAAAGTTGGTAGAATTACCGACAATATGTAAAGTAAAAGGACACAAGTGCAACTAATGTGACATTTATTGTGGCAACGTTTCGCTCTCCAGGAGCTTTATCAAGCCAATGACTTGATAAAGCTCCTGGAGAGCGAAACGTTGCCACAATAAATGTCACATTGTGATGAATGGTTTGAAAAACCGACAAGTTGAAGATTGAGACACTTATGGCGAAACGTTTCCTGAATAAAGATTCCCATATGCTGCATAAGTGTCTCAATCTTCAAATGTCACATTAGTTGCACTTGTGTCCTTTTACTTTACATTGACAAAGTCAATGTATATGAGGGAAACTAAGAGGCTGAGCAGTGACTGCTGATCCAGTCGTGTAAACAGCTGAGTGAGTCAACACTGACCACACTACCACTCCAGGCCTTGTTGTTTGCTCGGTCGTCTCCATTAATCCCATTCTCTATTTCCCAGTTGTTCTCTCTCTCTCTCTCTCTCTCTCTCTCTCTCTCTCTCTCTCTCTCTCTCCTCTCTCTCTCTCTCTGAAAGCTGGTGCAGCAACAGCCCTCATCCCATCACCACAGGTATACCTTCACACAGATGGAGGTATGCCTTTACACACATGCATATATCCCTTCTCTTATATGCAGGTATCCCTTCTCTTATAGTCAAGTAACCCTTCATTTAGATGCAAGTATCCCTTAATTTAGATGCCATTTACTTCACACTGCCAATATTTACATACCACTCTAGCTCCAGGTATAACTTAAGTTGAAGCTGCCGTATAGATTTAACCCATAGAGGAATACTGGATATCCTATTCGCCCTGTATATATTTATCCCATCCCGTGTGATGGAGCAATCAATCCCGTGTGATGGAGTAACCCATCCCATATGATGGAATAACTGTCAGCATAGTTGCTGATCCCCTATATATGTATATGCTATCTGAGTATCATAGTACCATCCATATGTTTTACATAGATGACCTCTTGCTAGGCTCAGTGGCTAGCATGTGTGACGTCACATGATGCCGCATGTGAGCGTGAGAGGCGTTGTCCCTTCCTCATTTCACGCATAGACCTACAGGCAACAGGACAGGTTAGGCTGGGCTCTCCTCTCACACACTGCTTATATAAGTGTTACCACCCAACAGCTTGTGTTTATCTCCAACCATTATATCTCCACGATCCCTCTCAACATAATCCATCCCGTGTGATGGAGCAACCCATCCCGTGTGATGGAGCAACCCATCCCGTGTGATGGAGCAACCCATCCCGTGTGATGGTGTGGGAAGGAGTAACATAGCTTTTGTTCCCACAACATAACTATCACACAGAATAGTTTGCTAGATAAAAAAAACTATGAAAATAAATTTCAGTTACTCTAGTTATGGAAAAAATGGGGAAATAAAAGCTAGAGCGCAGAGGAGCTGGAGTGATAATGTCAGAGGATCTCACATTCAGCATCACAACAATGTCATTACCACAACCGCAAGGAAAAATGTTAGGATGGATAATGAGAACCTTTAACACAAGGGATGCCAAGCCAATGATGATCCTCTAAGTCACTTGTTCTCTCTAAGCTGGAATACTGCTATATACTAACAGCTCTTCAGTTGGGCAAAAATTACAAATCTGAAGAATGAATAGAGAACCTTCAGTGCAGTATAACTTCAGTCAGGCAGCTTAACTAATGGCAACATCTGAAGTTCCTTGACCTGTATTCCAAGGGACGAAGGTGAGAAAGCTGCATCAAAGTTTAAAGCTGGAAATCCTAGAGGGAGCGGTTCCAAATCTGCACACAGGAATCACTTCCTACAAAAGCAAAAGGCTTGGCAGTAGAAAATAATTCCAAATAAAAGCAGAGGTTCCGTGAATGCAAACACAACAAATGTAAGGAGCCCAAGAATATCTAACAGCCTACCACCATATATAAGGCTGTCTTCAAGAGGGAAAAACTGCACGTTTCTAAATTCAGTTCCTAATCAGCCGGGCTGTTGTTTGTACGTTGGACTACGTGCGGCCAGCACTAACAGCCTAATTGATCAGATCTACATCCACCAGGAGGCTTGGTCTGAGACCGGGCCGCGGGGGCGCAGACCCCCCAGAACACACTTCAGGCACACTCTGGGAGGGGTTCTTGTTCATTGTTCCCAACTCGGAGGTTTTCACCCCTCCCCCACACCACCACCCACCCCTCCCCTTCCCTTCCCTTCCTGGCTAGGAAGTGAGGGAGCAGGTCTGGTATGAAGGAAGGGCAGAAAGGGAGAATTTGGCAGAGAATATCTAATGCGAAGCCGATAACTGAGGGAGGGAAGACAGGGGTGATGGAGAGGCATAGAGAGGGAGTGTCCACCGGTCTCCTGGGAACGTCGCCTTGGAGGCGATGGAGATGGAACAGTTCCAAGAGAGGAAGGAACGGCTCACAGAGGAGGAACGGCAGAAACGGTCTAACACAGTGAGGAACGGCAATAACGATCCATGGAAAGAAGAACGGCAGGTACGGTACACAATAGGGGAGGAACGGCATAAACACTACAAAGTGAACGAGATGAATAGTTTTGAAAGAAAGACGAAGAATGAAAAAACGCGAAATAGAATGAAGGAATGACTGGTGACCTGGCTGACTGGTGTGACCTGGCTGGCTGGGGTGACCTGGCTGGCTGGCATGACCTGGCTGACTGGTATGACCTGGCTGGCTGGTGTGACCTGGCTGGCTGGGGTGACCTGGCTGGCTGGAGTGATCTGGCTCGGGATGGTGTTACAGCAGCAGCCCCATTACGTTCCTACCATACTTGTGGTCAATACCTGCCATGCTACCATACTTGTGGTCAATACCTGCCATGCTACCATACTTGTGGTTAATACCTGCCTAGCTACCATACTTGTGGTCAATACCTGCCATGCTGCCATACTTGTGGTCAACACCTGCCTTGCTACTATACTTGTGGTCAATACCTGCCATGCTACCATACTTGTGGTCAATACCTGCCATGCTACCATACTTGTGGTTAATACCTGCCTAGCTACCATACTTGTGGTCAATACCTGCCATGCTGCCATACTTGTGGTCAACACCTGCCTTGCTACTATACTTGTGGTCAATACCTGCCATGCTGCCATACTTGTGGTCAATACCTGCCTTGCTACCATACTTGTGGTCAATACCTGCCTTGCTACCATTCTTGTGGTCAACACCTGCCTTGCTACCATACTTGTGGTCAATACCTGTCATGCTCCCATACTTGTGGTCAATACCTGCCATGCTATCATACTTGTGGTCAATACCTGCCTTGCTACCATACTTGTGGTCAATACCTGCCATGCTGCCATACTTGTGGTCAACACCTGCCTTGCTACCATACTTGTGGTCACTACCTGCCTTGCTACCATACTTGTGGTCAATACCTGCCTAGCTACCATACTTGTGGTCAATACCTGCCTAGCTACCATACTTGTGGTCAATACCTGCCATGCTACCATACTTGTGGTCAATACCTGCCATGCTGCCATACTTGTGGTCAACACCTGCCTTGCTACCATACTTGTGGTCACTACCTGCCATGCCGCCATACTTGTGGTCAACACCTGCCTTGCTACCATACTTGTGGTCACTACCTGCCTTTCTAAACCATACTTGTGGTCAATACCTGCCTAGCTACCCTACTTGTGGTCAATACCTGCCTAGCTACCATACTTGTGGTCAATACCTGCCATGCTACCATACTTGTGGTCAATACCTGCCATGCTGCCATACTTGTGGTCACTACCTGCCTTGCTACCATACTTGTGGTCAATACCTGCCTAGCTACCATACTTGTGGTCAATACCTGCCTAGCTACCATACTTGTGGTCAATACCTGCCATGCTACCATACTTGTGGTCAATACCTGCCATGCTGCCATACTTGTGGTCAACACCTGCCTTGCTACCATACTTGTGGTCACTACCTGCCATGCTGCCATACTTGTGGTCAATACCTGCCATGCTACCATACTTGTGGTCAATACCTGCCTAGCTACCATACTTGTGGTCAATACCTGCCTAGCTACCATACTTGTGGTCAATACCTGCCATGCTACCATACTTGTGGTCAACACCTGCCATGCTGCCATACTTGTAGCTACTGTCTTCCTATTATATTCTTGAATTTGTATTGATAAAGCCACTGGATGACGGAACGTCTACAATAAAGATACCCAGGTGTTGCACATGTGTCTTAATTCATCCCTCTGTACATGTTTACCAGCATATTATTATAATCAAAGAAAGCTCTGAACCAACAAGGGTCATGCAGTGCTGCAGAGCAGAAAATAGAGCCGGGGCTGTAAACAGCTAGGTGGAGAGGGGGTCAGAGGTGAGGGGAGAAAAGGGCTAAAAGGTATGCTAAGGGCTGTGTGTTAGAGCTTGTACAGTAAAGCAGCTTCTGACAAAAGTCAAAAAGTGATTGTAAGCCAAAGGCAGGGCAGTCTGCAAGGAGGGAAGATAAGGTAAGAGCAGTAGGGCAGCGGCGTCCTTGGAAGTAAATCCTGCAAGCTCACTGGTAAACCAGGCCATCCAAAAGAAAGTGAAGAACTGAAATAGGGATCCGACAAACTTTACAGAGAGGAATAGGGCGTCATTCCATGAGATGCCCATGGGTAAGGTGGGTATGGCTGATGCAGAGACGGGAGAACACAGTCTCCCGAGTATGGCAACGTTGGTAAGAAGATGGTCACAAACCTAAAAGCGGTTTATAGGGTGCAATTTGTTATGGTGCTATCTGACCACCGTTGTTGCCAACGACCGTGAAGATGGGCAAAGATGACTGTAAAATAATCCCTGAACGGAACACTTTTATAGGAAACCGGAAGAGCATGTACTACTGATTGCACAGCACCATCTGCTGTTCATTGCCTTGCACATCAACGTGTCCAAGAACCCAACAGAAAATGATGTTTTGTTTTTGCTAGCCACACGGTGCAACCATAGTTGAATACAAAGGACCAACGGATGAGGGGGCTCAAATTGTTTAATGGCTTGTAAAGCACTGAAGGAATCGGAAATGATCACAAATGTCAAAGGAGACATATAAGTAATACAGAGAAGTACTATGAGGATGGCATACAACTCCGCAGTAAAAATACTAGCCGAGTCTAACATATGACCTCAGAGAACACCGCCATGAACCCAACACCGTCAGAAGATTTAAACCATCTGCATAAACGGCAATGGCATGAGCATGTGAGCGGAAGTGATCAAGAAAAAGAAAGCAAGAAGCAGTCATAGGCAGGAGAGCTTTGGCACATGGCAGTAGGGGAGAACAGACACGAACCATCAGAACCTTCCAAGGGGGAAGGGAAAAGGCAGACACTAAATGAACATACAAGGGAGGCAACTGGAGAGAAAATCTGAGTGAAGACGAAGAGAAAACGGTCGGAGTAGGCAGGGGCGCTGAACAAATAATGGGCTTCTACTAATGTCTGAGACCAACCTATACGTAGAAGGAACATGAAGGTCATGAGAGCGGACAAAGCAACGAAGACAATGAGCATCACGACGATCAGCTAAGGAACATTCACCTCAGCATAGAGGCTTTCAACAGGTGATGAACGAAAGACACCAAGGCATAAACATAGACCATGATGATGAAGGGGATCTAACTTAGAAAGAGTTGTAGGGAAAGCTGCAGAATAGACTTGGTGGCCATAATCCAGCTTGGACAAGACAGGGGTGGAATGCATACGGAGGGAAGTCCAGTGATCTGCTCCCCATGAATGAAGTGCAAGAATTTTAAGGAGATCCAGCCAACCATAAAAGGCTGCCTTCAAATAAGAAATGTGAGGTTTCCATGTCAACTGGCGATCAAAGGGAATGCCAAGAAACTTTACCGTATCACACTCTGGAATACGTGAGCCATCTAAATACAATGGAATATTTGAGACAAGAGGACATCTAGTGAAGGTTATGAATTTGGTTTTCAGACAAGAAAATTTAAATCCATGGGAAGTGGCCCAATGGAAACTCGGTCAATTACATCTTGAAGGAGGCTGCTACCAGGTGACAGTAGCGCCTGCGTAAGCTATAGCGAAGTCATCCACATAAAGTGACGACCAAATATGCATTGGAAGAAGGGAAGGTAGGTAATTTATAGCCAAGAGAAAAGGGCCGTGCTAAGGACACAACCTTGTGGGAATCCCTCGGCCTGAACAAAGTCTGAGGAAAGCGAGGCACCAACACAGATACGAAAATGTCTGTCAGATAAGAAGGTTGGTAGATTACCTCAGAGGCCTAAAGAGTGGGCTTGGGCTAAAATGTTTTACGTCACATGGTGTCATATGCCTTCTCAAGATCAAAAAAGACTGCTAGGATGGAGTGTGTGTTAGCAAAGGCATTTTGAACATACGTATCTAAGTGACTCACAAAATCGTAATGACAAGATTGCAAACAAAATGTACCACGGGTGGGATTTGAACCTGCTAACGCGACAGTCTGGAGTTTTGAGACTCTCTGACTGTGGGTTCAAATCCCGCCCGTGGTATGGTTTACGTATCTAAGTGGAACAAGGGGTCCAAAGTAGAGCAGCCATTGCGAAATCCATATTGGAGAGAAGAAAGACTATTGTGAGTGTCCAAATACTACATCAGACGTCTATTCACCAATCGTTCCATCACCCTACAGACTACACTGGTCAGTGCAATGGGACGATAGTGAGAGCCCCGTAGTGCCTGGTTTGCGAAACGGTAGTGCAATGGAAGATTTCCATCATTGAGGGAGAACCCCTCACGTTCAAACAAGATTGAAAAGACACAAAAGGACTGTAAGGCTGTAGAATGCAGATGTTGTAGCATACTATTATGAATATCATCAGGGTCAGCTGCCCATGACTGGCAAGCAGAAAGTGTGGACTCTAGCTCTAGGAGAGTGAAAGGTATGTTATACAGCTCCATTCCATTAGAAGAGAAATCCAAGAGCAATTGCTCCTTGGTAGACTTAGATGCGAGAAATGAGAGACAGAGGTGAAGCCCTTGGGAGACACAGACAAAATAGTTCCCGATTTCTCTGGCTACTTCAAGAAGTTCCACAACACTAACACCAGCAACCAGCAAACGGGAGCTGGGTCCGGAGCATACTTGCCACACAACTTCTGTACCTTCTTCCAAACCGCACACAATAGGGAAAGTCGAGGTAATGGTAGACATGTAGTCTTGCCAACAAATGCATTTAGTATCACATATGTGGTGAGCGACTGCCCTTGCCTGTTTAAAACCCAAAAGATGATAAGGTCCAATTAAATAAATAACAGCCCCATGCAGCACATTTCAAATGCACTGGAGCAGATAGAAAGATCAATGCAAGAGAGAGACTGAATGCAAGAGTCAAAATGGGTAGGAGCACCCATATTTAAAACATGAAGAGGATGAGAAGTGAGAAAAGTCTCCAACTCATCACCACGAGAGTCACACTGGGACCTTCCCGAAGATGATGGTGAGTGTTTAAATCGCCTAACAAGATGGGCAGCAGCAGAGATCAAGAATGCAATATCCGAGATAGAGAATGCATGGGAAGGGGAGAGATATAGAGAGCAAACTTTATAACATCTGTGCAAATAAATACGGGCTGCAGTATAATGCAGCAGAGAATGAACAAAGACTTTTTGATACAATATACCTATATGCACAAGAAGTGCACTCTCATTCAGTGATTCATCAGGAAAGGGATCAGGAGAATGCAACAGCACATAGCTCGAAACAGGACAAATAACACCCGAACGAATTTTGGGCTTTTGTAACCTGACACATGCTGGGAAAAACTGGGAGAGCAATACCTGGAGCTCTCCCCGATTACCCCTGAGGCCACAACTATTCCATTGTAAATAAGTCATTAATCACAAAGACAGGTATGAAAACAATAAGAAGATATAAAATCTATGGGTTATTAGGGTCAGTGAAGTCAATGTGTGGAGGCAATGGAAAGCATGTAAGCAAGAAGGAATCAGAATGCTGTGAAGGAAAAGATTGCTGCGAGGGTTGTGAGAAATAAGAAGGGGTAGAAGGAGGTACACCGGTGTCCATGGATGGTTTTGTCTCCACAATATAGTCAGAGATAGCGTCAAGTGTCTCAGTGGATAAGAAAGATACCGATATCATGACTTCAGAGACAGGCGAGGCAAAACAAGTATAGATCAGGGAGACACTGGAGGAAACCAAAAATGTCTGAGAGGGGAGGGAGTATGAATCTGAAGAGATGCACTGGCAGGGACAGAAATCTCCTGTGGTGGAACAGGAGAGGAAGGAGGCTGGAAGGTAACTGGGGAAAAAGTCTGGGGGGTAGCAGTAGAAGAGGGGACCACACGAGGGAGGTGAACCTCCACCTTTGTGTGAGAGTTAGAAAGGGGGAGCGCAAGAACTAGGCACAGAGGTCAAAAAGAAAAACTGTTGGGGAATTGTAAGCACTGGAGGAATGTGAAGAGACTTGGGCTTATGAGACAGGTTCAACTTCGCAGGTGATAGGAGCGATGATGACGTAGGCATGCAAGGCCTTACAGAGTAAGAAACTAGCGGGTGAGAAGAAGTAGAGGTAAGAATAGTTTGAGAGTAAAAGTTTGAGAGTAAAACCACAGGAGAATTAGAGACGGGGATGTCTGGAAGACATGACACTGGAGAAGCTGGTAGGCAGGGGTAACCGCCAAAGTTGGAGGTCTCCTAGCTACTCGAGAATAAGGGACACAAGGAAGATTCCCTTGAAGGTGGAACGGAGACAGCGCCATAGCATAAGCAAGGCCTTTGCTCTCCTTAAGACAACAGATTTCTCGTTCATTAAGATAGACCTGTCATCAGCGGGAAAGAGAAGGATGAGGTTCATTGCAATTGAGGCAAGTGGGAAGAAGACTGCAAGATGTATCAGCATGATCTGCAGCACCACAGACTGGGCACTCTGCACACAGATCTGCAATATTTAGCAGGGTGTCTGAAGTGCTCGCAGTTTCCACACTGTTGGGGAGTAGGGACCAGTTCACAGACCTCTAGGCGATGGCTCACAATATAAAGAGAGAAGGAGATCATGGCAGTTAAAGGTTAAAAGGGCGATGTTAGTGGGAAAGCACCTCTGCCCACGAGCGGGCAGGACATGTGTATCCATTTTGAGAATAGGAAGGTCCTGAAAGCCACCGTACCACTGCAAGAATTGAGAGTAGCGTGCTTGTGAACTGATTGAAATGTTATCAGTGGAAGTAAGATGGGAAAGATCATGAGTTCTTCTGCATTCTGAACTGTAATATGTGAAAGGATATATTTTGGCCAATGTGCCGTAAAAGAGGTTTGCCAATACTATGATCAGAAAGGTAATCAGTTGGAGATGTCAGTTGTAGGGAAAAGAATTTAGTCCACTGCATACTTGTAAACATGGTGCATAAGTGGATGTCACATAGGTCGTTGTTGGGTGGAATGAGCAGACATCAAAGAACCATCGTCAGCAAATGGTCTGGAACGTTTAGGCATAGTGTATCAATCGCAGCTGCTAGAAAAATGACAGGATGGAAAATCAGAACCTTCAAAACTAGGGAGGCCAAGCCCATAATGACACTCATCAGGTCACTTGTTCTATCTAGGCTGGAATATTGCTGCACACTAACAGCACCTTTCAAGGCAGGTGAAATTGCTGACCTAGAAAATGTACAGAGAGCCTTCACGGCGCGCGTAACGGAGATAAAACATCTCAATTACTGGGAGCGCTTGAGGTTCCTGAACCTGTATTCCCTGGAACGCAGGCGGGAGAGATACATGATTATATACACCTGGAAAATCCTAGAGGGACTAGTACCGAACTTGCACACGTACGTCGGTTTGCGTGCAGCCAGCAGTAACAGCCTGGTTGATCAGGCTCTGATCCACCAGGAGGCCTGGTCACAGACCGGGCCGCGGGGGCGTTGACCCCCGGAACTCTCTCCAGGTAAACACTCCAGATAGTACCACTTGGAAAAGATCCGGGCCGGGAGAGTACCGGCGAATAAGAAAAAAAAATAGTACCACCGGCGGCTCGACCCGAGGTACGTGGGTGATCCGGAAAACGTTTCACCATATTTGGGGAAGCCAGACGCATAGTTAAAGTTAAAGGCATGCAAGAGGCAGAGGCACTAGAATAAATGGACAGAGCCTCAGTACCTGGAGTGGGTAACCAAGGGTCACCAGCAGAAGGTACAGGGGTGTAGGAAGAGTCTAGAGAATGGTCCAATAACGAAGCCAGGTCAAAACAGGATGAGGTAACAAAAAGGGGCCTGGGAGGAGGAGGGTTATCATGGAATTAATACTCCATGACGATGGTACTTCTTATTATTTTTAAGAAAAAAAAAAAAAAAAGACAGCAGAGGGACAGTCACTAGAAGGCATGAAAGGGCCGTAAGTTCCCCCCTCCCATCCAGAGGACCTCGAGACCATGAGCAGTGCATCTGCACTGCTCATGGTCATGGCAGTAAACCAGCGCTCCCTCATCTACGGAGCCACCTCCGTGGACAAAAGAGAGGGCAGTTGGAAAAACCCGCTACAAAGCATACCTCCTTCAGCTGCCACCTCCCAGAAATGACAGGCAGCCTTTGGAGATACACCCATCACCTGCAGGACACCCCGTCCACTTTTCGAAAATCCGGGAAGGGAGCAGGGCACCTCAAGATAATCCAGATTCCACAGCAATCTACACCACACCCGAGGAACCTCACAAAGCAGGATGAACCCCAGCATACGTTCTCCTACCTAGAAACCATAATGACAAGAGGGAAGGACCCCAGAGGCTACAAACGGGACAGGGAAAAGGTAGGGTTGGGAGGGGGGAGGAAAGGGAAAAAGGGAGATGAGGGAGGATGGAATAGGGAAGGGAGGACTGTGGGATAATTAGGTTCGGTCTGAGGAAGGAGACCAAAGGGTCTAATTCCTTAGACGAAGAGCTTCTTCGCCGCATCAAAGAACCCCCTTGAAGAGGCCAGCATGTTAATGTCCATTCTGATATTACAGAAGTAAGCAGCGTTATCTAAATGAGATTTAACCAAAGATATATTAAGTTTACCTGGAGGGCATTCAGGGGCTCAACGCCCCCGCGGCCCGGTCCACGACCAGGCGGCCCGGTCCACGACCAGGCCTCCCGGTGGATCAGGGCCTGAGGACTGTTATGTAGACTTCTTAATATGAAACCAAAAATTCTATTGCTTTACTGCGAGCACTTATGCACTATCTTGGCCTTATTATTATTACAATCAGAATTAAGCGCTAAACTCACCAAGGTCATACAGCGCCGGAGGGTAGGATGTACTAAGGATGTACTATGCCAGGTCAGAGAAGTCTTGGCTTTAAATTTCTGCTAACCAGAATTCCTAAGTCTTTTCCACATTCATCTTCACTGAGATGATCTACGTCATTTAGTTTACAGGTGCCATAGTCACTTCTCTAATCACGACGACGTCCTATCTAGGACAGCCTATCTATGACATCATCCTATTTAAGACATCATCCTGTCTAGGGCGTCATCCTATTTAGGACATCTTATCTAGAAGATCGTGTATCTCGTGCTCTTATCAGAATTTTTCTGATGGTCTAATTTAGTGTAAAATGAATGGACGATCTAACACGAGAAATAAAGGAGAGCACAAAGAGAAGCAGTCTAGCATGACAAGCAACTGGAGTGAGAGTGAGACAGAGAGAGAGAGTGAGTCTGCTGGTCTGGAGAGTGGCGACCACCGTCAATTTCCGCCTCAGTAACTTTGTCAAGGAATTCAGTCGACGCTCCGAATATATCATTTAATATTTTGTTGCGTGACTGTCATAAAACTGGCCTGGTTCTCCTTGTGTGCGCGACTAATTGGGAATGTTTCTGCCAGAAATGTATGAAATGTGTTCCCCAGTTCATTGTAGTCAGGGCCTAGTTATTCTGGACGACTGGTTGAGGCTCAAATGGGTAGTTTATTAGGGCATGTATACCAGTGTGTGTTGCATCCACCCAGGGTTATCCCAGGACCTAGTTAATGTACACTATGTATGGTAATTGTACCTATGTGTACCTGTGACTAAATAAAATTACTTACTGTTAGGTAAAAAGGAAACAAGCGCGACTAATGCGATATTTTATTGTGGCAACGTTTCGCTCTCCAGGAGCTTTGTCAAGCCAACATGTAACGGCTCAACAAAGCTCCTGGAGAGCGAAAAATTGCCACAATAAAATGTCACATTAGTTACTCTTGTGTCCTTCTACTTAACATTGTCGGTAATTCTACTAACATTATTACTTAAGAGTCGAGTTTCATCTACTGGGCCCACCGCCTCAATCTTCCTCAATTGACTGGCATGGTGACTGGTGGATCAGTTACTGCTAGGGTAGAGTGCCAGAGGATTCAGATAAGCCAGGTAATTGCAGGCTATCCCGCTCCATCCTACTTGTCGGACTCTTGAGAAGTGAAGGTTGACAAGGCTAAGTTTTGCCCCCTCTCAGAAACCATGTTAGTGTTCCCCAACGTGTTGCCGTGTTACTGTGCGGCAGCAACACCTGCAGTGTTACTGGGCGGCAGCAACACCTGCACTGTTACTGTGCGGCAGCAACACCTGCAGTGTTACTGGGCGGCAGCAACACCTGCAGTGTTACTGGGCGGCAGCAACACCTGCAGTGTTACTGGGCGGCAGCAACACCTGCAGTGTTACTGGGCGGCAGCAACACCTACAGTGTCACTGGGCGGCAGCAACACCTACAGTGTTACTGGGCGGCAGCAACACCTGTAGTGTTACTGGGCGGCAGCAACACCTGCAGTGTTACTGAGCGGCAGCAACACCTACAGTGTTACTGGGCGGCAGCAACACCTACAGTATTACTGGGCGGCAGCAACAACTGCAGTGTTAGTGGGCGACAAAAACACCTGCAGTGTTCCTAGGTGGCAGTAACACCTGCAGTGCTACTGAATGGTAGCAACACCTACAGTGTTACCGGATGGTAGCAACACCTACAGTGTTACCGGATGGTAGCAACACCTGCATTATTAGTGAATGGTAGCAACACCTGCAGTGCTACTGGGTCTGAGGGAAGGGTAGAGCAACTCCATATCGTGGAAAAAGACACTTATGTACAGTTCAGGACATTTATTAAAGGAAACGTTTCGCCACGAGTGACTTCTTCAGTCCATTTACAGAGAAAACTAAGACAACGTATATATATAGTGGCAGGAGTCAGGTGAAGTGACGTGTGGGTAGAGGTGGTGGTGGTGGTGGTAGTAGTAGAGTAGTAGTAGTAGTAGTAGTAGTAGTAGTAGTAGTAGTAGTAGTAGTAGTCTAACTAAGGAGGTAAGGCTAGAGAGGGACCTGCTGGCATCATATAACAGCAGTTCCCAGGATGGGTAATATCCTCTTGCTTAGTAATTTTGAAATACTGTAACTACCGGATTTTTGCTTTATAGTGTTACTGACAGTAATTAGCGCAGCTTCAATGCATTTTCTCCGTCTTAAGTCGTCTTCTTTAATCACCAGTTTAGCTTCATTGAATTTCATGAGGTGTCCAACATCGTCCCTATGTTGAGCACATGGGTTTTTGCGGTCATCATTTCTGCAAGCATTTTTGTGTTCTGCGATCCTAATGTCCAGAGATCTGACTGTTTCCCCTACATATACTTTGTCACACCCCCCACATGGTATAGTGTAGATTCCTGCACTTGTGCCAGAATCATGCTTGGGTTTTTGCATCAGGTTCCTAATAGTAGTTGAAGAGCTGGTAGATATTTTAACCAGTTTTCTGTCAAACATTTTTGAAACACTAGTGGCAACGTTGCTGACCGGTAAAACGATGTAACTTGGAGGCTTTTCTTCAATTTGATTGTTGTTGTCTTGCTGAGGATACGTGTCGCACGTTTCCTGCAGTCACCTATGAAGTGTAGGGGAAAGTGTAGTGAACTAAAAGAGTTGGTGATGTATGTGCATTCTTCTTCGAGGAACTGCGGACTGGAAATTCTGTAGGCTCTCAGAAAGAAGCCAATAACTACTCCTCTTTTAGTTCTTGTGTCATGGTGAGAGAAGAAATGTAGAAGATCGTTCTTGTAGGTAGGCTTCCGGTAGACTTTAAAAGAAAGTATGTTTTCCCCTGTGCGTAGGAGAACGTCGAGAAAAGGTAATTGGTTGTCCTTCTCCTCCTCTATTGTAAATTTAATAGTAGGTTCCAGAGTGTTGATGGTGTTGAGGATGCCACGTACGTCGCAAAAACGCATGTGTTCAACATAGGGACGATGTTGGACACCATGAAATTCAATGAAGCTAAACTAGTGATTAAAGAAGACGACTTAAGACGGAGAAAATGCATTGAAGCTGCACTAATTACTGTCAGTAACACTATAAAGCAAAAATCCGGTAGTTACAGTATTTCAAAATTACTAAGCAGAGGATATTACCCATCCTGGGAACTGCTGTTACATGATGTCAGCAGGTCCCTCTCTAGCATCACCTCCTTAGTTCCACTACTACTACTACTACTACCACCACCACCACCACCTCTACCCACGCGTCACTTCACCTGACTCCTGCCACTATATATACGTTGTCTCAGTTTTCTCTGTATTAGGACTGAAGAAGTCACTCGTGGCGAAACGTTTCCTTTAATAAATGTCCTGAACTGTACATAAGTGTCTTTTATAACATCTTGTCGGTATCACCAAACCATCTTCTCAACTCCATATCCTATGATCAAGAGCCCCTCACCCCCTTGGGGGTCGCCTCCCATCCCTCAAGCTCACGTTTCACCCTGTTCAACGTTTCTCCCACGCCACAAGCATCAAAAGTTTCAATATTTCAGCATTTCTCCTGTTTCGCCACTTTTCCACTTGCGTTCCTCCTTGTACAGTGGACTAAAAAAATGATCCCATTCTTTAAAACATCATTACCGCCGCTGCTGCTCTGGTTTTAAACTAAAAATGTTCAGATATTGAGAAAGAATTAAGGTTGTTGCTGTACCTTAACTTTTTGCTATAGTTTTTACAGTATTAACCAGTGTGGTGGTGGTGGTGGTGTGTCGGTAGTGGTGGTGGTGTGTCGGTAGTGGTGGTGGTGTGTCGGTAGTGGTGGTGGTGTGTCGGTAGTCGGTAGTGAAGTGTGGCAGTGTGGGCAAGTCTGCCTGGCTCACACCCACCCTACACCCACCACCCACCCTACACCACCACCCACATACTGCAAACTTGGTTCGTATAAATACATCTTGCATATTACTGGCACCAGCAAGAGAAAGGTAAAGTGGAAATCAGTTTTCTTCCGTGGCATAC
The DNA here is from genome assembly GCF_026875155.1 of Cherax quadricarinatus. Classification (NCBI taxonomy): domain Eukaryota; kingdom Metazoa; phylum Arthropoda; class Malacostraca; order Decapoda; family Parastacidae; genus Cherax; species Cherax quadricarinatus. The sequence goes on along the minus strand of NC_069413.1, from coordinate 46,413,935 downwards.
AGAGTGTAGTAGGATACAGACAGGATGTCAGCACAGCATATCTGTGGGAAATGTAAAAAAATCCTTGGAAGGAAATCCAGAATCACATGCAACCTATGCTCTTCCAAACACTATATCTCTTGTACTAGACTAAATACAGCCTCAAAAAATGACCTCGAACTAGCAAGGTGCTTCTGGTTGTGCAATAAAGATGTAGAACTTTGGGCAGGTATCAGAAAGATACTAAGGAGAGTAATAAATGATAAAAATAATCAAGAAAACAAGGATGACCTCTTGGATAGTCTACCAAAAATATATAAAACATGGGAGCAAGAGATAATGTATCATAAAATGCAGAATGTCCATACCACAACAGATGACTCGAAACTATCTAGTCACCCACATGGTGCTAAGCCAGACCCATCCCCCAGTCATAGCACTAATACCCAAAGTGCTGGTGCTGACCCAGGCTCCCCCAGGCATAGCACCAATACCCACAGTGCTGGTGCTGGCCCAGGCTCCCCCAGTCATAGCACTAATACCCACAGTACTGGTGCTGGCCCAGGCTCCCCCAGGCATAGCACCAATACCCACAGTGCTGGTGCTGGCCCAGGCCCAGCCACTGACCCAGACCCAGCCCCAGCCCCAGTGCTGATCCAGACCCAGCCCCCAGCCTTACTGCCAGCCCAGACTCTCCTAGGGATACTACCCAAACCACCACAAAAACAGTAAATATACAACCATCTAAAACCGTAAATATACAACCATCATTGCACAAGACCGTGGCCCACAGTACAGATGTTGGAGAGGAGTCTCCTCCTCCTTCCTCTACTGAGGAAAGTAGATGGAATCCAGGACGGGGTGGCCCTGGCTTGGATACTGAGGATTATAGTGCAGTCCCAGAACCTGCAGAAATTGACAACACACCTCCCAACAATTCTCAACCAAAGGTGAATTTGTGCAAATATTATACTTGGGGCATCTGTAAGCATGGAATAACAGGGGAAAAAAATGGGACATGCAACCTTGACCATCCCCAAAAATGTAGCGACCTCCTGTCTAAAGGAGTGTGTCGTTCTTCTTCCTGTACTTTCTTTCACCCAAAAATGTGGCCACTCCTCGGTCCTCCAGAAGCAGTGTTACAACATCGAGTGCCCTGCATACCATCTAAAAGGGACCAGGAGGCACAGACCCCACAAGACAAACAATAGTAGCTACGACAACCCAACTCCAGGTGATTTTTTAGTGGCAGGAAACGAAAAAAGAAAATGGAAGGAAATAACAAAAATAGTCCACCACCTTGGAGCCTTGTTGGACTGGAGGCGCAGCCAGTGGCCACCCATGGCCCTCCAGAATTACAACTACTGATGCCAATAACAAAATTCCCCCAACAAACACAGAATACAACTTCGTTCATATTTGCTAATATACAGGGCCTTAAGCCATCCACCAACAACAAAATACCTTTTATCAGTGGACTTCTAGTGGAATCTAATGCAATGTTTGCAGCCTTCACAGAGACTCACACAAAAGATCACTTTGACAGTGAAATATGGATAAGTGGTTACAACCTTTTTAGATGCGACAGAAAAAACAGGCAACAAGGGGGGGTTGGCCTGTATGTCAAAGAGTCCCTTATCTGCACAGAGTTGCTGAACACCACAAATGAGGTAGTTGAAGTTCTATCAATAAAGATCGAGAACCAAAACCTAGTCATTGTGGTTGTATACAAGCCACCAGATACAACCTCACAACAGTTCAAGGAACAGCTACTGAAAATCGATTACTGTTTGGAAAACCTTCCAGCTCCATCCCCAAACATCTTACTGCTTGGTGATTTCAACCTAAGGCAGTGCAGATGAAAGGTCACACACACATGAGCTACTAAGTCTCTGCGAAAAATACACCTTAAGCCAGCAGATAGTGGAGCCAACAAGACTAGAAAACACACTTGACCTTATCTTCACAAATAATGAGGACCTGATAAGAGACATAAGAATATCAAAAACAACTAATTCCGATCACAATCTAATCGAAGTCCAGACGTACATGCATAGGGGTCCTGAACAGCAGAATGCATGTACCTGTGAAGGTGTCTTCACAAAATACAATTTCAACAACAAGAATATCAACTGGGACCAGGTAAACCATGTCCTAAACGAAACATGTTGAGAAGATGTCTTAAATGACATGGATCCAAACCAGTGCCTTGAAAGGATCAACTTCCTGGTAGCCGAAGCATGTTCTAGGCATATCCCCTAAGAAGAAGAAGAGCAGGAGTAAACTGGAGAGAAAAAGACGCTCCCTCTACAGAAGACGATGAAGAGTCACTGAGCTCCTCAGGAGTGCTAGAATATCTGATACACGAAAGGAGGCGCTGACCAGGGAAGTGGAAACTATCGAACTTAAGCTAAATGACTCTTACAGGAACCAGGAGAGGCAGGAGGAGCTTAAAGCTATTAGTGAAATTGAAAGAAATTCAAAATATTTCTTTTCATATGCCAAAAACAAGGCAAATACCACATCTAGTATCGGGCCCTTACTCAGACAGGATGGGACTTACACAGATGACAAGGAAATGAGTGAAATATTGAAATCCCAGTACGACTCTGTGTTTAGTGAACCACTAATCGGTCTGAGGATCGACGACCCAAATGATTTCTTCATGAATGAGCCTCAAAACTCCATAAATGTATGCCAGATTTCCGACATTACCCTAACTCCAATAGATTTCGAAAAAGCCATTGACAACATGCCTATGCACTCAGCCCCAGGCCCAGACTCGTGGAACTCGGTTTTCATTAAGAACTGCAAGAAACCCCTCTCGCGTGCCCTAAGTACACTATGGAGGAGCTTGGACATGGGTGAAGTTCCACAGTCACTTAAAACAACGGATATAGCCCCACTCCATAAAGGTGGCAGAAAAGCATTAGCTAAGAACTATAGACCAATAGCTCTGACATCCCACATCATAAAAATCTTTGAAAGAGTGCTAAGAAGCAGGATTGCAAATCACCTGGATTCCCAAAATCTGCACACTCCAGGGCAACATGGGTTCAGGGCAGGTCGCTCCTGCCTCTCACAACTACTGGATCACTATGATATGGCCTTGGATGCACTGGAAGAAAATCAGAATGCAGATGTAATATACACAGACTTTGCAAAAGCACTTGACAAATGCGATCATGGCGTAATAGCCCATAAAATACGTGCTAAAGGAATAACTGGGAAAGTGGGAAGATGGATCTTTAACTTCCTAACAAATTGAACACAAAGAGTAGTGGTCAACAGAGTTAAATCGGAGGCTGCCATAGTGAAGAGCTCTGTTCCACAAGGCACAGTACTCGCCCCCATCTTATTCCTTATCCTCATATCAGACATAAACAGAGATATACACCACAGCACTGTATCATCCTTTGCGGATGATACTAGGATCTGCATGAGGCTGTCATCTGCTGAGGATGCGGTTAACCTCCAAGAAGATATAAACAAAGTTTTCCAGTGGGCAACGGTAAACAATATGATGTTCAATGAGGACAAATTCCAACTACTCCGTTATGGAAAACTGGAGGAGATAATAACTAGAACAGAGTATACTACTGACTCCGGCCATACAATAGAGCGGAAAAATAATGTAAGGGACCTGGGAGTAGTAATGTCTGAGGATCTCACTTTCAAGGATCACAACAGTGCCACGATCGCACGTGCAAAGAAAATGATAGGATGGATAATGAGAACTTTCAAAACGAGAGATGCCAAGCCCTGATGATCCTTTTCAAATCACTTGTTCTCTCTAGGCTGGAATACTGCTGTACATTAACATCTCCATTCAAAGCAGGTGAAATTGCAGATCTAGAGAGATCCTTTACTGCACGTATAAGTTCTGTCAAGCACCTTAACTACTGGGAACGCTTGGAAGCACTTGACTTGTACTCGTTGGAACGCAGGAGGGAGAGATATATCATAATCTACACTTGGAAAATCTTGGAAGGAATGGTCCCAAATCTGCACACAGAAATCACTCCCTACGAAAGTAAAAGACTGGGCAGGCGATGCAAAATGCCCCCAATAAAAAGTAGGGGAGCCATTGGTACACTAAGGGAAAACACCATAAGTGTCCCGGGCCCAAAACTGTTCAACAGCCTCCCATCAAGCATTAGGGGAATTGCCAATAAACCCCTGGCTGCCTTCAAGAGAGAGCTGGACAGATACCTAAAGTCTGTGCCAGATCAGCCGGGCTGTGGCTCGTACGTTGGACTGCGTTGTGCGGCCAGCAGTAACAGCCTAGCTTGATCAGGCCTGATCATTGGGAGGCCTGTCATGGACCGGGACGCGGGGGCGTTGATCCCAGAGTAAATCCAAGGTAACTTCAGGGGTGTCGGTAGTGGTTGGTTGGTGGTGGTGTGTTCGGTAGTGGTCGGTGGTGGGTGTCGGTTGTGGTGGTGGGTGGTGTGTCGGTAGTGGTGGTGTGTCGGTTGTGGTGGTTGAGTGGTGTTGTCGGTGGTGGTGGTGGTGTGCCGGTTAGTTGGTGGTGGTATGTCGGTAGTGGTGAGGGTGGGTCGGTAGTGGTGAGGGTTGTGTCGGAGTGGTGGAGGGTGTGTCGGTAGTGGGGGGGGTTGTGTCGTAGTGGTGGGGGTGTGTTCGGTAGTGGTAGGGGTGTGTCGGTAGTGGTAGGGAGTGTGTGGTAGTGGTGGGGTGGGTCGGTGGTGGTAGGGTGGGTGGTGGTGGTTGTGGTGGTAAGGATATGGGTGGGTCGGTAGTGGTTGTGGTGCTGAACATTGGTGATGAAGAGGGCGCTAAGGGAGGGGCTTGGGGAAGGGGGATGAGGGAGAGGAAAGAAGAAGGAATCGCATTATACTGCATGTGTCTTTATCAACGGAGAATAGAGAAACGAGTATTAATTGGACGGTGGAAATTGGGTGTGTTATGAAGGGGAAGGGCACTCGGCTTGCGGTGGTGATAGTAGTTTGTTGTATAGTTAGTTGTAGTAGTAGTTGTAGTTGTAGTAGTTAGTTGTAGTAGTAGTAGTGTGTAGTAGTTGTAGTAGTAGTTAGTAGTTGTAGTCGTAGTTGTTGTAGTAGTAGTAGTAGTTGTAGTAGTTGTTGTAATAGTTGTTAGTAGTTGTAGTAGTAGTTGTAGTTGTAGTAGTAGTAATAGTAGTAGTAGTAATAGTAGTTAATACAAAACACACACACTTTTACTTGTAGTAGTAGTTGTAGTAGTAGTTGACAGTAGTAGTTGTTGTAGTAGATTGTTGTTGTTGTTGTTGTAGTAGTTGTTGTAGTAGTTGTCTGTAGTAGTAGTTGTAGTAGTTGGTTGTACTAGTTAGAGGATCGTGTTTGAGTGGATCATGTTTAGCATGGGTTAGTAGGATTGATGATAAAGGTTATACAATACCGTTAATTATTAGAAAGTTATGTGCAAACAGTAAGGTATCTTTATTCCGAAACGTTTAGCATACACTCCAGAACTTATTCAGTCCAATACAGAGGCAGCTAAAGCAGTGTGTATTGTAAAGGCAATTGTAATCTGTCCATCAACCTCGAGCAGAACTCTTCAGGACTGAGGACTGATATTACCTAAAATACGTCTTCGAGAGTGTGGACTGATTACATCGTCCTTACATCTCTACTGATTCTGCTGCTCCTCTCTTTTCGAGAGGAACAAGCTTACTGCGTAGGCGAAAACGGTTCGGAATAAAGATAACTAACTGTTGTTAATAGGACTAGTCGGACTGTTGCAGTGCCTTCTACACAAGTACTGCAGCCGTGATTACCATAAAAACGGCGTGTCCAACACAATGTTGGAAACCTGAAGTTCTACGAGGCACAGGTTAGGCGTCTTGGTAGATTAAACTAAAACGAGAAGTAGTGTTTAGAGGGGCCGCCCCTAATTACCATTTGTTGTTAAAGCCATTAGAAATCCTGCAGTACACCATATATAAATGTTGTCTTCATCAGATTGCCAATTTTGGAGTCTCTCTGGATGTCACGTGATACCACCTAGCACCAGAGTACCATGTAGGTCTACTTAGCATCATGTTGACAGATATCCTTCTAAATCCTGCCCAATCTCTTCAAGAATGTACAACTATCTCTAGTACTACTAAGATAACTATTACTACGCTCTCTCCTGCTTTGACAACCTGACTGCCGCCCCTTTATATACTCGTTTCTTAAGTTGTCTCTGAAGATGCATTTCGTGTGCGAAACATTTCCTTTATAAATGATCCTGATCTGCCACATTAGTGACTTAGCGACATTCCCTCACTTCGACTTTTATGGTGTTTCTTACATTCTCTACATATTATGCTGCTATTTTATGGTAATTTATGTAACTGTATTTGTGTTTACCTGAATACAATTACTACCCTTACCATTCACTTCCATGACCAATGGTTATCTCTACCAGAGAGAGTTTAACATAACCTTCGTCTGCCATGTAATGCATTCTCGAGTAAAGGAGAGGCGCTTTACACTACCCGCTGAGGAGACGGCCTCATAAAATCAGGTCCTTTCCACCTCCACTTACTCTTCCACACTAAGTTAGAGGCTGATCTGAGGCATTTCTTACTCGCCCGCAGCTGCAAAGGTACGGCATGGATGCGCTGCTACAGCTTGCATCGACAGTTACAGCAATCTGAGCTGCTGCTCTGCTGCTGTCTCTTACCGGATCAGTCGGATCACAGATTTGTCCCCTAAGTGGGTTGACGTTCTAGTTTGAGCTGTGTTGACTGGTGCATTTGTCTGTGGCGCCACTCACTCCAGGACCCCACACGACCATCCAGTGATCTGGTCTCAGGCACAAAAACCTAGCTCCCTCCCACACACACATCCAGTTACTGGTCTCAGACTAGCTCCTCTCCAACCTCACCCATCTAGTTACTGGCCTCAGTCTTGCTCACTCACCACGCACCATCTGTTACTCGCCCAGCCAGTACAAACATCATCTCATTGGACCTCTGTCACATGCACCTTACCGGTTTGCTGGGTTCATGGATTCCTTCCGAACGGAGTCAGGAGACTTCTGTATTGTGACTGGCTTCTGGAGAGAGGGTAGGGAGGAGGACGGTGGGTAGGGGGGGGATTAGTGAAAGCATAGTGAGAAGGGAACGGGAAATATTTGGGACGTGTATCACAAGAATTGTTTATGAAGTGGGAGAGGGTAGGAAATGAGGGAATGCAGATGAGAGTGAGAAGTAAGAAGGGAACATAGAATGTAGATGAATGGTTCAGATGAACCGACACGTGTAAATTAGACACAATGTGCATACTCTTGGGTATCTTTATTGAGGAATCGTTTCGCCACACTGTGCTTCATCAGTCCATAAAAGGAGAAACTTGAAGAACTGGAGAATGAGGTAATCAGTCCTCAACCTTGAGTCGATGTGGTCAGTCATCAATCTTGAATAGAATACGGCATATGAGCGGAGCAGCAGATTATAAATTCCCGTAGGCACGAGAGGTGCAAGCAGTCGTAGGTGGTGCTTCTCACGCTCATATGCCGTTTTCTTATTCAAGACTGTTGGACTGCACACACTACGAATCAAGGTTGAGGGACTGTTTTCCTCATTCTCCTGTTCAAGTTTCTCCTGGGTATGGACTGATGAGGCCCCACTGTGTGGCGAAACGTTTCCTCAATAAGATACCCAAGAGTTGAACATGTGTCTAAATTTACAAACATTGAAAGTGCTTGGATCATTAGATGCGTTTTTGTTAGGAGAAGTTAGATGGGGGGACGGAATGGCGTTGCTAGTTTTTACACACCTGGTTGCTGGTTGATAGTTCATTCTCTGAGTGTCCTGGCTCATACACTGAGTGTCCTGGCTCTTACACTTCCACCCCTGCTTTTGTGATTGTCTCTTCCAGTTTTTCTCTCCTTCACTTCGCTTGGCAGCTTTTCTCTACTCGCATGTCTGATCCCTCTGCGTAAATATTCCATCCTTCTTTTCCCACTTTCCGAAGTTTGATTTCGTGTCTAGTACCCAATAATTTATTGCTTCTGATTAAAGATTACTTTTACTTGGTGACGTTGTCCTCTTTTGTATGATCCCATTCTGAAAAAAATAGATTCTTACCTCCTCTGAACCTGGGACTGTTAACAAGTCTGACTCCCTTTATTCACTTGTCTTCAATTGTTGCTTATGGTAGTATATAAAATCAAACAGATTCTCTCTATTCGTGACATGATTTGTCTTTTGTCTATCTCCATTTATAACAGCCTCCCTCACCGTCTCTCGTATTATTTTTTATATTTTCTCATTTTTCATAATGTTTGAGAAGTTCTCTCCCTTCATTGCTCCCAGTTCTTTAGTTTGGCTCCCCTTTTCCAGCATTCACCTGTGATAGTCATTCACAGTCTCTGCAACTTCTTTTTAGTTAATCTATCTCTTCTATTGAATATATGGTGGTTCTTCTCTGCCTCTGCTGAAGAATTCTAATTTTTACTCTGTTTTTCTCTGTATTTTACTTTCTAAAGCCTGGTAGTTAAGTTATCCAGCAAATTCCATACTTTCCTCCCGATCTCAGCGGGAGGATAGCGATGCCCTTTGTTGTAAATCCTAGGTCTCAACCCATCTTTTAACCATTTCCTTGCTCATTTTTACCTCATTTCTCTGCTTCCTTGTTTTTACTATGATCAGCCAATATATCCTTTCCCAACTACTTTAAAAAACGTTGTATACTAGCGATGCTGTTTATTGGGGTGAGACCCTCAGCGAGTAAGTTTATTGTTTTCTTATCCACATTCACAACTCTGCAAGCTTGTTGGCGTTCTCCAGTCCTCTGAACTGACCTCCGGTCGGTGTATGCATTTCCTACCTTTCTGGCTGAGTAAGGTGGGGAGCTGATAGGCACAGGGATTCCATCCACAGATCTGCTTAATTGGTTCAAAACTTCCGGGGCTCTTAACCTTGACTTTTCACAGGTCAGTCTGTAAGGTGTTGCACCTAAGGTCTGCCTGGCATGTGAAGAGGTCAACTGCTCAGGGCTGCCTCGTGGTGTGTGTGTGTGTGTGTGTGTGTGTGTGTGTGTGTGTGTGATGTGTTTCATGTGAGTGTGTGTGTGTGTTTGTGTGTGTGTATGTGTGTGTGTTGTCGTTCCCAGGATAACGACAGTTAAATATCCATTAAACGAAATTCCTTTACAGTTTTGCATTATTATTATTATTATTATTATTATTATTATTATTATTATGACATTAACGGTGAAGTCCTCTCCAGATCACTGGTCAAATCAACCAACTTCCTTTCCGAGACAGAGGTTAGGCAATTATCCAATTAAGTTTAGGTCACTGATGTCATTGTATATCATGGTTAGAAATTGTTAGCTCTATTTTTTCAGTCTACCACCCCACGTGTCACAAACGGTTCCAACAGGCTGTGGCAAGTGTGTTTCTTACCACACTCAATGTCTCACTGTCCTTCTTTATTGTTCCAGCAGTATAGAAGGTGGTTGTGATGCCCAAGGTTTATTTTCTGAGGTGAATGGTTACTTGATTTTCTTATAACAAATTTACTGACTGTGCTTTGTGAATGAGACAGCCGTGCAAGAGAGGTTCCCACACATAGGGAAGAGACTGGCCACCTCGTCAATCTTATTGAACCAAACAAAATTTTGCTACCACCACTTACACATAAAACTGGGACTACATGAAAACTTTGTAAAAGCTTTGCAACAATATATCCGGTCAGGGGATCAATATTTATCATCTACAAATTCCCCTCTCTGAGCGAACGCTAAGATAAAGAGAGGGAGGTCTTCAATGGTCTCAGATTTCGAGTAGCGTCTTAAAGACGGTGGAATTTGTATTCATGCCTTCATGGGGAGCAGAAAGCTGCTTGGGAGCATTCAAGTTTGGTGGCGACGGGATTTCTCAGAAACAAGAGTGAAGGCAACTATGAAGAAATGGTGGAAAACCTCCAAGGACTTACAAGAACATGGGATGTAACATGTTACTTAAAATCCACTTTTTTGGACTCACATTTTGACTTTTTTTTTTCCAAGCGATCTGTGGGGCAGATTGTGACGAACATGGTGAAAGGTTTCACAAAGATATTTCATACCATGGAAAAATGGTACAGAAAGGGCCAATGGGGGCACAAGAATGATTGCGGACTATTGCTGGACTTGGCAAGAGATGATTCTTCAGCCAACTATAAACGTCAAGCAAAAAGGCAGAGTGTAGTACGGTTTAGATTTAAAAATACTTGACACATATTGTATATTACAATTACAATAATAAAATATTACATGTCACGTATTTTTAAACAATGCCAATAAGCTTTTTTTTCAAGGTGAATTTGGATTCAGGACTGATCATACATATAAATTAGCTAATTCATTTAAGAAGCATACAACTTTTCAAAAATTGTTGACCAAGTGTTATGGTAAATGCAGCAGCTAGATGGATCCAAGGAGAGTAGAGGTAAACTTATTCCTGAGATCATGAGCCTTCCTGCACCAATGGCAGCACAACACTTCTCTTGAGGGCTAAATTAAGCACCCCAAAATTAAACATTACCCCCTTTAACATTCGTTAGGTTAAATGTTTGTGAATAAATGGGTCGAGAGCCCGTCAGACTGCTCCCGTCACATGTTAACCACCAGTCAAGAATTCCTTTAATACCTAAATGAGTATTATAATAGCCCTCTGCAGATATATTCTCAGAGATATTTCCCTCTCGGTGTATACGTACTTTTGTACTGATATTTTACTAATGCAGGCGTGGGTCCGCCCTGGAGACCTGTTTCAACTTTTTTCCCAACTAAATCATATTGACTTGTATGACTCAAGTTTTAATGATGCGCGCAGTATTTTAACTGTTACACTCTTTAACTAGACTCAAATGAACGTACACATTCATATTTTGTTCAATTCTTTTTGATTGGATTCCATTGGGTGAAAGGGAGGAGAGAGAGATGACTAGGAGGGAGAGAGAGAGAGAGTAGAGAGAGAGAGAGAGATCACGGATGAGAGTGAGAGAGTGAAGAGATTGAGATGAGAGAGAGAGAGAGTGAGAGGAGACAGACAGTCGACAGGAGAGATGAGTGGGAGGGGACGATGGAGAGAGGACGATGGAAGAGTGACGAGGGAGAGTGACGTGGGAGAGAGACGAGGGAGACAATTGAGGGAGACGAGATGACACGAGATAGAGAGACACGAGAGAGTCGAGAAGAGAAGTAAACGAGAGAATGAGACGAGAGGAAAGAGACGATGAGTAGAGTGTTGTAGCCCTCCAGTTCCTTGGTCTTCAGATGTTCCCCCCTCCTGAGATCTACTTGGTTAATTGAGTTTAATCAATTTCCCACTCAAGGAAGGTTACTTGTTGCTGAGTGAGGGGCTCTTGATTTAGGGGTATTGGTGATCTGTGCTCCAGTTCCCCAAATTTAAGCCTGTAGGCCCTTCCAATCATTTCCCCCCCCCCCAGGCGCTGTATTATCCTCGGGTTTAGCGCTTCCCCTTGATTGTATTAATAATAATTAATCTCTATCAACTGCGCTAGGGTCTTTAATGGCTGCGGGTAACCCGCTCATAACCAGTCAAGTATACTTACCACCAAAATGGGTGGGATATTTACAATCTCGGTTGTATAGACACTACAATACATTACACTACATGTGAATAGTATCCATAGTCTTAGCTCTGATGTTTCCTCAACCTGCTGACAGGGGTAATTAAACACTCTGGTTCCAGTGACACACACACATTCTACACTAACAAGCCAGATAAAGGTGAGTTTATAAAACACATAGCAAACACCATTATATAAAAACTCAACAAACTCCGAAAAGACGGTCACAGAAAACACCAACCAGGGAGTGTTTTCAACTCACTATTCACATGTCAAAGGGTGATATTAAAACACATGCAAAAAATAGTGCTACAGTGTTTAAAACACAAAACACCAGACAGGGTGAGTATAAAACACAGCAATCGCCAAAAAATTGCCGAGTGGGCTTCACAGTTACCGCAATTACGAGGACGGGGACTTTTTATTTTTATGCCATCACTTTTCAACACCAATCATGTGCACTCCTCAGTGGGAACACCACCCATGTTCACTCCTCAGGGAACACCACCCAATGTTAAGCTCCTCAGCAACACCACCCATGTACACTCCTCAGGCAACACCACCCCATGTACACTCCTCAGCAACACCCGCCCAAGTACGCTCCTCAAGTTACACCACCATGTTCACTCCTCAGGGAAAACACCACCCATGTACGCCTCCTCAGGCAAACCACCATTGTACACTCCTCAGGGAACTCCAACCCATGTACGCTCCTCAGGATACACCACCCAAGAACGCTCCTATAAGTAACACCGCATATGTGACGCTCCTCTTGGTACTCCACCCATGTGCAACTCCTCAGGGGAACACCACCCATGTACGCTCCTCAGGCCAACACCACCATGTACGCTCCTCTGGTATCACCACCTCCATGTTACACTCCATTCTGGTAAAACCACCCGTGTACACTCCTCAGGTAACACCACCCATGTACAACAACCTCATGGAACACACCCATGTTACGCTCCTATGGGAACACCTCACATGTGCAGATCGCCTCAGGAAATACCTCCCATGTACACTCCGCAGGTAACACCACCCATGTACACTCCTCAGGTACTCCACCCATGTACAATCTCGCAGGAAACCACCCATGTACGCTCCTCAGGGAACCTCCACCATGTACGCTCCTTAGGGAACACCACCCAAGTACGCTCCTCAGGGAACACCACCCATGTACCGCTCTCAGGGAACACACATGTACCTATCCTCAGGGAACACCCACCCTGTAGAATCATCAGCGGAACACCACCCATGTACACTCTCAGGGAACACCCACCCATGTTCACTCCTCAGGAACACCACCCATGTACACTCCTCAGGGACTACATCACCATGTACACTCAGGTAACATCACCATGTTTCACTCCTCAGGTAACACCACCCATGTGCGCTCAAGTAACTCACCCATGTACACTCCTCAGGTAACACTCCACACATGTTACACTCCTCAGTGGGAACACCACATGTACGACTCCTCAGGCAACACCACCATGTACGCTCCTCAAAGTAAAACCACCCATGTACGCTCCTCAGGGGGTTACACCACCAATGTGCGCTCCTCAAAAGCTAACACACCATGTGCGCTCACTCAAGTAAAATCTCCTATGTACGCTCCTCAGGGAAACACCACCCATTGTACGATCCTCAGGGATATACTACTCCCATGTACGCTCCTCAGGGTACACTAACCATGGACGATCTCAGGGAACACCATCCATGTACGCTCTCAGGGAACTACCACCCTCTGTACGACTCCTCAGGGAACCCCACCCAGGACGCTCACTTCACGGGTAATCTCTCCCATGTTACGCTCCTCAGGCAACACCACCCTGTTACACTCCACAGGGAACAACACCCTTGTACACTCCTCAGGGAACCACCACCTGTACACTCCTCAGGGAAACCACCCCATGTACACTCCTCAGGGGAACATCACCATGTACACTCCTCTAGGTAACTCACCCATGTACACTCCTCAGGTAACATCACCCATGTACAACTCCTCAGGTAACACACCCATGTATACATCCCTCTGGGAACACCTCCATGTATCACATGGGAACTCACCAGGGTATACTCCACAGGGAAACACCACCATGGCTACTACTCCTCAGGGGGTCCACCACCCATGTACTTCTCCTCAGTGTTAACACCACCATGTTCACTCCTAGGTAAACCAACCTTTACAATCAGGTAAATCACCACCCATGTACAATCCTCAGTTAACACCACCCATGTAAACTCCTCAGGTAACACCACCTGTACACTCACTCAGGTAACACCACCATGTACAATCTCAGTAGCACCATCCCATGTACACTCCTACAGGTAACACACCCGTGTACATCAGGTATCACCATCATGTACACTCCTCAGGGAAACACCTGTCCACTGTACATTCCTCAGGGAACACCACCATGTACACTCCTCAGGAACACCTCCATGTACACTCAGGTAACTCCAACCATGTACAATCCTCAGGTAACTCCACACATGTACATTCTCTCAGGGAACACCTCCATGTACACTTCCTCAGGGATAAACACCAAACCATGTACACTCCTCAGGGATACCCACCTCCAATGTACCTCACTCCTCAGGTAACACCACCCCATGTACATCTCAGGTTACACCACCCATCGTACACTCCTCAAGGTTATACACTACCACCAATTACGCTCCTCAGGTTACACCACCCATGTACAACTCCTCAGGAAAAAACACCACCCATGTACACTCGCATGGTTAACACCACCCTTGTGTACAATCAGGTAACACCACCCATGTACACTCATCAGGTAACACCACCCATGTACACTCATCAGGTAACACCACCCATATACACTCATAAGTTACTCCACCCATGTACACTCCTCAGGGTGAAAACACCACCATGTACTACTCCTCAGCGTAAACCCACCCATGTACATCCTCAGGTAACACCACCATGTATCACTCATCAGGTAAACACCCCCCCCCCCCCCCCCCCCCCCCCCCCCCCCCCCCCCCCCCCCCCCCCCCACCCCCCCCCCCCCCCCCCCCCCCCCCCCCCCCCCCCCCCCCCCCACCCATGTACACTCATCAGGTAACACCACCCATGTACCTATAATAAGGTAACCACCACAATGTACGCATCCTCAGGGAACACGCAATGCTCGCACCTCAGGTAACATCACCCATGTACGCTCCTCAGGAACAACCGCCCATGTTACACTATCAGGTAACTTCTACTCATGTACCACTCCTACAGGGTACACCAACCAGGTACACTCTCAAGGTAACACCTCCCCTTTTACGCTCCTCAGGGTACACCGCCAGGTACGCTCCTCAAGGTACCACCCCCCATGTTCACATCCTCAGGTACTTCACCCATGTAACACTCCTCAGGGAACACCACCCATGTGCACTCTCAGGGTTAACTTCACCCTATGAAACACTCATCAGGTAACTTCACCCAGGTACATTTCTCAGGTATTACTTCACCCAGGTACTTCATCAGGGAACATCACCCTAGGTACATTCCTCAGGTTACATCACCTCAGGCACATTCCCAGGTACATATTCCTAAGGTAACATCCACCCAGGTACATTCCTCAGGTTAAAATCACCCCAGGTACATTCCCCAGGTACAGTCCCTCTCAGGTAACACAACCATGTACCTCTCAGGTACACACCTCCCTATGTACACTCCGCAGGGAACACCACCTCATGTGCAATCTCAGGTTACACCACCTTGTGCACGTCCTCAGCGTTACAACCACCCTTGTCACTTCCTCAGGTACTTCACCCAGGTACATTCCTCGAGGTAACATCACCCAGGTACATTCTCAGGTAACATCAACCAGGTACATTCACCTCAGGTAACATCACACCAGGTACTTTCCTCAGGTAACATCACCAGGTACCATTCCCCACCAGGTACATTCATCAGGTAACACACCAGATGGTACATTCCTACAGGTATACATCTACCAGGTTCATTCATCAGGTAACTTCACCAAGGTAATTCCTCAGTAACATCACCCATGTACATTCTCAGGTCAGAATCTACCCTAATGGTACATTCCTCAGGATAACTTCACCCATATGTTACATTCCTCATAGGTAAACATCACCAGGTACATTCTAGGTACATTCCTCAGGTAACATCACCCAGGTACATTCCTTCAGGTAACATCACCAGGTACATTCTCAGGTAACATCTCCCAGGTTCATTCCTCATGATACATCCTCCCATGTACATTCCTCAGGTTACTTTCCTCAGGTTACATCACCCAGGTACTCTCACCAGGTAAATTCCTCAGGTAACATCACCCTGGTCATACTTTCCCTCTAGGTAACATCTCCCAGGTACTTTACCAAGGTACATTTCCTCAGTTAACATCACCCAGGTACTCTCCTCATGGTAACATCTCCCAGGTTACACTCCTAGGTATAACATCACCCAGGTACACTTCTCAGGTAAACATCACCCTGGCTACACTCCTCAGGTAACATCACCCACAGGGACACTTCTCATGTAAACAGCACCAAGGTTCATTCCTCATAAGTATCATCACCAGGTACATTCTAAGGTATTCTTCTCCCAGGGTCTTGCTCTCGGGTAACATCACCCAGGTATCTTTAAGCAGCGTAAATTCCTCAGGTAAAATCACCAGGTTATGTCCTCAGGTAACTTCCACCTGGTATCTTTCCTCAGGGTCATTCCTACAGGTAGCATCACCAGGTACACGCCGCATGTAACATCCAACATTATATATTCACCCCACCACCAGGTACATTCCTAGGTATCACTCCCTGGTACACTCTCAGGTTCTTTCCTCAGGTAACATCACTCCAGGTACATTCCTCAGGTAGTACATTCCTCAGGTATACATCACCCAGGTACACTCTCAGGTAATTTTCTCAGGTATCTCCCAGGTTACATTCTCATCAGGTACATTCCTCTGGTAACATCACCAGGTAAATCTAAGGTACATTCTCGGGTAACACATCTCCCAGAGTACACTCAATCAGGTCCATCCCTAAGGTAACATCACCCAGGTACATTCCTCAGTACATTACTCAGGTAACATCACCCAGGTACCCATTCCTCAGGTACATTCCACAGGTAACCATCAACAGGAAACATTCCTCAGGTAAACACACACAGGTACATTCCTCAAGGTACATTCCACAGGTAAACATCACCCTGGTACTACTCCTCCATGTACATTCCACAGGTAAACTCACCCAGTTCATCTCCTCAGGACACATTCTCAGGTTTCATCACCCTAGGTACACTCCTCAGGTACATTCCTCAGGTAACATCACCCAGGTACACTCCTCAGGTACATTCCTCAGGTAACATCACCCAGGTACATTCCTCAGGTACAATTCTCAGGTAAACATCACCACGGTACACTCTCAGGTACATTATCAGGTAACATCTCACCAGGTACTTCCTCAGGTACATTCCACAGGTAACATCACCCGGTACAATTCCTCATGTACATTCCTCGGGTAACATCACCCAGGTACACTCCTCAGGTACATTCCTCAGGTAACATCACCCAGGTACATTCCTCAGGTACATTCCTCAGGTAACATCACCCAGGTACACTCCTCAGGTACATTCCTCAGGTAACATCACCCAGGTACACTCCTCCGGGTACATTTCAGGTGAGTTACATCACCCAGGACAATCCTCAGGTAACATTCCTCAGGTTAACATCACCCTAGTACACTACTCAGGTAACTTTCCCAGTGATAACATCACATGGTACACTACTCAGGTACAGTCCTCAGGTATCATCCACCCAGGTACACTCCTCATGTACATTCCTCAGGTAAAAGGTATCACCCAGGTACAACACACTATGGGAACAAGTTTTTCTGATGAAAATTTTCATTTTGTGAGACATCAACGACAATCGGTTAAGTTAGGTTACAATAGGCTAGGTATCATCTAGCTAAGGTTAGACTAGGTTAGGTTAGGTATCGTCTAACTAAGGTTAGGCTAGATTATGTTAGGTCAGGTTTGGTAGAGTTTAATTAGGCTTAGGTTAGGTGTCGTTTAGTTTTACTAAACGACAAACACAATTAGTGTTTATTAAACACAGCAATCGCCAGTGGGGTCTATAAAAAACCAACGAATACCAAACAAGGTTTGTAAAACACAATAGGAAGGGGCTAGAAAATTAAAACAACAAACAATAAAGAGGGTTTATAAAGCAAAATACAAAAACAAAAGAGGGTCAATAAAATACAGTAAACACCAGGCAATAAAAACGAGTTTATAAAACACCGAAACACCAACTAATAAAAGAGGCCTATAAAACAAACGATAAAGAAGGTTTATAAAAACATCTAACCATAAAGGGGGTCCATAAAACACCCCAAACACCAGACAGGAGCCCAATAAATTCTAAGTAACAGTGGCCCGACGGGAGATTTAACCTCACAAAATTTTAGCTTACAATAACAGTTTCTGAATTATTTTACTGCGACTGTATAATGTTGGAAATTTCACTGAGAACAAAAATTAAAATTGATACAAATACAATAACAGTGAAATAAAATTATAAATATAAATATTATGAATAAAGATTAAGACAGTAAAAATATTCATAATTAGAATAATTAAAATGGAAATAATCTGTTATAAGTGGTTTGGACATGTAGAGAGGAGGGAATGAAATAGAATGACTTCGAGAGTGTATATATCTGTAGTGGAGGGAAGGCGGGTAGGGTCGCCGAATGATGAAGGGGTCAAGGTGGTTGTGTGTGGAGGGGCTTGGACTTATAGCAAGCATGCGTGAGCATGTTAGATAGGAGCGAATGGAGACAAACAGTTTGAGGAACTTGACGTTTTGGGGATGTGAACAAAGTAACATTTATAAAGGATTCAGGAAACCGGCAGCCGACTTGAGTCTTGGAGATGGGAAGTACAGTGCCCTGGTCTGAGGAGGGGTGTTAAATTTTTGCAATTTTTATAATCGTAGTTAAACGCACCTCTAGAAGACAGTGATGAGAAAAATATTTAAAGTTTTCTTTTCCGGCCACCCTGCGTTGGAGGGAGACGCCGATGTGTTAATAATATACTATAATATAATATTATAAAACAATATAAACAAATATATATATTTTTATAAAATAACACGATCTCTGCTGAAGGAAACTTCGACCTACGAACCTTTGGAACAAGGTACGCAGTGCTATACCAAACTCACCACATTGGACCAATACCTGATCCAGCTTGCGCTAGACTTTAAAATTCAAGAACAGCCACTTTCAGGGAAAGGCTTCAGCTTTCATATCATCCCTGTAGCATCAACCTTACTAAAAATTTGAAAATTGCAAAAAATTCGAAAAGCATTGTGGTGAGTTTTGGTATAGCCCCTGCGTACCTTGTTCCAAAGTACCTAACGAGTCTCTTCAGCCAAGATCAGTGTTTTGTATATTTCGCCTGCTCTTTCGAATTCCTTGCACACACACACACCACACACACACACCACACACACAAAAAAAAAAAACTGTGAAGAATAGAGAAATTCTAACGTTTCCCGGACAAACTCACATTATCAAGTGAGTAGTCAACAAACGCATATTCTGAAATCACCTGTTTACTGTGATATAATAATATTATATATATAAAATATATATATTATATAATATATATATATATATATATATCGTGCAGAACATGTAAAACTGGTCAATTAGCAAGAAACTCGTTAAAAATTTAAGTCCTTTCTAGAATTTTCTCTTATACTTTAAAGATATTTTTTTTCATTAATGTTGATGTAAAAATTTATAATTTTGCACCAAAAGGAACTTGGAAAACTTACCTAACCTTATTATAACAAGCGCAATTTATTTCAGCCTAACCCAACTAAATATATTTTAGATTTGTTTTACAATAATTTAATACTAAACAAACGTGAAATATATTATTTTATTAATATATGTATATAATATTATATATACTATATATATATATTTATATATAATATATATATATATATATATATATATATATATATTAAATTAAAAGAGCGATAATTAATAATAACAGTTTACCAAAGTAGTTATTTATAGCTGTTGTTTGGACGATGAGTCTCTTCGAAAGACCCCAGTGGAAACAAGTCACTGACTTTGTTTTTGGTTATTCTAAGCTACAGTATGTATGATAATTGTGCTTATGTGTACCTGTGCCTAAATAAATTTACCTGCCTCTTACGGCGTCCACTTGGCTCGTCTTGCACGTCCAGAGTCCCCGTTGACCACATTAAATAATCTCAAGATGATGTCCTTCCTCCTGCCGCAATTAGTTAATTCTCTGCGCTGTTTCCACTGTACGACACTAGGGGGCGACGCGTGCAACATCTACTCGTGTCAGGGAGATAACTGCAGCTCCTCCAACCACCCCTTCAGTCGCGATTTTCTTTTCAAAATGCACGCGAAACATTTTTCTAGGAGGGGAGGTGAGTTTACTCCTAGGTGGTCGCTGCTGCTAGAATCAATGTCTAATTTGCAGCCAATTGCATATCTTCAACACCAGATTTCTACTGCTCAACAGTTACGAGTAACTGCTGTGGCTATCATATACCATTTTTACCTTGACGTATCAACAATTTACCGATAACATTAACTTAGCGTGTGTGGAAGTAGACACTTTTGTACAGGTCAGGACATTTATTATAGGAAACGTTTCGCGAAGAGTACGTAAGTATCTTTTTCAACATTTTGTCGGTATCACCATACGATTTCTCATTAACCTAGTAACAACTGCCACCTGGAGACAATTGGAAAGAAATCCAAAGACTATTTCACTTCAATAGTGAAACTGGAAGTATAATGATTTGTCTGGCGCTATTCCTCAACAATATTACTTTCCACACACTATATTGAATATTGCAATAAAGCCTTTGTTTTCACTTTAGTATCAGGCATCTCATGATAAATAACGGCTTATGTTGTCATGCAGGATACGCAAAATTCCTTGAGTTTCAAGCCTGTCTACCACACAAGGGTCACTGAGGCACTTGTACCCTCACCTCCATCTTAACAGAACATGGCTATCAAGTCTCTCTCTCACCTTCAAGTTCTCACGTCAATAACAGTTATAAAAAGGAACTTCTCGGAAAAAAAAACCGGCTATTGTTATCAATAATGATACACAACACTAGTGGGGTTTAAAGCTTGTTCACTACACCAGAATATCATTAAGGCTTTAACCTCTAAAACAGCCATGAACGTAAGTTCTCAGCATGTATACAGAGTCATACACTTCCCGGTGTGTGTGTATCATGCGTAGCACTGCACAACAAGTCAACTACTGAGTTTCGCCCAGAACTGAGGAGTGTGTTTCGCCACTGGCCCCTCCACCAGTCAAGGCTTTTATTGGCTAATTCCCTGAATGTTAGACAATCGTTTCTTTAATTTAGATATTTATTTATTTTAAATTTATACGACTTTCTTGAGGTTATTCATGTAATGATAATTATACATCTTTAAATTTGCATAGCCTCAATTTTTAAATCAGTCTTACACGCAAAAACAACAACAAAAAAATGCATTTCTAAGAAATTAAATATAATCAAATGAAAAAAAATGCATTTCAAAAAAAGTAATGAAAATTTAAGGATTACTTATGGAGTAATATAAATATTCATTATCATTATTCTGTTATCATCATTATTTATATTATTATTTCCGTCTAATTAGTACAGCGCTATGCAAGAAATATTAAAAACTATTATGAGGGAGCGCTAAACCTGGAGGAGTTATACAGAGCCTGGGGAACTGGAAGGAAATCAGGTTTGATCCTAGGAAAGGGAAGACAGGGTTAATTCCTTGGATCAAGAGCCCCTGACTAGCCTCAAGCACCCCCCCCCTCCTCTCCTTACTTTCCTATATACTTTTTAATACTTGTAAACTGTGTAATACTTCCTCTCTAACCTCGGAGGTCTAGTCTGAAACACCGCCCTGATCTCCCTGAACCACCAACAGTTAGTGGATGTCTGCGGACGTCTGCTCAAGAACATTAGTGTTAGTGGCTCGCTCGCGCTTTTTTTTTTTTTTTTTTTTTTTTTTACACAGGGTTTGACAAGGTTAAGGATCCCTAGCTTTATTGACAAGCTATTTACAGGTTAAGGATTCCTAACTTTATTGGCAAGCTAAGAGCTGTTACCTACATCAGCTCATTTGAAAGCATTTTTATTGTTATGAGACATACAAGTAGGGAACAGGATGAAGTTGGAGCCATCTGTGGGCCAGCATTTTTATTTGATCAACTGACTTTATCTCGTTGACATCATTATGCTGTACGAATGTGTTCCATACTCGAGTCATCCTGGGTATGTATGATCTCAGATGGAGTGATGTTCTGGAGAAGGGTACAGCCAGAGTGAAGTTGCTGCTTTCTGCCCGTCTTGTGGCATAAAAGCTTGTTTCACGCTGTCCTCGAAGTGGATCCAAGTGTGGCATTTTGACAATATTGGCCTTGTACATAACAGTAAGGCCACCCACATCCCTCCTATGTTGAAGGCTCTGCTGAAATGACAGATCTATCCAGGATGGGTCCAGGCGAGAGATGAGACATCTTGCTTTATTCTCTGCTCTGTCAAGCAGCCGCAGATGAGAGGGGGGAGGCAGGCAGACCAAGAAAGTGGAGCATACTCAAGGTGTGAGCGTACTTGTGCCTCGTACAGAATCTTGCAACCCCTACTGTCAAGCAGATGCGAGATACAGCGAAGTGCTGTAAGCTTCCTGGCTGCCTTGTTTGCAAGATTTACAATATGGTTCTTCATGGTTAGTTTGGAGTCAAATTTCACCCCAAGGATATCAATTTCTTCTCCAGGTGCCAACACCCTCCCATTCTCTCTCTCCGTGCCTGGTGTCTGTAATCAAGTCCTTTTATCCAGAACATCTCCGGGCCTGCGTCTCCCACTGCCACAGTGACACATTTTACCAGCACCATTAAAGCCATCGTTTATTGTCTACTTTTCCCTTTAGTAAACATAAACTTGGATTCAGAGTCGTTGCCCAAGACTGACGCCACACTTGCAGCCGTGAAATTAGCGGTATAAAAGATTTTGCGAACAACCGAGCAGCGTGAGAGATTCCCGACATGTTAGAATCTCATTAATTTACTAAAGAAAAACGTAGTGGAAAAACGCTTATTCATACCTAGAAATATCCTCCTAGCGTTTTTTTTTTTTAAGTAAAGGACTAATCTTACAAAAATCTAATTTACATGTTGGTCAAGAGGTTGTAGGAAAACAATGGCAGCCACGACAGATGGATTTGGTTACCAGTTGTAAACGACAGAGACGAGGCTTGGTGAATGAAGTTTAAAGAGTAATAACAAGATAATGTCAAGATGAAGAAGGAATAATGTGAAGCCTCGCCAGCTAACCTTCGGAAACCTCATAAAGGTATTTATTTCTCTGTTTACTGCGTCTGCTTGAAGCGTCCGATTGCCTTCTCTAGTGATTGATGATTTCCAACGTAAGGTTTCTATATACCTAATACCATTATGTGCTTATTAGCATTATTATATGCTTGGGGAAGGGATAAGCCTGTGGGTGGGGGGAGGTCATACATTGTCTGGGAATAGAAAATAATCGAGTTTGATTTAAGGGGAGGGTGTATCAGATACTTTGAAACAATATCATTCACCAACGACAAAAACTTACCTTGAAGGAGAGAAGTCAGCAAGCACTGCTCTAGGTGAGACAGCACACTGCTCTGTGGTGAGACACAGCACACTGCTCTGTGGTGATACACAGCACACTGCTCTGTGGTGAGACACAGCACACTGCTCTGTGGTGATACACAGCACACTGCTCTGTGGTGATACACAGCACACTGCTCTGTGGTGACACAGAGCACACTGCTCTGTGGTGAGA
>NC_069413.1:46313475-46389987 GCF_026875155.1 Cherax quadricarinatus | reverse complement strand
CTGGGGAAAAAGTCTGGGGGTAGCAGTAAAGAGGGGACCACACGAGGGAGGTGAACCTCCACCTTCGTGTGAGAGTTAGAAAGGGGGGGGGCGAGAACAAGCAACAGAGGTCAAAAAGAAAAACTGTTGGGGAATTGTAAGCACTGGGGGAATGTGAAGAGACTGGGTTTATGAGACAGGTTCAACTTCGCAGGTGATAGGAGCGATGATGACGTAGGCATGCAAGGCCTTACAGAGTAAGAAACTAGCGGGTGAGAAGAAGTAGAGGTAAGAATAGTTTGAGAGTAAAATTTTGAGAGTAAACCACAGGAGAATTAGACGGGGATGTCTGGAAGACATGACACTGGAGAAGCTGGTAGGCAGGGGTAACCGCCAAAGTTGGAGGTCCCCTTAGCTACTCGAGAATAAGGGACACAAGGAAGATTCCCTTGAAGGTGGAACGGAGACAGCGCCATAGCATAAGCAAAGGCCCTTTTTGCTCTCCTTAAGACAACAGATTTCTCGTTCATTAAGATAGACCTGTCATCAGCGGGAAAGAGAAGGATGAGGTTCATTGCAATTGAGGCAAGTGGGAAAAGACTGCAAGATGTATCAGCAATGAATCTGCAGCACCACAGACTGGGCACTCTGCACACAGATCTGCAATATTTAGCGGGGTGTCTGAAGTGCTCGCAGTTTCCCACACTGTTGGGGAGTAGGGACCAGTTCACAGACCTCTAGGCGATGGCTCACAATATAAAGAGAGAAGGAGATCATGGCAGTTAAAGGTTAAAAGGGCGATGGTTAGTGGGAAAGCACTCTGCCCACGAGCGGGCAGGACATGTGTATCCATTTTGAGAATAGGAAGGTCCTAAAAAGCCACCGTACCACTGCAAGAATTGAGAGTAGCGTGCTTGTGAACTGATTGAAATGTTATCAGTGGAAGTAAGATGGGAAAGATCATGAGTTCTTCTGCATTCTGAAATGTAATATGTGAAAGGAATATATTTTGGCCAAAGTGCCCTAAAAAAGGTTTGCCAATACTATGATCAGAAAGGTAATCATTGGAGATGTCAGTTTTAGGGAAAGAATTTAGTCCCAC
This sequence comes from Cherax quadricarinatus, assembly GCF_026875155.1. Lineage (NCBI taxonomy): Eukaryota > Metazoa > Arthropoda > Malacostraca > Decapoda > Parastacidae > Cherax > Cherax quadricarinatus. The sequence continues at coordinate 46,388,906 of NC_069413.1, read as the reverse complement.
TGCCCTACTTGTAAACATGGTGCATAAGTGGATGTCACATAGGTCGTTGTTGGGTGGAATGAGCAGACTCAAAAAACCCTCGTCAGCAAATGGTCTGGAACGTTTTTGGCATAGTGTATCAATCGCAGCTGCTAGAAAAATGACAGGATGGAAAATCAGAACCTTCAAAACTAGGGAGGCCAAGCCCATAATGACACTCATCAGGTCACTTGTTCTATCTAGGCTGGAATATTGCTGCACACTAACTCACCTTTCAAGGCAGGTGAAATTGCTGACCTAGAAAATGTACAGAGAGCCTTCACGGCGCGCGTAACGGAGATAAAACATCTCAATTACTGGGAGCGCTTGAGTTCCTGAACCGTATTCCCTGGAACGCAGGCGGGAGAGTTTACATGATTATATACACCTGGAAAATCTAGAGGGCTAGTCCCGAACTTGCACACGTACGTCGGTTTGCGTGCAGCCAGCAGTAACAGCCTGGTTGATCAGGCTCTGATCACCAGGAGGCCTGGTCACAGACCGGGCCGCGGGGGCGTTGACCCCCGGAACTCTCTCCAGGTAACATCCAGATAGTACCACTTGGAAAAGGAACCCGGGCCGGGAGAGTCCCGGCGAATAAGAAAAAAAAAATAGTACCACCGGCCGGCTCACGCGAGGTACGTGGGTGATCCGAAAAAAGTTTCACCATATTTGGGGAAGCCAGACGCATAGTTTAAGTTAAAGGCATGCAAGAGGCAGAGGCACTAGAATAAATGAACAGAGCCTCAGTGCCTGAGTGGAAACCCAAAGGGTCACCAGCAAAAGGGTTTCAGGGGTTTTAAGAAGAGTCTAGAGAATGGTCCAATAACGAAGCCAGGTCAAAACAGGATGAGGTAACAAAAAGGGGCTGGAGGGAGGGGTTATCATGGAATGAATACCCCATGACGATGATACTTCTTATTATTTTTAAGAAAAAAAAAAAAAAGACAGCAGAGGGACGTCACTAGAAGGCATGAAAGGGCCGTAAGTTCCCCCCTCTCATCCAGAGGACCTCGAGGGCCATGATCAGTGCAGATGCACTGCTCATGGTCATGGCAGTAAACCCCGCGCTTCCTCATCTATGGAGCCACCTCCGCGGAAAAAGAGAGGGCAGTTGGAAAAACCCGCTACAAAGCATAAAACCCCCTTCAGCTGCCCTCCAGAAAAGACAGGCAGCCTTTGGAGATACACCCATCACCTGCAGGACACCCTGCCCATTCTCGAAAATCCGGGAAGGGAGCAGGGCACCTCAAGATAATCCAGATTCCACAGCAAAACTACACCACCACCCGAGGAACCTCACAAAGCAGGATGAACCCCAGCATACATTCCCCCAAACCCAGAAACCATAATGACAGAGGGGAGACCCCAGAGGCTACAAAGGGACAGGGAAAAGGTTAGGGTTGGGAGGGGGGAGGAAAGGGAAAAAGGGGGATGAGGGAGGATGGAATAGGGAAGGGAGGACTGTGGGATAATTAGGTTCGGTCTGAGGAAGGAGACCAAAGGGTCTAATTCCTTAGACCAAGAGCTTCTTCGCCGCATCATCAAAGAACCCCCTTGAAGAGGCCAGCATGTTAATGTCCATTCTGATATTACAGAAGTAAGCAGCGTTATCTAAATGAGATTTAACCAAAGATATATTAAGTTTACCTGGAGGGCATTCAGGGGATCAACGCCCCCGCGGCCCGGTCCACGACCAGGCGGCCCGGTCCACGACCAGGCCTCCGGTGGATCAGGGCCCTGAGGACTGTTATGTAGACTTCTTAATATGAAACCAAAATTCTATTGCTTTACTGCGAGCACTTATGCACTATCTTGGCCTTATATTATTACAAACCAGAATTAAGCGCTAAACTCACCAGGGTCATACAGCGCCGGAGGGTAGGATGTACTAAGGATGTACTATGCCAGGTCAGACAAGTCTTGGCTTTAAATTTCTGCTAACCAGAATTCCTAAATCTTTTCCACATTCATCTTCACTGAGATGATCTACGTCATTTAGTTTACAGGTGCCATAGTCACTTCTCTAATCACGACGACGTCCTATCTAGGACAGCCTATCTATGACATCATCCTATTTAAGACATCATCCTGTCTAAGGCGTCATCCTATTTAGGACATCTTATCTAGGAGATCGTGTATCTCGTGCTCTCATCAGAATTTTTCTGATGGTCTAATTTAGTGTAAAATGAATGGACGATCTAACACGAGAAATAAAGGAGAGCACAAAGAGAAGCAGTCTAGCATGACAAGCAACTGGAGTGAGAGTGAGACAGAGAGAGAGAGAGTGAGTGAGTCTGCTGGTCTGGAGAGTGGCGACCACCGTCAATTTCCGCCTCAGTAACTTTGTCAAGGAATTCAGTCGACGCCTCGAATATATCATTTAATATTTTGTTGCGTGACTTCATAAAACTGGCCTGGTTCTCCTTGTGTGCGCGACTAATTGGGAATGTTTCTGCCAGAAAATTGTATGAAATGTGTTCCCCAGTTCATTGTAGTCAGGGCCTAGTTATTCTGGACGACTGGTTGAGGCTCAAATGGGTAGTTTATTAGGGCATGTATACCAGTGTGTGTTGCATCCCCCCAGGGTTATCCCAGGACCTAGTTAATGTACACTATGTATGGTAATTGTACCTATGTGTACCTGTGACTAAATAAAATTACTTACTGTTAGGTAAAAAGGAAACAAGCGCGACTAATGCGATATTTTATTGTGGCAACGTTTCGCTCTCCAGGACCTTTGTCAAGCCAACATGTAACGGCTCAACAAAGCTCCTGGAGAGCGAAAAATTGCCACAATAAAATGTCACATTAGTTGTTCTTGTGTCCTTTTACTTAACATTGTCGGTAATTCTACCAACATTATTACTTAAGTCGAGTTTCATCTACTGGGCCCACCGCCTCAATCTTCCTCAGTTGACTGGCATGGTGACTGGTGGATCAGTTACTGCTAGGGTAGAGTGCCAGAGGATTCAGATAAGCCAGGTAATTGCAGGCTATCCCGCTCCATCCTACTTGTCGGACTCTTGAGAGGTGAAGGTTGACAAGGCTAAGTTTCGCCCCTCTCAGAAACCATGTTAGTGTTCCCCAACGTGTTGCCGTGTTACTGTGCGGCAGCAACACCTGCAGTGTTACTGGGCGGCAGCAACACCTGCAGTGTTACTGTGCGGCAGCAACACCTGCAGTGTTACTGTGCGGCAGCAACACCTGCAGTGTTACTGGGCGGCAGCAACACCTGCAGTGTTACTGGGCGGCAGCAACACCTGCAGTGTTACTGGGCGGCAGCAACACCTGCAGTGTTACTGGGCGGCAGCAACACCTGCAGTGTTACTGGGCGGCAGCAACACCTACAGTGTTACTGGGCGGCAGCAACACCTACAGTATTACTGGGCGGCAGCAACAACTGCAGCGTTAGTGGGCGACAAAAACACCTGCAGTGTTCCTAGGTGGCAGTAACACCTGCAGTGCTACTGAATGGTAGCAACACCTACAGTGTTACCGGATGGTAGCAACACCTGCATTATTAGTGAATGGTAGCAACACCTGCAGTGCTACTGGGTCTGAGGGAAGGGTAGAGCAACTCCATATCGTGGAAAAAGACACTTATGTACAGTTCAGGACATTTATTAAAGGAAACGTTTCGCCACGAGTGACTTCTTCAGTCCATTTACAGAGAAAACTAAGACAACGTATATATATAGTGGCAGGAGTCAGGTGAAGTGACGTGTGGGTAGAGGTGGTGTGGTGTGGTGGTAGTAGTAGTAGTAGTAGTAGTAGTAGTAGTAGTAGTAGTAGTAGTAGTAGTAGTAGTAGTAGTAGTAGTCTAACTAAAGAGGTAAGGCTAGAGAGGGACCTGCTGGCATCATGTAACAGCAGTTCCCAGGATGGGTAATATCCTCTTGCTTAGTAATTTTGAAATACTGTAACTACCGATTTTTGCTTTATAGTGTTACTGACAGTAATTAGCGCAGCTTCAATGCTTTTCTCCGTCTTAAGTCGTCTTCTTAATCACCAGTTTAGCTTCATTGAATTTCATGAGGTGTCCAACATCGTCCCTATGTTGAGCACAGGGGTTTTTGCGGTCATCATTTCTGCAAGCATTTTTGTGTTCTGCGATCCTAATGTCCAGAGATCTGACTGTTTCCCCTACATATACTTTGTCACACCCCCCACATGGTATAGTGTAGATTCCTGCACTTGTGCCAGAATCATGCTTGGGTTTTTGCATCAGGTTCCTAATAGTAGTTGAAGAGCTGGTAGATATTTTAACCAGTTTTCTGTCAAACATTTTTGAAACACTAGTGGCAACGTTGCTGACCGGTAAAACGATGTAACTTGGAGGCTTTTCTTCAAATTTGATTGTTGTTGTCTTGCTGAGGATAACGTGTCGCACGTTTCCTGCAGTCACCTATGAAGTGTAGGGGAAAGTGTAGTGAACTAAAAGAGTTGGTGATGTATGTGCATTCTTCTTCGAGGAACTGCGGACTGGAAATTCTGTAGGCTCTCAGAAAGAAGCCAATAACTACTCCTCTTTAGTTCTTGTGTCATGGTGAGAGAAGAAATGTAGAAGATCGTTCTTGTAGTAGGTTCCGGTAGACATTTAAAAGAAAGTATTTTTTCCCCTGTGCGTAGGAGAACGTCGAGAAAAGGTAATTGGTTGTCCTTCGCCTCCTCTATTGTAAATTTAATAGTAGGTTCCAGAGTGTTGATGGTGTTGAGGATGCCACGTACGTCGCAAAAACGCATGTGTTCACATAGGCACGATGTTGGACACCATGAAATTCAATGAAGCTAAACTAGTGATTAAAAAGACGACTTAAGACGGAGAAAATGCATTGAAGCTGCACTAATTACTGTCAGTAACACTATAAAGCAAAAATCCGGTAGTTACAGTATTTCAAAATTACTAAGCAGAGGATATTACCCATCCTGGGAACTGCTGTTACATGATGTCAGCAGGTCCCTCTCTAGCATCACCTCCTTAGTCCACTACTACTACTATACTACCACACCACCACCACTCTACCCACGCGTCACTTCACCTGACTCCTGCCACTATATATACGTGTCTCAGTTTTCTCTGTATTAGGACTGAAGAAGTCACTCGTGGCGAAACGTTTCCTTTAATAAATGTGCTGAAGTACATAAGTTCTTTTCCACATTTTGTCGGTACACCAACCATCTACTCCTACCTATGATCAAAGCCCCCACCCCTGGGGGTCGCTCCATCCTCAAGCTCAGTTCACCTGTCAACGTTTCTCCACCACAAGCATCAAAAGTTCAATATTCAGCGTTTCTTCCTGTTTCGCCACTTTTCCACTTGCGTTCCTCCTGTACAGTGGACTAAAAAATCCATCTTTAAAACATCATACCGCCGCGCTGCTCTGGTTTTAAACTAAGAATGTTCGATATTGAGAAAGAATTAGGTTGTTGCTGTACCTAACTTTTTTGCTATAGATTTTACGTATTAACCAGTTGGTGGTGGTGGGTGTGGTGGTGGTCGATTTTTAGTGGTGGTGTGGTTCTAGGTAGTTGGTGGTGGTCGGTAGTGTGGTGGTGTGTCGTAGTGGTTGGTGGTGTTGTCCCGGTCAGTGTGGTGGTGTGTCGTGTACGGTAGGAGTGTGCAGTGTAGGGCAAGTTGCCCGGTTCACAACACCCTACACCCACCCTACCCTACACCACCCACATTACTGCAAACTTGGGGGTTCGTATAAATACATCTTGCATATACTTTTACCACAAGAGAAAGGTAAAGTGGAAATAAGTTTTCTTCCGTGGCATACAGAGTGTGTTAGTGGGATACAGACAGGATGTCAGCACAGCATATCTGTGGGAAATGTAAAAAAATCCTTGGAAGGAAATCCAGAATACATGCCAGCCTATGCACTCCAAACACCATATCTCCTTGTAACTAGACTAATACATGCACCCAAAAAATGACTCGAACTAGCAAGGTCTTCTGTTGTGCATAAGATGTAGATTGGGCAGGTATCAGAAGGTACTAGGGAAGTAATAAATGATATAAATAATCAAGAAAACAAGATGACACTATGGATTGTCACCAAAACTAAAATATAAAACATGGAAGCAAGTGATAATGTATCAAAAAATGCAGAATGTCATACCACAACAGATGACATCGAAGCTAATCTAGTCACACATGGTGCTAAGCAGACCCTCCCCACAGTCATAGCACTAATACCCACAGTGCGGTGTCTGAGCCAGGTCCCCAGGCATAGACCAAATACCACAGTGCTGGTGCTAAGGCCAGGCCCATCCCCCAGTCATAGCAATAATACCCAAGTGCTGGTGCTGGCCCAGGCTCCCCCAGGCATTAGCACTAATACCCACAGTGCTGGTGCTGGCCCAGGCTCCCCCAGCATAGCACCAATACCCACAGTGCTGGTGCTGGCCCAGGCTCCCCCAGTCATAGCACTAATACCCACAGTGCTGGTGCTGGCCCAGGCCCAGCCGCTGACCAGACCCAGCCCAGCCCCAGCCCCAGTGCTGACCCAGACCCAGCCCCCAGCCTTACTGCCAGCCCAGACTCTCCTAGGGAACTACCCAAACCACCACCAAAAACAGTAAATATACAACCATCTAAAACCGTAAATATACAACCATCATTGCCACAAGACCGTGGCCCACAGTACAGATGTTGGAGAGGAGTCTCCTCCTCTTCCTCTACTGAGGAAAGTAGATGGAATCCAGGACGGGGTGGCCCTGGCTTGGATACTGAGGAATATAGTGCAGTCCCAGAACCTGCAGAAATTGACAACACACCTCCCAACAATTCTCAACCAAAGGTGAATTTGTGCAAATATTATGCTTGGGGCATCTGTAAGCATGGAATAACAGGGGAAAAAAATGGACATGCAACTTTGAACCATCCCAAAAATGTAGCGACCTCCTGTCTAAAGGTGTCGTTCTTTTTTCTGTATTTTCTTTCACCCAAAAATTGTGCCACTTCCTCGGTCCTCCAGAAGCAGTGTTACAACATCGAGTGCCCTGCATACCATCTAAAAGACCAGAGCACAGACCCCACAAGACAAACAATAGTTTTAAGCATACGACAACCCAACCTCCCAGGTGATTTTTTTGTGGCAGGAAACGAAAAAAAGAAATGAAGGAAATAACAAAAAATAGTCCACCACCTTGGAGCCTTGTTGGACTGGAGGCGCAGCCAGTGGCCACCCATGGCCCTCCAGAATTACAACTACTGATGCCAATAACAAAATCCCCCAACAAACACAGAATACAACTCGTTCATATTGCTAATATACAGGGCCTTAAGCCATCCACCAACAACAAAATACCTTTTTATCATGGGACTTCTAGTGGAATCTAATGCAATGTTTGCAGCCTTCACAGAGACTCACACAAAAGATCACTTTGACAGTGAAATATGGATAAGTGGTTACAACCTTTTTAGATGCGAACAGAAAAACAGGCAACAAGGGGGGGTTGGCCTGTATTTCAAAGAGTCCCTTATCTGCCAGAGTTGCTGAACACCACAAATGGGAGTTGAAGTTCTATCAATAAAGATCGAGAACCAAAACCTAGTCATTGTGGTTGAATACAAGCCACCAGAATGACAACTACACAACAGTTCAAGGAACAGCTACTGAAAATCGATTACTGTTTGGAAAACCTTCCAGCTCCATCCCAAACACTACTGTTGTGATTAACCTAAGGCATACAAAATGAAGAATGTAGCAAATAATGTTAAGCTGAAACAATCCCCGGAGGCAGCGCAGATGAAAGGTCACACACACATGAGCTACTAAGTCTCTGCGAAACACACACCTTAAGCCAGCAGATAGTGGAGCCAACAAGACTAGAAAACACACTGACCTTATCTTCACAAATAATGAGGAACCTGATAAGAGACATAAGAATATCAAAAACAACTAATTCCGATCACAATCTAATCGAAGTCCAGACGTACATGCATAGGGTCCTGAACAGCAGAATGCATGTACCTGTGAAGGTGTCTTCACAAAATACAATTTCAACAACAAAAATATCAACTGGGACCAGTAAACCATGTCAAACGAAACATGTTGGAAGATGTCTTAAATGACATGGATCCAAACCATGCCTTGAAAGGATCAACTTCCTGGTAGCCGAAGCATGTTCTAGGCATATTCCCCTAAGAAAGAAGAGCAGGAATAAACTGGAGAGAAAAAGACGCTCCCTCTACAGAAGACGACTGAAGAGTCACTGAGCTCCTCAGGAGTTGCTAGAATATCCTGATACACGAAAGGAGGCGCTGACCAGGAAGTGGAAAACTATCGAACTTAAGCTAAATGACTCTTACAGGAACCAGGAGAGGCAGGAGGAGCTTAAAGCTATTAGTGAAATTGAAAGAATTCAAAATATTTCTTTCATATGCCAAAACAAGGCAAATACCACATCTATATCGGGCCCTTACTCAGACAGGATGGACTTACACAGATGACAACAAGGAAAATGAATGAAAATATTGAAATCCCAGTACGACTCTGTGTTTAGTGAACCACTAATCGGTCTGAGGATCGACGACCCAAATGATTCTTCATGAATGAGCCTCAAAACTCCATAAATGTATGCCAGATTCCGACATTACCCTAATTCCGATAGATTTCGAAAAAGCCATACAAACATGCCTATGCACTCAGCCCCAGGCCCAGACTCGTGGAACTCTGTTTTCATTAAAAATGCAAGAAACCCCTCTCGCGTGCCCTAAGTACCCCTATGGAGAGGACTTGGACATGGGTGAAGTTCCACAGTCACTTAAAACAATGGATATAGCCCCACTCCATAAAGGTGCAGCAAAGCATTAGCTAAGAACTATAGACCAATAGCTCTGACATCCCACATCATATAAAAATCTTTGAAGAGTGCTAAGAAGCAGGATTGCAAATCACCTGGATTCCCAAAATCTGCACACTCCAGGCAACATGGGTTCAGGCAGGTCGCTCCCTGCTCTCAACTCTGGATCACTATGATATGGCCTTGGATGCACTGGAAGAAATCAGAATGCAGATGTAATATACACAGACTTTGCAAAGCATTTGACAAATGGAACATGGCGTAATAGCCCTAAAATACGTGCTAAAGGAATAACTGGGAAAGCGGGAGATGGATCTTTAACTTCCTAACAAATTGAACACAAAGAGTAGTGGTCAAAAGAGTTAATCGGAGGCTGCCATAGTGAAAGCTCTGTTCCCAAGGCACAGTATCGCCCCCATCATATTCCTTATCCTCAATCAGACATAAACAGAGATATACATCCCACAGCACGTATCATCCTTTGCGGATGATACAGGAATCTGCATGAGGCTGTCATCTGCTGAGGACGCGGTTAACCTCCAAGAAATATAAACAAAGTTTTCATGGCAACGGTAAACAATATGATGTTGAATGAGGACAAATTCCAACCTACTCCGTTATGGAAACTGGAGGAGATAATAACTAGAACAGAGTATACTACTGAATCCGGCCATACAATAGAGCGGAAAAAAATGTAAGGGACCTGGGAGTAGTAAATGTCTGAGGATCTCACTTTCAAGGATTCACAACAGTGCCACGATCGCACGTGCAAAGGAAATGATAGGATGGATAATGAGAACTTTCAAAACGAGAGATGCCAAGCCCATGATGATCCTTTTCAAATCACTTGTTCTCTCTAGGCTGGAATACTGCTGTACATTAACATCTCCATTCAAAGCAGGTGAAATCGCAGATCTAGAGAGTGTCAAGATCCTTTACTGCACGTATAAGTTCTGTCAAGCACCTTAACTACTGAACGCTTTGGAAGCACTTGACTTGTACCGTTGGAACGCAGGAGGGAGAGATATATCATAATCTACACTTGGAAAATCTTGGAAGGAATGGTCCCAAATCTGCACACAGAAATCACTCCCTACGAAAGTAAAAGACTGGGTCAGGCGATGCAAATGCCCCATAAAAAGTAGGGGGGGGGCCATTGGTACACTAAGGGGGAAACACCATAAGTGTCCGGGGCCCAAAACTGTCAACAGCCTCCCACAAGCATCAGGGGAATTGCCAATAAACCCTGGCTGCCTTCAAGAGAGAGCTGGACAGATACCTAAAGTCAGTGCCAGATCAGCGGAGCTGTGGCTCGTAACGTTGGACTGCGTGCGCCAGCAGTAACAGCCTAGTTTATCAGGCCCTGATCCATTGGGAGGGCCCGGTCATGGACCGGGCCCGCGGGGCGTTGAACCCGGAATAACCTCCAGGTAACCTCCAGGTGTGTCGGTAGGGTGGGGTGTGGTGGTGTGTCGGTAGTGGTGGGTGGTGGTGTGTCGGTAGTGGTGGTGGTGGTGTGTCGGTAAGTGGTGGGTGTGTCGGTAGTGTGGTGGTGGTGTTCGGTGGTGGTGGTGGTGTGCCGGTAAGTGGTGGTGGGATGTGGTAGTGGTGAGGTGTGTCGGTAGTGGTGAGGGTGTGTCGGTAGTGGTGAGGGGGTGTCGGTAGTGGTGGGGGTGGTCGGGAGTGGTGGGGGTGTGTCGGTAGTGGTAGGGGTGTGTCGGTAGTGGTAGGGGTGTGTCGGTAGTGGTGGGGGTGTGGTCGGTGGGTGGTGGGGTGGGTGGTGGTGGTTGTGGTGGTAGTATATGGGTGGGTCGTAGTGGTTGTGGTGACTGACACATTGGTGATGAAGAGGGCTAAGGAAGGGGGCTTGGGGAAGGGGGATGAGGGAGAGGAAAGAAGAAGGATCGCATTATACTGCATGTGTCTTTATCCACGGAGAACTGAGAAACGAGTATAATTGACGGTGGAAATTGGGTGGTAATGAAGGGGAAGGGCATCGGCTGCGGTGGTGATAGTAGTAGTTGTTGTAGTAGTAGTTGTAGTAGTAGTTGTAGTTGTAGTAGTAGTTGTAGTAGTAGTAGTAGGTGTAGTAGTTGTAGTAGTAGTAGTAGTTGTAGTAGTAGTTGTTGTAGTAGTAAGTAGTAGTTTGTAGTAGTTGTTGTAATAGTTGTAGTAGTTTGTAGTAGTAAGTTTGTAGTGTGAGTAGTAGTAATAGTAGTAGTAGTAATAGTAGTTTAGTATAGTTGTAGTAGTATTGTAGTAGTAGTTGTTGTAGTAGTTGTTGTAGTAGTTGTTGTAGTAGTTGTTGTAGTAGTTGTTGTAGTAGTAGTAGTAGTAGTTGGTAGTACTAGTAGAGGATCGAGTTTGAGAAGGACCTGTTAGCATGGGTCAGTAGGAATGTGATAAAGGTATACAATACCGATAATTTATAAGAAAGTTATGTGCAACAGTCAGGTATCTTTATTCCGAAACGTTTCGCATACACACCAGACTTATTCAGTCCAATACAGAGGCAGCAAAAGCAGTGAGATGTAAAGGCAATGTAATCAGTCCATCACCCTCGAGCAGAACTCTTCAGGCTGAGGGACTGATTACCTCAAAACTACGTCTTCGAGAGTGATGGACTGATTACATCGTCCTACATCTCTACTGCTTCTGCTGCCTCCTCTCTATTCGACTGAACAAGCTTACTGCGTAGGCGAAAACGTTTCGGAATAAAGATACCTAACTGTTGTTCATAGGACAGTAGGACTGTTGCAGTGCCTTCTACAAAGTCCTGCAGCCGTGATTACCATAAAAACGCGTGTCCAACACAATGTTGGACACCTGAAGTTCAACGAGGCCAGGTTAGGCGTCTAGGTAGATTAACAAAAACGAGAAGTGTGTATAGAGGCCGCCCTAATTACCATTAGTATTAAAGACCATTAGAAATCCTGCAGTTACACCATATCTAAAGTGTCATCAACAGATTGCCAATTTTGGAGACCAGTGTCACGTGATACTCACCAGAGTACCATGTAGGTCTACTAGCTCATGTTGACAGATCCTTCTCAAATCCTGCCCATCTCATCAGAAATGTACAACTATCTCTAGTACTACTACGACTACTATTACTACGCTCTCTCAGCTTGACACCTGACTGCCGCCCCTATATATACTCGTTTCTTAGTTGTCTCTGAAGAAGCCATTCGTGGCGAAACATTTCCTTTAATAAATGTCCTGATCTGCACATTAGTGACTTAGCGACATTCCTCACTTCGACTTTTTTGGGTTATCTTACATTCTCTACATATATGCTGCTATTTATGGTAATTTATGTAACTGTATTTGTGTATACCTGAATACACTTACTCACCATACCATTCACTTCCAGACCAATGGTCTCTACCAGAGAGAGATTAACATACCTTCGTCTGCCTGTAATGCATTCTCGAGTAAAGGAGAGGCGCTATACTCCCCGCTGAGGAGACGGCCTCATAAATCAGGGTCTTTCCACCTCCACTTACTCTTCCCACAAAGTAGAGGCTGAACTGAGGCATAACTTACTCGCCCCGCAGCTGCAAAGGTACGGCACTGGCTGCTGCTGCTACAGCTGCATCGACAGTACAGCAATCTGCAGCTGCTGCTGCTGCTGCTTCCTAACCGGCTCAGTCGGACACAGATTTTCCCCTAAGTGGTTGACGTTCCTAGTTTGAGCTGTGTTGACTGGTGCTTTCTGTGGCGCACTCCCTCCAGGACCCCACACGCCCATCCAGTTACTGGTCTCAGACCTAGCTCCCTCCCACACACCCATCCAGTTACTGGTCTCAGACATAGCTCTCTCCCACACACCCATCTAGTTACTGGCCTCAGACCTAGCTCCCTCCCACGCACCCATCCAGTTACTCGCAGTACAAACATCCAACTCATTGGACCTCTGTCACATGCACCATACCGGTTTGCGGGTTCCTGGATTCCTTCCGAACGGGTCAGGAGACTTCTGGTATTGAGACTAGCTTCTGGAGAGAGAGTGGGAGAGAGGACGGAGGGGGGGGGGTTAGTGAAAGCATAGTGAGAGGGAACGGGAAATAAATAGGACGTGTTATCACAAGAATTGTTATGAAGAGGGAGAGGAGGAAATGAGGGAATGCAGTGAGAGTGGAAGTAAGCAAGGGAACATAGAAAGTAGATGAATGGTTCAGAGAACCGACACGTTGTTAAATTAGACACATGTGCAACTCTTGGGTATCTTTATTGAGGAAACGTTTCGCCACACAGTGGCTTCATCAGTCCATACAAAGGAGAAACTTGAAGAACAGGGAATGAGGTAATCAGTCCCTCAACCTTGAGTCGATGTGGTCAGTCCATCAATCTTGAATAGAATACGGCATATGAGCGGAGCAGCAGCTTATAAACCGTAGGCACGAGAGGTGCAGCAGTCGTAGGTGGTGCTTCTCCGCTCATATGCCGTATCTATCAAGACTATGACTAGACCAAAACGATCAAGGTTGAGGGACGATTACCTAAATCTCCTGTTCAAGTTTCTCCTTTGTATGGACTGATGAAGCCACTGTGTGGCGAAACGTTTCCTCAATAAAGATACCCAAGAGTTGCACATGTGTCTAATTTAACAACATAGAAAGTGCTTGGATCATTAGTGGCGTTTAGATTAGAAAAGTTAGATGGGGGGACGGAATTTGGCGTTGCTAGTTTTACACACCTGGTTGCTGGTTGATAGTTCATTCTCTGAGTGTCCTGGGTCATACACTGAGTGTCCCTGGGTCTTTCACTTACCCTGCATTTTGATTTTCCTAGCTCTCCTATTCCTTTGGGTCTACACTGAGTTTTCCCCCTCTAATATTCCTTCTTTTCCCCCATTCCAGTTTGATTGTGTCCTGGCCAATAATTTATTGCCTTCTATTTAAAGATTACTTTTACCTGGGGTGACCTTGTCTTTTTGTAGTTCCCTTCTAATAAAATGATTTCCTACTCATAAAATGGGCTGGTTAACAAATTTGGCTTCATTCACTTGTTCCTGTTCACTAGTGCCTGTTAAAGATTTTTAAAAATACATTAGGGAACCTTTTTCTATAATTTCCCCCATTACCATGATTGTTCCCTTTTTTTCTTCCTTCCCTCCCAATTTTTTAACAGGCCCTCACCTCCATTTTCCCCCCCTTTCCCAATTATTTTGTTTTAAAAAATTTTTCTCAAAAAATTTTTATTTTAATTTTTTGAAGAAGTTTTCTCCTCCCTTTCAATTGCTCCCACTTCTTTCCGTTTTTAGTTTGACCCCCCCCTTTTCCAAAAAATTCACCGTTTGCCCTAGACCCCTCATTCTCCCTCAGTCTCTTTGCACCTTTCTTTCTTAGTTTTACCCTAACTCATCTCTTTTTTTGATTATATGGTGGTTCTTCTCTGCCTCTTGCTGAAGAATTCTAATTTTTACTACTGTTTTTCTCTGTATTTTACATTCTAAGCCTGTAGTTAAGATATCCAGTAACCTCCATCTTTCCTCCCGCATCTCAGCGGGAGGATAGCGATGCCCTTTGTTGTACATCCTATGTTCCTCACCCATCTTTTAACCATTTCCTTGCTCATTTTTTACCCATTTCTCTGTTCACTTGTTTTACCTATGCTCAGCCAAAATATCCTTCCCAACTACTTTAAAAACGTTGTATACTAGCGATGCTGTTCTTGGGAGAGACCTCAGCGAGTAAGTTTCTAGTTTTCTTATCCCACAACACAACTCTGCAAGCTTGTTGGCGTCTCCAGTCCACTGACCTGACCTCCGGTGGTGTATGCATTTCCTACCTTCTGGCTGACTCAGGAGGGAGCAGATAGGCACAGATTCCACCACAGATCTGGTAAATGGTTCAAAACTTCCGGGCTTAACCTTGACTTTTCACAGGTCAGCTGTAAGGTGTTGCACCTAAGGTCTGCCTGGCATGTGAGAGGTCAACTGCAGTGCTGCTGTGTGTGTGTGTGTTTTGTTTGTGTGTGTGTGGTTTTGGTGTGTGTGGTGTGTGTGTGTGTGTGTGTGTGTGTGTGGTGTGTGTGGGGTTGTGTTGCGTTTCCCAGGATAACGACAGATCTAAATATCCATTAAACGAAATTCTTTACAGTTTTGCATTATTATTATTATTATTATTATTATTATTATTATGACATTAACGGTGAAGTCCTCTCCAGATCACTGGTCAACAACCAAACTTCTTCCGAGACCAGAGTAGCAATTTCCAATTAATTTTAGGTCACTGATGATGAATATCATGGTTAAAATTGTTAGCTCTATTTTTCAGTATACACCCACGTGTCACAACAGGTTCCAACAGGCTCGTGGCAGTGTGTTTCTTACCACACTCACAGTCTCACTGACCTTCATTATTGTTCCAGCAGTCATAGAAGGTGGTTGTGATGCCCAAGTTTATATTCTGAGGTGAAAGGTACGTGATTTTCTTATAACAAATACTGCTGCTGCTATGTGAATGAGACAGCCGTGCAAGAGGTTCCCACTACATAGGGAGAGACTGGCCACCTCGTCAATCTTATTGAACCAAACAAAATTTTGCTACCACCACTACACATAAAACTGGGACTCATGAAAACTTTGTAAAAGCTATGCACAAATCCGGTCAGGGATTCAAATATTTAACATCAAAATTCCCCTCACTGAGCGACGCTAAGATAAGAGAGGGAGTCTTCAATGGTCCTCAGATTCGAGAGCTTCTTAAAGACGGTGACTTTGAATCAGGCCTTCATGGGGAGCAGAAAGCTGCTTGGGAAGCATTCAAGTTGGTGGCGACGGGATTTCTCAGAAACAGAAGAGAAGGCAACTATGAAGAACTGGTGGAAAACCTCATCAAGACTTACAAGAACATGGGATGTAACATGTTACTTAAAATCCACTTTTTGGACTCACATTTAGACTTTTTTTTTCCAGCGAACTGTGGGGCAGATAGTGACGAACATGGTGAAAGGTTTCACCAAGATATTTCAACCATGGAAAAATGGTACCAGGGCAAATGGGGCACAAGAATGATTGCGGACTATTGCTGGACATTGGCAAGAGATGATTCTTCAGCCCACTATAAACGTCAAGCAAAAAGGCAGAGAGTAGGTACGGATTAGAATTTAAAACATACTGACACATATTGTATATTACAATACAATAATAAAATATTACATGTCACGTATCTTTAAACCAATGCCAATAAGCATTTTTCAAGGTGATATTTGGATTCAGGACATGATCATACATAAAAATTAGCTAATCTCATTTAAGAAGCATACAACTTTTCAAAAATTGTTGACCAGTGTTATGGTAAATGCAAGGCAGCTAGATTTGATCCAAGGAGAGAGGGAACTAATTCCTGAGATCAAGAGCCCTTCCCTGGCACCAAGGCAGCACAACACTTCTCTTGAGGGCTAACATTAAGCCCCAAAAATAAACATTACCCCTTTAACATCTCGTTAGGTAATGTTTGTAGAATAATTGTTTGAGAGCCCGTCGACTGCACCGTCACCTGTTCACCACCAGTCAAGAATTCCTTTAATACCTAAATGAGTATTAAAATAGCCTCTCAGCAGATATATTCTCAGAGATATTTCCCTCTCGGTGTATACGTACTTTGTACTGAATTTACTAATGCAGGCGAGGGTCCGCCCTGAGACCTGTTTCAACTTTTTTTCCCAAACAAAATCCCTAATGACTATGTAATGACTCAAGTTTTAATTATGCGCCGCAAAATATTTAACTGTTACACTCTTAACTAGACACAAAGCCTCGACACTATTCCATAAAAAAAAAAAGAGAAATAGTTAAATCTATATGAGAGATTGATAGGGAGAGAGAGGAGAGAGGAGGGAGACAGAAGAGACGGGAGAAAAGAGAGAGAGAGATGAGAGAGAGAGAGAGAGGGGGAGAGAGAGGGGGAGAGAGAGGGGGAGACAGAGGGAGACGACAGACAGAGACAAGACGACGAGAGAGAAGAGAGAAACGAGGAGAGAGACGAGGAGAGAGAGAGGGTTAGACAATTTTGAGGGAGACAAACCACGCGAGACTATGGGAATGAGAATCACAATCCCTAAGGAAGGCCTTGAGTTGGACGAGGGTCTGATAGAGAATGGATCGAGGGTCAGTTCCCAACATTCTCTGGTCCTTCCAATACCCCCCCCCCACCTGAAAATCCTCTTTGGTTCCTTGATGTTTAATCACTTAATAAACTGCGCTAGGGTCATTATGGCTGCGGGTAACCCGCTCATAACCAGTCAAGAATACTTTAACCACCAAAATGGGTGGATATATACACTCTCGGTGTATATACACACAAACATACACCTATCTGTGAATGTATCCAAGTCTTAGCTCTGATGTTTCCTCAACCTGCAGACAGTGGTATTACAACACTGGTTCCCGTGAACACACACATTCAACACTCACAAGCCAGATAAAGGTGGTTTATAAAACACCGCAAACACCAATATATAAAACACAACAAACACCGAACAAGAGGGTCCACAGAAAACACCAACCAGGGAGTGTATACAACACACAAAACACCAAGCAACAGGGAGATAATAAAACACAGCAAACAATAAAGCAACAGAGTATAAAACACAAAACACCAGACAGGGAGAGTATAAAACACAGCAAACGCCAAACAATAGCGAGTGTGGCTTCAGTTACCAGCAACTACTAGGACGGGACTTTTATTTTATTCCACACTTTTCAACACCACCCATGTGCGCTCCTCAACACCACCCATGTACACTCCTCAGGGAACACCACCCATGTACGCTCCTCAGGCAACACCACCCATGTACGCTCCTCAGGCAACACCACCCATGTACGCTCCTCAGGCAACACCACCCATGTACACTCCTCAGGCAACACCACCCAAGTACGCTCCTCAAGTAACACCACCCATGTACACTCCTCAGGGAACACCACCCATGTACGCTCCTCAGGCAACACCACCCATGTACACTCCTCAGGGAAAACCACCCATGTACGCTCCTCAGGCAACACCACCCAAGTACGCTCCTCAAGTAACACCACCCATGTACGCTCCTCAGGGAACACCACCCATGTGCATCCTCAGGGGAACACCACACCCCAAGTAAACCCGCCCCCTCAGGGAACACCACCCCTGTACGCTCCTCAGGAACACCACCATGTACACTCCTCAGGTAACACCACCCATGTAACCTCCACCAGGTACATCTCAAACCACCCATGTACACTCCTCAGGGAACACCACCCATGTACGCTCCTCAGGGAACACCACCCATGTGCGATCCTCAGGTAATACCACCCATGTACACTCCTCAGGTAACACCACCCATGTACACTCCTCAGGGAACACCACCCATGTACGCTCCTCAGGGAACACCACCCATGTACGCTCCTCAGGGAACACCACCCATGTACGCTCCTCAGGGAACACCACCCATGTACGCTCCTCAGGGAACACCACCCATGTACGCTCCTCAGGGAACACCACCCATGTACACTCCTCAGGGAACACCACCCATGTACACTCCTCAGGGAACACCACCCATGTACACTCCACAGGGAACACCACCCATGTACACTCCTCAGGGAACACCACCCATGTACACTCCTCAGGGAACATCACCCATGTACACTCCTCAGGTAACATCACCCATGTACACTCCTCAGGTAACACCACCCATGTATACTCCACAGGGAACACCACCCATGTATACACAGGGAACACCACCCATGTATACTCCACAGGGAACACCACCCATGTACACTCCCTCGGGAACAACCACCCAGTACACTCCTCATTAACACCACCGCATGTACACTCACAGTAACACCAACCCATTAACTCAGGGAACACCCACCATGAACACTCCTCAGTTAACACACCCATGTAAACTCCTCAGGTAACACCACCCATGTACACTCCTCAGGTAACACCACCCATGTACACTCCTCAGGTAGCACCACCCATGTACACTCCTCAGTAACACAACCCGTGTACACCTCATGTAACACACCACTCATTTACACTCCTCATGGTACACCATCCATTACACTCCTCAGGGAACACCACCCATGTACACTCCTCAGGAACACCACCACATGTACACTCAGGTAAACACCACCCATGACACGCACTCATTAACACCACACATGTACATTCCACAGGAACACCATCCATGTACACTCCTCAGGGAACACCACCCATTGTACACTCCTCAGAACCCACCCATAGACACTCCTCAGGTAACACCAACCCATGTAACACTCCTCAGTACACCACCCATGTACACTCCTCATGTACACCACGCCATATACGCTCCTCAGGTAACAACACCCATGTACACTCCTCAGGTACACACCCACAGTACACTCCTCAGGTAACACCACCCATGTACAATCAGGTAACACCACCCATGTACACTCATCAGGTAACACCACCCATGTACACTCATCAGGTAACACCACCCATATACACTCCTCAGGTAACACCACCCATGTACACTCCTCAGGTAACACCACCCATGTACACTCCTCAGGTAACACCACCCATGTACACTCCTCAGGTAACACCACCCATGTACACTCATCAGTACACCACCCATGTAAACTCATCAGTAACACCACCCATTGACACTCCTCAGGTAACACCACCCATGTACCTCCTCAGGGAACACCGCCCATGCACCACCTCAAGGTAACATCACCCATGTACGCTCCTCATGAACACCGCCCATGTATCACTCCTCAGTAAACACACTCATGTACACTCCTCAGGAACACCACCCAGTACACTCCTCAGGTAACACCGACACCACCCATATACGCTCCTCAGAACGATCCGCCATGTACGCTCCCTCAGGTACCGAACCACCCATGTACACTCCTCAGGTAACATCAACCATGTACACGCCTCAGAACACCACCCATGTGCACTCTCAGCAGAGTTACATCACCCATGTACACTCCTCAGGTAACATCACCCAGGTACATTCCTCAGGTAACATCACCCAGGTACATTCCTCAGGTAACATCACCCAGGTACATTCCTCAGGTAACATCACCCAGGTACATTCCCCAGGTACATTCCTCAGGTAACATCACCCAGGTACATTCCTCAGGTAAAATCACCCAGGTACATTCCCCAGGTACATTCCTCAGGTAACACCACCCATGTACACTCCTCAGGTAACACCACCCATGTACACTCCTCAGGGAACACCACCCATGTGCACTCCTCAGGTAACACCACCCATGTGCACTCCTCAGGTAACACCACCCATGTACACTCCTCAGGTAACATCACCCAGGTACATTCCTCAGGTAACATCACCCAGGTACATTCCTCAGGTAACATCACCCAGGTACATTCCTCAGGAACATCAACACACACACAATCACAGCACAACAAACTCTGCCAGGTACATTCCTCAGGTAACATCACCAGTACAATTCCCCAGGTACATTCCACAGGTAACAATCCACCCAGGTACTTATCCCTCAGGTAACATCACCACAGGTTCATTCCACAGGTAACATCACCAGGTACATCTCCTCAGGTACCCATCACCCATTACAAATTCCTCAGTTAGCATCACCCAGGTACATTCCTCAGGTAACATCACCCATGTACATTCCTCAGGTAACATCACCCAGGTACATTCCTCAGGTACATTCCTCAGGTAACATCACCCAGGTACATTCCTCAGGTAACATCACCCAGGTACATTCCTCAGGTAACATCACCCAGGTACATTCCTCAGGTAACATCACCCATGTACATTCCTCAGGTACATTCCTCAGGTAACATCACCCAGGTACACTCCTCAGGTACATTCCTCAGGTAACATCACCCCAGGTACATTCTCAGGTAACCATCACCCAGGTACATTCCTCAGGTACATTCCTCAGGTAACATCACCCAGGTACACTCCTCAGGTAACATCACCCAGGTACACTCCTCAGGTAACATCACCCAGGTACACTCCTCAGGTTACATCACCCAGTAACACCCGTCATGTAACATCACCCAGTAACATTCCTCAGGTAACATCACCCAGTTACATTCCTCAAGTAACATCACCCAGGTACATTCCTCAGGTAACATCACCCAGGTACATTCCTCAGGTAACATCACCCAGGTACATTCCTCTCAGGTACATTCCTCAGTAACATCCACCAGGTACCTATCCTCAGGGTAACATCACCCAGGTAACATTCCTCAGGTACATTCCTCAGGTAACATCACCCAGGTACACTCCTCAGGTACATTCCTCAGGTAACATCACCCAGGTACACTCCTCAGGTACATTCCTCAGGTAACATCACCCAGGTACATTCCTCAGGTACATTCCTCAGGTAACATCACCCAGTTACACTCCTCAGTACATTACTCAGGTATCGCCCCAGGTACATTCCCTCAGGTACAATTCCTCAGTAACATCACCCAGGTACAACTCTCAGGTACATTCCTCGGTAAAATCACCCAGGTACACTCCTCAGGTACATTACTCAGGTAACATCACCCAGGTACATTCCTCAGGTACATTCCTCAGGTAACATCACCCAGGTACATTCCTCAGGTACATTCCACAGGTAACATCACCCAGGTACATTCCTCAGGTAACATCACCCAGGTACATTCCTCAGGTACATTCCACAGGTAACATCACCCAGGTACACTCCACAGGTACATTCCACAGTAACATCACCCAGGTACACTCCTCAGGTACATTCCTCAGGTAACATCACCCAGGTACACTCCTCAGGTACATTCCTCAGGTAACATCACCCAGGTACACTCCTCAGTACATTCCTCAAGGTAACACACCAGGTACATTCCTAATGTACATTCCTCAGGTAACATCACCCAGGTACACTCCTCAGTACATTACTCAGGTAACATCACCCAGTACATTCCTCAGTACATTCCACAGTAAACATCACTACCCGTACATTCTCAGTACATTCCTCGGGTAACATCACCCAGTAACACTCCTCAGGTACATTCTCCTCAGGTAACATCACCCAGTTAAGCATTCCTAGGAACATTTCCCAGGTAACATTCACCCAGACATCACCCCGGTACACTCCTCAGTACATTCCACAGTAACATCACCCAGGTACACTCACCGGTACATTTCCACATGTAACATCACCCAGGTACACTCCTCAGGTACATTCCTCAGGTAACACACGCCAGGTACACTCCTCAGGAACATTCTCAGGTACCATCACCAGGTACACTCCTCATGTACATACCTCAGGTAACATCACCCAGGTACCACATCAGGTACATTCCTCAGGTAACATGCACCCAGTACACTCTCAGGGAACAAGTTTGGCGGGGATGGAAAATTTCATTTGTGAGACATCAATGACAATCGGTAAGTTAGTTACAATAGGCAGGTATCATCCTAGCTAAGGTTGACTAGTTGTTCGGTATCGTCTAACTAAGGTTAGGCTAGAATATGATTTAGGGTCAGGTTTGGTAATAGTTTAATTAGGCTTAGGGTTAGTGCTTTGTTTACTAAACGACAAACACAATAGTGGTTTATTAAAACACAGCAATCGCCATTGGGTCATAAAAAACCAACGAATACCAACAAGTTTTGTAAAACACAAGTAGGAAGGGTCTAGAGAAAATTGAAAACAACAAACAATAAGAGGGTTTATAAGCAAAATACAAAAAAAAAAGAGGGTCAATACAAACCGTAAACACCAGTCAATAAAAACGATTTATAAAACTCCGAAACACCAACTAATAAAAGATGCCCTATAAAACAAACGAGAAAGAAGGTTTATAAAAACACTAACCATAAAGGGGGTCCATAAAACAACCCCCCCCAAAAAAAAAAAACACCAGACAGGAGCCCAATAAATCTAGTAACAGTGCCCGACGGAGATTTAACCTCACAAAATTTTAGCTTACAATAACAGTTTCTGAATTATTTTACTGCGACTGATAATTTTGGAAATTTCCACTGAGAACAAAAATTAAAATTTGATACAAATACAATAACATGAAATAAAATTATAAATATAAATATTATGAATAAAGGAATAAGACATAAAATATTCATAATAGAATAATTAAAATGGAAATAATCGTATAAGTGGTTGGAACATGTAGAGAAGGGAATGAATAGAATGACTTCGAGATGTATATATCCGTGTGGAGGGAAGGCGTAGGGGTCGCTAGGAAAGATGGAAGGGGTCAAGTGGTTGAGTGTGCGAGGGCTTGGACTTATAGCAACAGCGTGAGCATGTCAGATAAGGAGTGAATGAGACAAACAGTTTGTGGAACTTGACGTGTTGGAGTGTGAACAAAGTAACATTTATGAAGGATTCCAGGAAACCGCAGGCCGGACTTGATCTTGAGATGGAAGTAGCAGGTCTGGGCTCTGAAGGAGAGTGTTTTAATGTTGCAATGTTTATTAATCGTAGTGTAAACGCACCCTAGAAGACGTGATGGAGTAAATATTTAAAGTTTTTCTTTTCCGGCCACCCTTGCCGTTGGAGGAGACGGCCGATGTGTAATAATAATCTAAAATAAATATATATATATATATTTATATATATATATATATATATTAACACTGATCTCTGGTCTGATGGAGACTCGAACCTACGAACCTTGGAACAAGGACGCAGTGCTAAACCAACTCACCACATTGGACCAATACCTGATCCAGCTTGCCGCTAGAATTTGATTCAAGACAGCCAGCTTTCAGGAAAGGCTTACAGCTATTTACATATCATCCCTGTATGCATCAACCTTACTAGAGATTTGAACAGTGCAAGAAATTCGCAAGAGCAGTGTGGTGAGTTTGGTAAAGCACTGCGTACCTTGTTCCAAAGTTCCTAGGTTCGAGTCTCTTCAGCCAGGATCAGTGTTTGGGTATATTTCGCCTGCTCTTGCGGAATTCCTTGCCCACACACACACACACACACACCACACACATCACACAAAAAAAAAAAAAAAAAAACTGTGAAAGAATAGAGAAAATTCTAAGCGCTTCCGAGACTACTCACATATCAAATGTGAGTATTCACAAAAGCGCAATATTCTGAAACACCGTGTTTACTGTGATCAAATAATACAATATATATATATATATATATCATATATATATATATATAAAATATATACGTGCAGAACATGTAAAACTGTGTCAATTAGCAAGAACTCGTTTACAATTAAGTCCTTTTCTCTAGAATTTCTCTTATACATTAAAGATAATTTTTTCATTATGTTGATGTACAAATTTATAAATTTTGGCACAAAGAACATCTTTGGAAACTTACCTAACCTTATTATAACAAGCGCAATTATTTTTAGCCTAACCCAACTAAATATATTTTAAGATTGTTTACAATAATTTAATACTAAACAAACAGTGAAATATATATATATTATATATGTATATATATACAATATAATATTATATATATATATATAATATATATAATATATATATATAGATATATATATATATTTATATTTAAAAGAGCGATAATAAATAATAACAGTTTAACCAAAGTAGTTATTAATAGCTGTTTTTGGACGATGATCTCTTCGAAAGACCCCAGTGGAAACAAGTCAACTGACTTTTGTTTTTTGTTATTCTAAGCTAACAGTATGTATTATAATGGTGCTTATGTTACCTGTCCTAAATAAATTTACCTGCCTCTTACGGCGTCCACTTGGCTCGTCTTGGTCACGTCAAAGTCCCCGTTGACCACATTAAATAATCTCAAGATATTCCTTCCTCCGGCCGCAATTAGTTAATTCTCTGCGCTGTTCCACTGTACGACACTAGGTGGCGAAACGCGTGCAACATCTACTCGTGTCAAGGGAGAATTATGCAGCTCCATCTCCAACCACCCCTTCAGGTCGCGATTTTCTTTCAAAACAATGCAACGCGAAACATTTTTCTAGAGGGAAGTGAGTTTAACGCCAAGTGGTCGCTGCTGCAAGAATCACTTGTCAAATTTGCAGCCAATTTGCAAATCTAAACACCCGATTTCCTTTTCTACTGATCAACATTACGAGTAACGCTGTGGCTATCAAATACCAATTTTTACCTTGACGAATCAACAATTTACCGATAACATTACTTAGGTCGAGTTTGGAAGTAGCACTTTTGTACAGGTCAGGACATTTATTATAGGAAACGTTTCGCGAAGAGTACGTAAGTATGCTTTTTCACAACATATTTTGTCGTATCACAACCATAACTATTTCACATTACCTATAACAACTGCCACCTGGAGACAATTGAAAGAAATCCAAGACTCTATCACTTCAAAAGTGAAACTGGAAGTATAATGATTTGTCTGGGCGCAATGCCTCAACAATATTACTTTCCCACACCATATATTAATATATGCAATAAAGCCTATGTTATTCACTTAGTATCAGGCATCTCATGATAAATAACGGCTTATGTTTCAGCAGAACGCAAAATTCTTCGAGTTTCAAGCCTGTCTACACACACAAGGGTCAACTGAGGCACTTGTACCCTCACCTCCATCTTAACAGAACAATGGCTATCAATCTCTCTCCACACCTCAAGTTCTCACGTCAATAACAGTTATAAAAAGGGAACTTCTCGTAAAAAAACCGGCTATTGTTATCAATAAAGATACACAACACTAGTGGGGTTTAAAGCTTGTTCACTACACCAAACATCCTAAGGCTTTAACCTCTAAAACAGCCATGACGTAATTCTCATCATGTACACAGATCAAACACTTCCCGGGTGTGTGTATCATGCGTACACTTGCACAAGTCCAACTAACTGAGTTTTATTGCGCCCAGAACTGAGGAGTGTGTTTCCGCCCACATGGCCCCTCCACCAGTCATGGCTTTTATTGGCTAATTCCCTGAATTTAACAATCGTTTCTTTAATTTTAGATATTATTATTTTAAATTTAATACGACTTACTTGAGGTTATTCATGTAATATAATTATACATCTTTAAATTGCATAGCCTCAATTTTTAAATCAGTCTACACGCAAAAACTACAACAAAAAATGCATTTCTAAGAAATAAAATATAATCAAATTAAAAAAAATGCATTTCAAAAAAGTAATGAAAAATTAAGAATGACTTATGATGGAGTAATATAAAATATATCATTATCATTATACTGTTATCATCATTATTTATATTATTAATTCCGTCTAATTAGTACAGCGCTATGCAAGAAATAATTAAAAACTATTATGAGGGAGCGCTAAACCTGGAGAGTTATACAGACCCTGGGGAACTGGAAGAGACAGTTTTGATCCTAGGAAAAGGAAGACAGGGTTAATTCCTTGATCAAGAGCCCCCTGACTAGCCTCAAGAGCACCCCCCCCCCTCCTCTCCTTACTTTCCTAAATACTTTTTAATACTTGTAAACGTGTAATACATCCTCTCTAACCGCGGAGGTCTAGTTCCTGAAACACCGCCCTGAACTCACCTGAACCACCCAACAGTTATGGATGTCTGCGACGTCTGCTCAAGAAACATTAGTGTTAGTTGGCTCGCTCTCGCTATTTTTTTTTTTTTTTTTTTTTTTTACAACAGGTTTGACAAGGATAAGGAATCCCAGCTTATTGACAACTATTTACCAGTTTAAGGATTCCCAACTTTTTGGCAAGCTAAGAAGCTGTTACACATCAGCTCATTTTGAAAGCATTTTTATTGTTAAGAGACATATCAAGTAGGGAACAGATGAAGTTGGAGCCACGGTGGCCAGCATTTTGTGTTTATTTGATCAACTGACTTTATCTCTTGACATCATTAAGCTGTACGAATGTGTTCCATACTCGAGGCATCCCCTGGTATGTATGATCTCAGATGAGTGAATGTTCTGGAGAAGGTACAGCCAGAGTGAAGTTCGCTTTTCAGCCCTCCCTTGTGGCATAAAAGCTTGTTTCACACTCTGTCCTCGAAGTGATCCAAGTGTGGCATTTTGACAATATTTGCCTTGTACATAACAGTAAGGCCACCCGCCATCCTCCTATGTAGAAGGCTCTGCTGAAATGACAGATCTAATCCAGATGGTCCAGGCGAAGAGATGAGACATCTTGCTTTATCTCTGCTCTGTCAAGCAGCCGCAGATGAAGAGGGGCGCAGCAGACCAAGAAAGTGGAGCATACTCAAGGTGACGAACTTGTGCCTCTACAGAATTTTGCAACCCCTCCCTACTGCAAGCAATGCAGATACAGCTGAAGTGCGTAAGCTTCCTGGCTAGCCTTGTTTGCAAGTTTTACAATATGATCTTCAGTTAGTTTGGGAGTCAAATTTCACCCCAAGGATATCAATTTCTTCCCAGGTGCCACCCTCCCATTCTACTCACTTCCGTGCCTGGTGTCTGTATCAAGTCTTTTATCCAGAACATCTCGGCCTGCGTCCTCCCACTGCCACAGTGACACATTTTACCACACCATTAAAGCCATCGTTTTTGTCTACTTTTCGCTTTAGTAAACATAAACTTGGATTCAGAGTCGTTGCCCAAGACTGACGCCAACACTTGCAGCCGTGAACATTAGCGGTAAAAAGATTTTGCGAACAACCAGCAGCGTGAAGATTCCGCGACATGATAGAACT
The DNA here is from genome assembly GCF_026875155.1 of Cherax quadricarinatus. Lineage (NCBI taxonomy): Eukaryota > Metazoa > Arthropoda > Malacostraca > Decapoda > Parastacidae > Cherax > Cherax quadricarinatus. Next base: position 46,361,476 of record NC_069413.1, on the reverse strand, counting down.
CCATTAATTTACTAAAGAAAAACGTAGTGGAAAAACGCTATTCATACCTAGAAATACCTCCTACGTTCTTGGGGGGGGGGGGGGGGTTGTTTTAATATTCGTACAAAAAATCTAATTTACATTTGGTCAAATGTTGTAGGAAAACAATGGCAGCCACGACAGATGGATTTGGTTACCAGTTTGTAAACGACAGAGACGAGCTTGGTGAATGAAGTTTAAAGTAATAACAAGATAATCAAGATGAAGAAGAATAATGTGAAGCCTCGCCAGCTAACCTCGGAAACCTCGATAAAGGTATTTATTTCTCTGTTTACTGCGTCTGCTTGAACGTCCGATTGCCTTCTCTAGTGAATGATGATTTCCAACGTAAGTTTTCATATACCTAATACCATTATGTGCTTATTAGCATTATTATATGCTTGGGGAAGGGATAAGCCCTGTGGGTGGTGGGGGGGTCATACATGTCTGAATAAAGATAATCGAGTTTTGATTTAAGGAGGGTGTATCAGATACTTTGAAACAATAACATTCACCAACGACAAAAACTTACCTTGAAGGAAGAATCAGCAAGCTCTGCTCTAGTGAGACATCACACAGCTCTGTGGTGAGACAACAGCACACAGCTCTGTGGTGATACACAGCACACTGCTCTGTGGTGAGACACAGCACACTGCTCTGTGGTGATACAACAGCCACACTGCTTCTGTGTGAAACACAGCACAGCTGCCTGTTGAGACACAAGCACAGGCTCAGTGGTGAACACACAGCACAATACCCTTGATGATGCAACAGCACACAGCTCTGTGGAGACACACAGCATACTGCTCTGTGGTGATACACAAGCACAACTGCTCTTATGGTGAGACAGCACACTGTTCTGTGTGATACACATCACACGCTCTGTGGTGAGACACAGCACACTGCGTCAGTGGTGATCACATCACACTGCTCTGTGGTGAGACACAGCACACTGCTCGTGGTGAGACACACACACTGCCTGTGGAGATACACATGCACACTGCTCTGTGGTGATACACAGCACACTGCCTGTGGGTGAGACACAGCACACTACAGCTTCTGTGGTGATACACAGGCACACTGCTCTGTGGTGAGACACAGCACACCTGCCCTGTGGTGATAAACACAGCACACTGCCTGTGGTGATACACGAGCACACTGCTCTGTGTGACACAGCGCACACTGCTCTCTGTGTGAGACACAGCAACAATACCCTTGATTGATGCACAGCACAACTGCTCTTGGTGACACACAGCATACTGCTCTGTGGTGAACACAGCACACTGCTCTAGGTGGAAACAGCACACTGTTCTGGGTGATACACAGCAACACTGCTCTGTGGTGAACACAGCACACTGTTCTGTGTGATACACAGCAACACTGCTCTGTGGTGATACACAGCACACTGCTGTGCTACTGTGGTGATAGCGCACAGCACACTGCTCTGTGGTGACCACAGCACGACTGTGGCTCTAGTGAAACAGCACACTGTTCTGTGGTGATACACAGCACACGCTCTGTGGTGATACACAGCACACTGTTCTGTGGTGATACACATAGCACACTGCTTCGAGGTGATACACAGCACACTGCTCGTGGTGAATACACACACACTGGCTCTGTGTGACACAGGAGCACACTGCTCTAGTGAGACAGCACACTGTCTGTGGTGATACACAGCACACTGCTCTGTGGTGATACACAGCACACTGCTCTGTGGTGACACACAGCACACTGCTCTAGGTGAGACAGCACACTGTTCTGTGGTGATACACAGCACACTGCTCTGTGGTGATACACAGCATACTGCTCTGTGGTGATACACAGCACACTGCTCTGTGGTGGACACACGCACACTGCTCTATGTGAGACAGCACACTGTTCTGTGGTGATACACAGCAACACTGCTCTGTGGTGATAACACAGCACACTGTTTCGTGGTGATGACACCACACTGCCTCTGTGGTGATACACACACACTGCTCTGTGGTGATACACCAGCACACTGCTCTGTGGTACAACAGAGCAACACTGCACTACTAGGTGAGACAGCACACTTTCTGTGGTGATACACAGCACACTGCTCTGTGGTGATACACACACACTGCTCAGTGGTGATACACAGCACACTGCTCAGTGTGATACACAGCACACTGCTCTGTGGTGATACAACAGCACACTGCTCGTGAGATACACAGCACACTGCCTCTGTGGTGATACACAGCCACTGCTCTTGGTGATACACAGCACAACTGCTCCTGTGGAGATACACAAGCACCCTGCTCTGTGGAATACACAGCACACGCCCTGTGGTGATACACAGCACAACACTTCTCTGTGGTGATACACAGCACACTGCGCTGTGGAGATACACATCAATCTCTCTGTGGTGAGACGCACACTGCTCTGTGGTGATACACAGCACATCAGCTCTGAGGTGATACACAGCACCCTGCTCTGTGTGATACACAGCACACTGCCTGTTTAGATACACATCACCCTGCCTGTGAGATACAACAGCATCACACCTGTTTCTGTTGTGAGACACAGCACACCTGCTCTATGGTGAAACACAGCACACTGCTCTGTGTAGATACACAGACATTGCTCTGTGGTGATACCATCACACTGACTCCTGTGTAGAGACCGCAACACTGCTCTGTGGTGATACAGCACACTGCTCCTGTGGTGATAGCACCGCACACTTGCCTCTGTGGTGATACAGCACACTTGCCTGTGGTGATACACAGCACACTGCTCTTGTGTGATACACATCACACTGCTCTGTGTTGATAAACAGCACACTGCTTCTGTGGTGAACACAGCACACTGCTCTGTGTGATACACTGCACACCGCTCTGTGGTGATACACAGCACACTGCTCTGTGTGAGAACACAACACAACTGTTCCTGTGGGTGAGACGGCACACTGCTCCTGTGGAGATCACACAGCACACTGCTCTGTGGTGATACACAGCACACTTGCCTGTGGGTGATACACCAGCAACACTGCTCTGTGTTATACACAGCCACACTGCTCTTTGGAGATACACAGCACACTGCTCTGTGGTGAATACACAGTCATCACTGCTCTGTGGTGATACACAGCACACTGATCTGTGGTGGATACACAGCACCCTGCTCTGTGAGATACACAGCACACTGCTCACTTGCTTCTGTGGAGATACATCAGCACTACTGCTCTGTGTGATACACAGCACCTGCTCTGTGGTGAAACACATCACACTGCTCAGATGGTGATACACAGCACACTGCTCTGTGGAATACACATCACACTGCTCTGGTGTGATAACACCAGCAACGTTCTGTGGTGAGACGGCACTACTGCTCTGTGTGATACACAGCAACACTGCTCTGTGAGATACACAGCACACCTGCCACTGTGTGATACCAGCACACTGCTCTGTGTATACACAGCACACAGCACTGTGCTGATACCCAGCACACTGCCTCTGTGCTGATACAGCAGCACACTGCTTTCTGTGCCTGATACACAGCACACTGCTCTAGCTATACACAGCACCACTGCTCTGGTGGTGTATACACTGCACACTGCTCTGTTGTGATACACAAGCACACTGCTCTGTGTGATACACAGCACACTGCTCTGTGGTGAAACACAGCACACTGTCGAGGTTCATACCAGCACACTGCTCTGTGGTATACACAGCACACAGCTCCTGTGGTGACAACACAGCACACTTCCTCCTTGGTGATACACAGCACACTGCTCTGTGTGATACACACAACACTGCCTCTGTGGTGATAACACAGCACCTGCTCTGTGGTGATACACAGCACACTGTCTCTGTGGTGATACAAGCACACTGCTCTGTGGTGATACCCTCACACTACTCTGTGGTGATACACAGCACACTTCACTGTTGGTGATACACAGCACTACAGCTTCTGAGGTTATACACAGCACACTGCTTTGTTTAGATACACAGCACACTTCTCTGTGGTGATACACAGCACAACTGCTCTGTGGTGGATACACAGCAACACTTCTCTGTGGTGAAACACAGAACACTGCACTGTGTTGATACACAGCACACTGCTCTGTGGGGTGATACACAGCACACAGCTCTGTTGTGATACACAGCACAACACTGCTCAGAGGAGATACACATCACACTGCTCTGTGGTGATACACAGCAACACCAGCCTCAGTGGTGATACACAGCACACTGCTTCTGGGTGATACACTAAAATTGGATCAGCAGAAGCAGTCGAGACTAATAGACAGTGCGATTCAGTTCATTCCACATTTGAGTTTTGATGTGGTCATCCTCAGCCTCAAGAAGCGACATGCTTCAGGATGGTCAGCCCTCAGCCTCAGAGAAGCGTACAGCTTCAGGATGGTCAGTCCAACAGCCTCAAAAGCGTACAGGCTCAGATGGTCAGTCCCTCAGCCTCAATAGGCGTACACTTCAGGATGGTCAGTCCCCACCGTCAATAACGTACAGCTTCAGAGATGTCATCCCTCAGCCTCAAGAGCGTACAGCTTCAGTATTGTCAGTCCCCTCACTCAAGAAGCTCCAGCTTCAGGATGGTCAGTTCCTCAGCCTCAAGAAAGCGTACAGCTTCAGGGGGGTCAGTCCCACAGCCACAAGAAAGCGTACAGCTCAGATGGTCCATCCCTCAGCCTCAAGAAGCGTACAGCTTCAGATGGACATACCCCAAGCCTCAAGAAGCGTACAGCTTCAGGATGTCAGTTGCCCCACAGCCTCAGAAGCGTCAGCATCAGGATGGTCAGTCCCTCGCCTCAAGAAGCTACAGCTTCAGGATGGTCCAGTCCCACAGCCACAAGAGCTACAGCTTTCAGGATGGTCCATCCCACAGCCTCAAGAAGCGTACAGCTTCAGGATTGTCAGTCCCTCACCTCAGAAGCCGTACAGCTTCAGGATGGTCAGTCCCTCAGCTAAATAATCGTACAGCTTCGGATGGTCATCCACTCAGCCTCAAGAACTAACCGCTTCAGGATGGTCAGTCCCTCAGCCGTCAAGAAGCGTACAGCTTCAGGATGGTCCAGTTCCTCAGACCTCAAGAAGTCTACAGCTTCAGATGGACATCCTCAGCCTCAAGAAGCGAACAGCTTCAAGGATGTTCATTTCCCTCAGCCATCAAGAAGCCGTACAGCTTCAGGATTGTCAGTCCCTCAGCCGCTAAACGACAGGGGGCTTTTCAGGATGGTCAGTCCCTCAGCCTCAAGAAGCGTACAGCATCCAATGGCCAGTCCCACAGCCTCAAGAAGCGTACAGCTTCAGGATGGTCAGTCCCTCAGCCTCAAGAAGCGTACAGCTTCAGGATGGTCAGTCCCTCAGCCTCAAGAAGCGTACAGCTTCAGGATGGTCATCCCTCACCTCAATAAGCGACATGCTTTCAGATGGTCAGTCCCTCAGCCTCAAGAAGCGTACAGCTTCAGGATGGTCAGTCCCTCAGCCTCAAGAAGCGTACAGCTTCAGGATGGTCAGTCCCTCAGCCTCAAGAAGCGTACAGCTTCAGGATGGTCAGTCCCTCAGTCTCAAGAAGCGTACAGCTTCAGGATGGTCAGTCCCTCAGCCTCAAGAAGCGTACAGCTTCAGGATTGTCAGATCCTCAGCCTCAAAGAAGACGGTACAGAGCTCAGATGGTCAGTCCCTCAGCCTCAAGAAGCGTACAGCTTCAGGATGGTCAGTCCCTCAGCCTCAAGAAGCGTACAGCTTCAGGATGGTCAGTCCCTCAGCCTCAAGAAGCGTACAGCTTCAGGATGGTCAGTCCCTCAGCCTCAAGAAGCGTACAGCTTCAGGATGGTCAGTCCCTCAGCCTCAAGAAGCGTACAGCTTCAGGATGGTCAGTCCCACAGCCTCAAGAAGCGTACAGCTTCAGGATGGTCAGTCCCTCAGCCTCAAGAAGCGTACAGCTTCAGGATGGTCAGACCCTCAGCCTCAAGAAGCGTACAGCTTTTCAGGATGGTCCAGTCCCCTCAGCCTCAAGAACGTACCGCTTCAGGATGGTCAGTCCCCTCAGCCTCAGAAGCGTACACTTCAGGATGGTTCCGTCCCCACCTCAAGAAGCTAACAGCTTCATGATGTCATCCCTCCGCCCAAGAAGCGTACAGCTTCAGGATGGTCAGTCCCTCAGCCTCAAGAAGCGTACAGCTTCAGGATGGTCAGTCCCTCAGCCTCAAGAAGCGTACAGCTTCAGGATGGTCATAGATCACCTCAGCCGCAAGAAGCGTACAGCTTCAGATGGTCATCCCCCCTCAGCCTCAAGAAGCGTACAGCTTCAGGATGTCATTCCTCAGCCTCAAGAATCAGGTACACCACCATGTACACTTCCTCATATGTAACACCACCCGTGTACCTCCTCAGGTAGCCACCACCCATGTACACTCCTCAGGGAACACACCCATGTACGCAACCCTCAGGGAACAACACCATTTGCGATCCTCAGGTAATACACCCATGTACACTCCTCAGGTAACACCACCCATGTACACTCCTCAGGTAACACCACCCATGTACACTCCTCAGGTAACACCACCCATGTACACTCCTCAGGGAACACCACCCATGTACGCTCCTCAGGGAACACCACCCATGTACGCCTCCCTCAGGGGAACAACACCCATGTACGCTCCTCAGGAACACCACCCATGTACCCTCCACAGGAACACACACCCATGTATACTCCTCAGGGAACAACCACCCCAAGTACACTCCTCAGGGAACACCACCCATGTACACTCCTCAGGGAACACCACCCATGTACACTCCTCAGGGAACATCACCCATGTACACTCAGGTAACATCACCCATGTACACTCCTCAGGTAACACCACCCATGTGCGCTCAAGTAACACCACCCATGTACACTCCTCAGTAACCACCACCCATGTACACTCCTCAGGAACACCACCCATGTACGACTCCTCAGGCAACACCACCCATGTACGCTCCTCAAGTAACACCACCCATGTACGCTCCTCAGGGAACACCACCCATGTGCGCTCCTCAAGTAACACCACCCATGTACGCTCCTCAAGTAACACCACCCATGTACGCTCCTCAGGGAACACCACCCATGTACGCTCCTCTGGAACACCACCCATGTACGCTCCTCAGGAACACTACCCCTTGTACGCTCCTCAGGAACACCACCCATTACGCTCTCAGGGAACACCAACCATGTATGCGCTCCTCATGGAACACCACACCCATGTACGCTCCTCAGGGAAGCACCACCCATGTACGCTCCTCAGTGCAAACACCATCCCATGTACACTCCAAAGGGAACACCACCCATGTAACACTCCCTAGGGGAACACCACCCATGACACTCCTCAGGGAACACCACCCTGAACACTCCTCAGGGAACATCACCCATGTTCACTCCTCAGGTAACATCACCCATGTACACTCCTCCAGGTAACATCACCCATGTACACTCCTCAGTAACACCACCCATGTATACTCCACAGGAAACCACACCCATGTATACACAGGAACACCACCCATGTTATACTCCACAGGAACACCACCCATGTACACTCCCTCGGGAACAACCACCCAGTACACTCCTCATTAACACCACCGCATGTACACTCACAGTAACACCAACCCATTAACTCAGGGAACACCCACCATGAACACTCCTCAGTTAACACACCCATGAAAACTCCACAGGTAACACCACCACATGTACACTCCTCAGTAACACCACCATGTACAACTCCTCAGGTAGCACCACCCATGTACACTCCTCAGTAACACAACCCGTGTACACCTCATGTAACACACCACTCATTTACACTCCTCATGGTACACCATCCATTACACTCCTCAGGGAACACCACCCATGTACACTCCTCAGGAACACCACCACATGTACACTCAGGTAAACACCACCCATGACACGCACTCATTAACACCACACATGTACATTCCACAGGAACACCATCCATGTACACTCCTCAGGGAACACCACCCATTGTACACTCCTCAGAACCCACCCATAGACACTCCTCAGGTAACACCAACCCATGTAACACTCCTCAGTACACCACCCATGTACACTCCTCATGTACACCACGCCATATACGCTCCTCAGGTAACAACACCCATGTACACTCCTCAGGTACACACCCACAGTACACTCCTCAGGTAACACCACCCATGTACAATCAGGTAACACCACCCATGTACACTCATCAGGTAACACCACCCATGTACACTCATCAGGTAACACCACCCATATACACTCCTCAGGTAACACCACCCATGTACACTCCTCAGGTAACACCACCCATGTACACTCCTCAGGTAACACCACCCATGTACACTCCTCAGGTAACACCACCCATGTACACTCCTCAGTACACCACCCATGTAAACTCATCAGTAACACCACCCATTGACACTCCTCAGGTAACACCACCCATGTACGCTCCTCAGGGAACACCGCCCATGCACGCACCTCAGGTAACATCACCCATGTACGCTCCTCAGTGAACACCGCCCATGTATCACTCCTCAGTAAACACACTCATGTACACTCCTCAGGAACACCACCCAGTACACTCCTCAGGTAACACCGACACCACCCATATACGCTCCTCAGAACGATCCGCCATGTACGCTCCCTCAGGTACCGAACCACCCATGTACACTCCTCAGGTAACATCAACCATGTACACGCCTCAGAACACCACCCATGTGCACTCTCAGCAGAGTTACATCACCCATGTACACTCCTCAGGTAACATCACCCAGGTACATTCCTCAGGTAACATCACCCAGGTACATTCCTCAGGTAACATCACCCAGGTACATTCCTCAGGTAACATCACCCAGGTACATTCCCCAGGTACATTCCTCAGGTAACATCACCCAGGTACATTCCTCAGGTAAAATCACCCAGACATTCCCCAGGTACATTCCTCAGGTAACACCACCCATGTACACTCCTCAGGTAACACCACCCATGTACACTCCTCAGGGAACACCACCCATGTGCACTCCTCAGGTAACACCACCCATGTGCACTCCTCAGGTAACACCACCCATGTACACTCCTCAGGTAACATCACCCAGGTACATTCCTCAGGTAACATCACCCAGGTACATTCCTCAGGTAACATCACCCAGGTACATTCTCAGGAACATCAACACACACACAATCACAGCACAACAAACTCTGCCAGGTACATTCCTCAGGTAACATCACCAGTACAATTCCCCAGGTACATTCCACAGGTAACAATCCACCCAGGTACTTATCCCTCAGGTAACATCACCACAGGTTCATTCCACAGGTAACATCACCAGGTACATCTCCTCAGGTACCCATCACCCATTACAAATTCCTCAGTTAGCATCACCCAGGTACATTCCTCAGGTAACATCACCCAGGTACATTCCTCAGGTAACATCACCCAGGTACATTCCTCAGGTACATTCCTCAGGTAACATCACCCAGGTACATTCCTCAGGTAACATCACCCAGGTACATTCCTCAGGTAACATCACCCAGGTACATTCCTCAGGTAACATCACCCAGGTACATTCCTCAGGTACATTCCTCAGGTAACATCACCCAGGTACACTCCTCAGGTACATTCCTCAGGTAACATCACCCAGGTACACTTCTCAGGTAACCATCACCCAGGTCATTTCCTCAGGTACATTCCTCCAGGTAACATCACCCAGGTACACTCCCAGTAACATCACCCAGGTACACTCCTCATGTAACATCACCCAGGTACACTCCTCAGTACATCACCCAGTAACACCCGTCATGTAACATCACCCAGTAACATTCCTCAGGTAACATCACCCAGTTACATTCCTCAAGTAACATCACCCAGGTACATTCCTCAGGTAACATCACCCAGGTACATTCCTCAGGTAACATCACCCAGGTACATTCCTCAGGTACATTCCTCAGTAACATCCACCAGGTACCTATCCTCAGGGTAACATCACCCAGGTACATTCCTCAGGTACATTCCTCAGGTAACATCACCCAGGTACACTCCTCAGGTACATTCCTCAGGTAACATCACCCAGGTACACTCCTCAGGTACATTCCTCAGGTAACATCACCCAGTACATTCCTCAGTACATTCCTCAGGTAACATCACCCAGTTACACTCCTCAGTACATTACTCAGGTATCGCCCCAGGTACATTCCCTCAGGTACAATTCCTCAGTAACATCACCCAGGTACAACTCTCAGGTACATTCCTCGGTAACAATCACCCAGGTACACTCCTCAGGTACATTCCTCAGGTAACATCACCCAGGTACATTCCTCAGGTACATTCCTCAGGTAACATCACCCAGGTACATTCCTCAGGTACATTCCACAGGTAAACATCACCCAGGTACATTCCTCAGGTAACATCACCCAGGTACATTCCTCAGGTACATTCCACAGTAACATCACCCAGTACACTCCACAGGTACATTCCACAGTAACTACACCCAGGTACACTCCTCAGGTACATTCCTCAGGTAACATCACCCAGGTACACTCCTCAGGTACATTCCTCAGGTAACATCACCCAGGTACACTCCTCAGTACATTCCTCAAGGTAACACACCAGGTACATTCCTAATGTACATTCCTCAGGTAACATCACCCAGGTACACTCCTCAGTACATTACTCAGGTAACATCACCCAGTACATTCCTCAGTACATTCCACAGTAAACATCACTACCCGTACATTCTCAGTACATTCCTCGGGTAACATCACCCAGTAACACTCCTCAGGTACATTCTCCTCAGGTAACATCACCCAGTTAAGCATTCCTAGGAACATTTCCCAGGTAACATTCACCCAGACATCACCCCGGTACACTCCTCAGTACATTCCACAGTAACATCACCCAGGTACACTCACCGGTACATTTCCACATGTAACATCACCCAGGTACACTCCTCAGGTACATTCCTCAGGTAACACACGCCAGGTACACTCCTCAGGAACATTCTCAGGTACCATCACCAGGTACACTCCTCATGTACATACCTCAGGTAACATCACCCAGGTACCACATCAGGTACATTCCTCAGGTAACATGCACCCAGTACACTCTCAGGGAACAAGTTTGGCGGGGATGGAAAATTTCATTTGTGAGACATCAATGACAATCGGTAAGTTAGTTACAATAGGCAGGTATCATCCTAGCTAAGGTTGACTAGTTGTTCGGTATCGTCTAACTAAGGTTAGGCTAGAATATGATTTAGGGTCAGGTTTGGTAATAGTTTAATTAGGCTTAGGGTTAGTGCTTTGTTTACTAAACGACAAACACAATAGTGGTTTATTAAAACACAGCAATCGCCATTGGGTCATAAAAAACCAACGAATACCAACAAGTTTTGTAAAACACAAGTAGGAAGGGTCTAGAGAAAATTGAAAACAACAAACAATAAGAGGGTTTATAAGCAAAATACAAAAAAAAAAGAGGGTCAATACAAACCGTAAACACCAGTCAATAAAAACGATTTATAAAACTCCGAAACACCAACTAATAAAAGATGCCCTATAAAACAAACGAGAAAGAAGGTTTATAAAAACACTAACCATAAAGGGGGTCCATAAAACAACCCCCCCCAAAAAAAAAAAACACCAGACAGGAGCCCAATAAATCTAGTAACAGTGCCCGACGGAGATTTAACCTCACAAAATTTTAAGCTTACAATAACAGTTTCTGAATTATTTTACTGCGACTGTATAATGTTGGAAATTTCACTGAGAACAAAAATTAAAATTTGATACAAATACAATAACATGAAATAAAATTATAAATATAAATATTATGAATAAAGGAATAAGACATAAAATATTCATAATAGAATAATTAAAATGGAAATAATCGTATAAGTGGTTGGAACATGTAGAGAAGGGAATGAATAGAATGACTTCGAGATGTATATATCCGTGTGGAGGGAAGGCGTAGGGGTCGCTAGGAAAGATGGAAGGGGTCAAGTGGTTGAGTGTGCGAGGGCTTGGACTTATAGCAACAGCGTGAGCATGTCAGATAAGGAGTGAATGAGACAAACAGTTTGTGGAACTTGACGTGTTGGAGTGTGAACAAAGTAACATTTATGAAGGATTCCAGGAAACCGCAGGCCGGACTTGATCTTGAGATGGAAGTAGCAGGTCTGGGCTCTGAAGGAGAGTGTTTTAATGTTGCAATGTTTATTAATCGTAGTGTAAACGCACCCTAGAAGACGTGATGGAGTAAATATTTAAAGTTTTTCTTTTCCGGCCACCCTTGCCGTTGGAGGAGACGGCCGATGTGTAATAATAATCTAAAATAAATATATATATATATATTTATATATATATATATATATATTAACACTGATCTCTGGTCTGATGGAGACTCGAACCTACGAACCTTGGAACAAGGACGCAGTGCTAAACCAACTCACCACATTGGACCAATACCTGATCCAGCTTGCCGCTAGAATTTGATTCAAGACAGCCAGCTTTCAGGGAAAAGGCTTACAGCTTTTCATATCATCCCCTGTATGCATCAACCTTACTAGAGATTTGAACATTGCAAGAAATTCGCAAGAGCAGTGTGGTGAGTTTGGTATAGCACTGCGTACCTTGTTCCAAAGTTCCTAGGTTCGAGTCTCTTCAGCCAGGATCAGTGTTTGGGTATATTTCGCCTGCTCTTGCGGAATTCCTTGCCCACACACACACACACACACACCACACACATCACACAAAAAAAAAAAAAAAAAAACTGTGAAAGAATAGAGAAAATTCTAAGCGCTTCCGAGACTACTCACATATCAAATGTGAGTATTCACAAAAGCGCAATATTCTGAAACACCGTGTTTACTGTGATCAAATAATACAATATATATATATATATATATCATATATATATATATATAAAATATATACGTGCAGAACATGTAAAACTGTGTCAATTAGCAAGAACTCGTTTACAATTAAGTCCTTTTCTCTAGAATTTCTCTTATACATTAAAGATAATTTTTTCATTATGTTGATGTACAAATTTATAAATTTTGGCACAAAGAACATCTTTGGAAACTTACCTAACCTTATTATAACAAGCGCAATTATTTTTAGCCTAACCCAACTAAATATATTTTAAGATTGTTTACAATAATTTAATACTAAACAAACAGTGAAATATATATATATTATATATGTATATATATACAATATAATATTATATATATATATATAATATATATAATATATATATATAGATATATATATATATTTATATTTAAAAGAGCGATAATAAATAATAACAGTTTAACCAAAGTAGTTATTAATAGCTGTTTTTGGACGATGATCTCTTCGAAAGACCCCAGTGGAAACAAGTCAACTGACTTTTGTTTTTTGTTATTCTAAGCTAACAGTATGTATTATAATGGTGCTTATGTTACCTGTCCTAAATAAATTTACCTGCCTCTTACGGCGTCCACTTGGCTCGTCTTGGTCACGTCAAAGTCCCCGTTGACCACATTAAATAATCTCAAGATATTCCTTCCTCCGGCCGCAATTAGTTAATTCTCTGCGCTGTTCCACTGTACGACACTAGGTGGCGAAACGCGTGCAACATCTACTCGTGTCAAGGGAGAATTATGCAGCTCCATCTCCAACCACCCCTTCAGGTCGCGATTTTCTTTCAAAACAATGCAACGCGAAACATTTTTCTAGAGGGAAGTGAGTTTAACGCCAAGTGGTCGCTGCTGCAAGAATCACTTGTCAAATTTGCAGCCAATTTGCAAATCTAAACACCCGATTTCCTTTTCTACTGATCAACATTACGAGTAACGCTGTGGCTATCAAATACCAATTTTTACCTTGACGAATCAACAATTTACCGATAACATTACTTAGGTCGAGTTTGGAAGTAGCACTTTTGTACAGGTCAGGACATTTATTATAGGAAACGTTTCGCGAAGAGTACGTAAGTATGCTTTTTCACAACATATTTTGTCGTATCACAACCATAACTATTTCACATTACCTATAACAACTGCCACCTGGAGACAATTGAAAGAAATCCAAGACTCTATCACTTCAAAAGTGAAACTGGAAGTATAATGATTTGTCTGGGCGCAATGCCTCAACAATATTACTTTCCCACACCATATATTAATATATGCAATAAAGCCTATGTTATTCACTTAGTATCAGGCATCTCATGATAAATAACGGCTTATGTTTCAGCAGAACGCAAAATTCTTCGAGTTTCAAGCCTGTCTACACACACAAGGGTCAACTGAGGCACTTGTACCCTCACCTCCATCTTAACAGAACAATGGCTATCAATCTCTCTCCACACCTCAAGTTCTCACGTCAATAACAGTTATAAAAAGGGAACTTCTCGTAAAAAAACCGGCTATTGTTATCAATAAAGATACACAACACTAGTGGGGTTTAAAGCTTGTTCACTACACCAAACATCCTAAGGCTTTAACCTCTAAAACAGCCATGACGTAATTCTCATCATGTACACAGATCAAACACTTCCCGGGTGTGTGTATCATGCGTACACTTGCACAAGTCCAACTAACTGAGTTTTATTGCGCCCAGAACTGAGGAGTGTGTTTCCGCCCACATGGCCCCTCCACCAGTCATGGCTTTTATTGGCTAATTCCCTGAATTTAACAATCGTTTCTTTAATTTTAGATATTATTATTTTAAATTTAATACGACTTACTTGAGGTTATTCATGTAATATAATTATACATCTTTAAATTGCATAGCCTCAATTTTTAAATCAGTCTACACGCAAAAACTACAACAAAAAATGCATTTCTAAGAAATAAAATATAATCAAATTAAAAAAAATGCATTTCAAAAAAGTAATGAAAAATTAAGAATGACTTATGATGGAGTAATATAAAATATATCATTATCATTATACTGTTATCATCATTATTTATATTATTAATTCCGTCTAATTAGTACAGCGCTATGCAAGAAATAATTAAAAACTATTATGAGGGAGCGCTAAACCTGGAGAGTTATACAGACCCTGGGGAACTGGAAGAGACAGTTTTGATCCTAGGAAAAGGAAGACAGGGTTAATTCCTTGATCAAGAGCCCCCTGACTAGCCTCAAGAGCACCCCCCCCCCTCCTCTCCTTACTTTCCTAAATACTTTTTAATACTTGTAAACGTGTAATACATCCTCTCTAACCGCGGAGGTCTAGTTCCTGAAACACCGCCCTGAACTCACCTGAACCACCCAACAGTTATGGATGTCTGCGACGTCTGCTCAAGAAACATTAGTGTTAGTTGGCTCGCTCTCGCTATTTTTTTTTTTTTTTTTTTTTTTTACAACAGGTTTGACAAGGATAAGGAATCCCAGCTTATTGACAACTATTTACCAGTTTAAGGATTCCCAACTTTTTGGCAAGCTAAGAAGCTGTTACACATCAGCTCATTTTGAAAGCATTTTTATTGTTAAGAGACATATCAAGTAGGGAACAGATGAAGTTGGAGCCACGGTGGCCAGCATTTTGTGTTTATTTGATCAACTGACTTTATCTCTTGACATCATTAAGCTGTACGAATGTGTTCCATACTCGAGGCATCCCCTGGTATGTATGATCTCAGATGAGTGAATGTTCTGGAGAAGGTACAGCCAGAGTGAAGTTCGCTTTTCAGCCCTCCCTTGTGGCATAAAAGCTTGTTTCACACTCTGTCCTCGAAGTGATCCAAGTGTGGCATTTTGACAATATTTGCCTTGTACATAACAGTAAGGCCACCCGCCATCCTCCTATGTAGAAGGCTCTGCTGAAATGACAGATCTAATCCAGATGGTCCAGGCGAAGAGATGAGACATCTTGCTTTATCTCTGCTCTGTCAAGCAGCCGCAGATGAAGAGGGGCGCAGCAGACCAAGAAAGTGGAGCATACTCAAGGTGACGAACTTGTGCCTCTACAGAATTTTGCAACCCCTCCCTACTGCAAGCAATGCAGATACAGCTGAAGTGCGTAAGCTTCCTGGCTAGCCTTGTTTGCAAGTTTTACAATATGATCTTCAGTTAGTTTGGGAGTCAAATTTCACCCCAAGGATATCAATTTCTTCCCAGGTGCCACCCTCCCATTCTACTCACTTCCGTGCCTGGTGTCTGTATCAAGTCTTTTATCCAGAACATCTCGGCCTGCGTCCTCCCACTGCCACAGTGACACATTTTACCACACCATTAAAGCCATCGTTTTTGTCTACTTTTCGCTTTAGTAAACATAAACTTGGATTCAGAGTCGTTGCCCAAGACTGACGCCAACACTTGCAGCCGTGAACATTAGCGGTAAAAAGATTTTGCGAACAACCAGCAGCGTGAAGATTCCGCGACATGATAGAACTCCATTAATTTACTAAAGAAAAACGTAGTGGAAAAACGCTATTCATACCTAGAAATACCTCCTACGTTCTTGGGGGGGGGGGGGGGGTTGTTTTAATATTCGTACAAAAAATCTAATTTACATTTGGTCAAATGTTGTAGGAAAACAATGGCAGCCACGACAGATGGATTTGGTTACCAGTTTGTAAACGACAGAGACGAGCTTGGTGAATGAAGTTTAAAGTAATAACAAGATAATCAAGATGAAGAAGAATAATGTGAAGCCTCGCCAGCTAACCTCGGAAACCTCGATAAAGGTATTTATTTCTCTGTTTACTGCGTCTGCTTGAACGTCCGATTGCCTTCTCTAGTGAATGATGATTTCCAACGTAAGTTTTCATATACCTAATACCATTATGTGCTTATTAGCATTATTATATGCTTGGGGAAGGGATAAGCCCTGTGGGTGGTGGGGGGGTCATACATGTCTGAATAAAGATAATCGAGTTTTGATTTAAGGAGGGTGTATCAGATACTTTGAAACAATAACATTCACCAACGACAAAAACTTACCTTGAAGGAAGAATCAGCAAGCTCTGCTCTAGTGAGACATCACACAGCTCTGTGGTGAGACAACAGCACACAGCTCTGTGGTGATACACAGCACACTGCTCTGTGGTGAGACACAGCACACTGCTCTGTGGTGATACAACAGCCACACTGCTTCTGTGTGAAACACAGCACAGCTGCCTGTTGAGACACAAGCACAGGCTCAGTGGTGAACACACAGCACAATACCCTTGATGATGCAACAGCACACAGCTCTGTGGAGACACACAGCATACTGCTCTGTGGTGATACACAAGCACAACTGCTCTTATGGTGAGACAGCACACTGTTCTGTGTGATACACATCACACGCTCTGTGGTGAGACACAGCACACTGCGTCAGTGGTGATCACATCACACTGCTCTGTGGTGAGACACAGCACACTGCTCGTGGTGAGACACACACACTGCCTGTGGAGATACACATGCACACTGCTCTGTGGTGATACACAGCACACTGCCTGTGGGTGAGACACAGCACACTACAGCTTCTGTGGTGATACACAGGCACACTGCTCTGTGGTGAGACACAGCACACCTGCCCTGTGGTGATAAACACAGCACACTGCCTGTGGTGATACACGAGCACACTGCTCTGTGTGACACAGCGCACACTGCTCTCTGTGTGAGACACAGCAACAATACCCTTGATTGATGCACAGCACAACTGCTCTTGGTGACACACAGCATACTGCTCTGTGGTGAACACAGCACACTGCTCTAGGTGGAAACAGCACACTGTTCTGGGTGATACACAGCAACACTGCTCTGTGGTGAACACAGCACACTGTTCTGTGTGATACACAGCAACACTGCTCTGTGGTGATACACAGCACACTGCTGTGCTACTGTGGTGATAGCGCACAGCACACTGCTCTGTGGTGACCACAGCACGACTGTGGCTCTAGTGAAACAGCACACTGTTCTGTGGTGATACACAGCACACGCTCTGTGGTGATACACAGCACACTGTTCTGTGGTGATACACATAGCACACTGCTTCGAGGTGATACACAGCACACTGCTCGTGGTGAATACACACACACTGGCTCTGTGTGACACAGGAGCACACTGCTCTAGTGAGACAGCACACTGTCTGTGGAGATACACAGCACACGCCTGTGTGATACACAGCACACTGCTCTGTGGTGACACAGAGCACACTGCTCTAGGTGAGACAGCACACTGTTCTGTGGTGATACACAGCACACTGCTCTGTGGTGATACACAGCATACTGCTCTGTGGTGATACACAGCACACTGCTCTGTGGTGACACACAGCACACTGCTCTAGGTGAGACAGCACACTGTTCTGTGGTGATACACAGCACACTGCTCTGTGGTGATAACACAGCACACTGTTTCGTGGTGATGACACCACACTGCCTCTGTGGTGATACACACACACTGCTCTGTGGTGATACACCAGCACACTGCTCTGTGGTACAACAGAGCAACACTGCACTACTAGGTGAGACAGCACACTTTCTGTGGTGATACACAGCACACTGCTCTGTGGTGATACACACACACTGCTCAGTGGTGATACACAGCACACTGCTCAGTGTGATACACAGCACACTGCTCTGTGGTGATACAACAGCACACTGCTCGTGAGATACACAGCACACTGCCTCTGTGGTGATACACAGCCACTGCTCTTGGTGATACACAGCACAACTGCTCCTGTGGAGATACACAAGCACCCTGCTCTGTGGAATACACAGCACACGCCCTGTGGTGATACACAGCACAACACTTCTCTGTGGTGATACACAGCACACTGCGCTGTGGAGATACACATCAATCTCTCTGTGGTGAGACGCACACTGCTCTGTGGTGATACACAGCACATCAGCTCTGAGGTGATACACAGCACCCTGCTCTGTGTGATACACAGCACACTGCCTGTTTAGATACACATCACCCTGCCTGTGAGATACAACAGCATCACACCTGTTTCTGTTGTGAGACACAGCACACCTGCTCTATGGTGAAACACAGCACACTGCTCTGTGTAGATACACAGACATTGCTCTGTGGTGATACCATCACACTGACTCCTGTGTAGAGACCGCAACACTGCTCTGTGGTGATACAGCACACTGCTCCTGTGGTGATAGCACCGCACACTTGCCTCTGTGGTGATACAGCACACTTGCCTGTGGTGATACACAGCACACTGCTCTTGTGTGATACACATCACACTGCTCTGTGTTGATAAACAGCACACTGCTTCTGTGGTGAACACAGCACACTGCTCTGTGTGATACACTGCACACCGCTCTGTGGTGATACACAGCACACTGCTCTGTGTGAGAACACAACACAACTGTTCCTGTGGGTGAGACGGCACACTGCTCCTGTGGAGATCACACAGCACACTGCTCTGTGGTGATACACAGCACACTTGCCTGTGGGTGATACACCAGCAACACTGCTCTGTGTTATACACAGCCACACTGCTCTTTGGAGATACACAGCACACTGCTCTGTGGTGAATACACAGTCATCACTGCTCTGTGGTGATACACAGCACACTGATCTGTGGTGGATACACAGCACCCTGCTCTGTGAGATACACAGCACACTGCTCACTTGCTTCTGTGGAGATACATCAGCACTACTGCTCTGTGTGATACACAGCACCTGCTCTGTGGTGAAACACATCACACTGCTCAGATGGTGATACACAGCACACTGCTCTGTGGAATACACATCACACTGCTCTGGTGTGATAACACCAGCAACGTTCTGTGGTGAGACGGCACTACTGCTCTGTGTGATACACAGCAACACTGCTCTGTGAGATACACAGCACACCTGCCACTGTGTGATACCAGCACACTGCTCTGTGTATACACAGCACACAGCACTGTGCTGATACCCAGCACACTGCCTCTGTGCTGATACAGCAGCACACTGCTTTCTGTGCCTGATACACAGCACACTGCTCTAGCTATACACAGCACCACTGCTCTGGTGGTGTATACACTGCACACTGCTCTGTTGTGATACACAAGCACACTGCTCTGTGTGATACACAGCACACTGCTCTGTGGTGAAACACAGCACACTGTCGAGGTTCATACCAGCACACTGCTCTGTGGTATACACAGCACACAGCTCCTGTGGTGACAACACAGCACACTTCCTCCTTGGTGATACACAGCACACTGCTCTGTGTGATACACACAACACTGCCTCTGTGGTGATAACACAGCACCTGCTCTGTGGTGATACACAGCACACTGTCTCTGTGGTGATACAAGCACACTGCTCTGTGGTGATACCCTCACACTACTCTGTGGTGATACACAGCACACTTCACTGTTGGTGATACACAGCACTACAGCTTCTGAGGTTATACACAGCACACTGCTTTGTTTAGATACACAGCACACTTCTCTGTGGTGATACACAGCACAACTGCTCTGTGGTGGATACACAGCAACACTTCTCTGTGGTGAAACACAGAACACTGCACTGTGTTGATACACAGCACACTGCTCTGTGGGGTGATACACAGCACACAGCTCTGTTGTGATACACAGCACAACACTGCTCAGAGGAGATACACATCACACTGCTCTGTGGTGATACACAGCAACACCAGCCTCAGTGGTGATACACAGCACACTGCTTCTGGGTGATACACTAAAATTGGATCAGCAGAAGCAGTCGAGACTAATAGACAGTGCGATTCAGTTCATTCCACATTTGAGTTTTGATGTGGTCATCCTCAGCCTCAAGAAGCGACATGCTTCAGGATGGTCAGCCCTCAGCCTCAGAGAAGCGTACAGCTTCAGGATGGTCAGTCCAACAGCCTCAAAAGCGTACAGGCTCAGATGGTCAGTCCCTCAGCCTCAATAGGCGTACACTTCAGGATGGTCAGTCCCCACCGTCAATAACGTACAGCTTCAGAGATGTCATCCCTCAGCCTCAAGAGCGTACAGCTTCAGTATTGTCAGTCCCCTCACTCAAGAAGCTCCAGCTTCAGGATGGTCAGTTCCTCAGCCTCAAGAAAGCGTACAGCTTCAGGGGGGTCAGTCCCACAGCCACAAGAAAGCGTACAGCTCAGATGGTCCATCCCTCAGCCTCAAGAAGCGTACAGCTTCAGATGGACATACCCCAAGCCTCAAGAAGCGTACAGCTTCAGGATGTCAGTTGCCCCACAGCCTCAGAAGCGTCAGCATCAGGATGGTCAGTCCCTCGCCTCAAGAAGCTACAGCTTCAGGATGGTCCAGTCCCACAGCCACAAGAGCTACAGCTTTCAGGATGGTCCATCCCACAGCCTCAAGAAGCGTACAGCTTCAGGATTGTCAGTCCCTCACCTCAGAAGCCGTACAGCTTCAGGATGGTCAGTCCCTCAGCTAAATAATCGTACAGCTTCGGATGGTCATCCACTCAGCCTCAAGAACTAACCGCTTCAGGATGGTCAGTCCCTCAGCCGTCAAGAAGCGTACAGCTTCAGGATGGTCCAGTTCCTCAGACCTCAAGAAGTCTACAGCTTCAGATGGACATCCTCAGCCTCAAGAAGCGAACAGCTTCAAGGATGTTCATTTCCCTCAGCCATCAAGAAGCCGTACAGCTTCAGGATTGTCAGTCCCTCAGCCGCTAAACGACAGGGGGCTTTTCAGGATGGTCAGTCCCTCAGCCTCAAGAAGCGTACAGCTTCACGATGGTCAGTCCCACAGCCTCAAGAAGCGTACAGCTTCAGGATGGTCAGTCCCTCAGCCTCAAGAAGCGTACAGCTTCAGGATGGTCAGTCCCTCAGCCTCAAGAAGCGTACAGCTTCAGGATGGTCATCCCTCACCTCAATAAGCGACATGCTTTCAGATGGTCAGTCCCTCAGCCTCAAGAAGCGTACAGCTTCAGGATGGTCAGTCCCTCAGCCTCAAGAAGCGTACAGCTTCAGGATGGTCAGTCCCTCAGCCTCAAGAAGCGTACAGCTTCAGGATGGTCAGTCCCTCAGTCTCAAGAAGCGTACAGCTTCAGGATGGTCAGTCCCTCAGCCTCAAGAAGCGTACAGCTTCAGGATGGTCAGATCCTCAGCCTCAAAGAAGACGGTACAGAGCTCAGATGGTCAGTCCCTCAGCCTCAAGAAGCGTACAGCTTCAGGATGGTCAGTCCCTCAGCCTCAAGAAGCGTACAGCTTCAGGATGGTCAGTCCCTCAGCCTCAAGAAGCGTACAGCTTCAGGATGGTCAGTCCCTCAGCCTCAAGAAGCGTACAGCTTCAGGATGGTCAGTCCCTCAGCCTCAAGAAGCGTACAGCTTCAGGATGGTCAGTCCCACAGCCTCAAGAAGCGTACAGCTTCAGGATGGTCAGTCCCTCAGCCTCAAGAAGCGTACAGCTTCAGGATGGTCAGACCCTCAGCCTCAAGAAGCGTACAGCTTTTCAGGATGGTCCAGTCCCCTCAGCCTCAAGAACGTACCGCTTCAGGATGGTCAGTCCCCTCAGCCTCAGAAGCGTACACTTCAGGATGGTTCCGTCCCCACCTCAAGAAGCTAACAGCTTCATGATGTCATCCCTCCGCCTCAAGAAGCGTACAGCTTCAGGATGGTCAGTCCCTCAGCCTCAAGAAGCGTACAGCTTCAGGATGGTCAGTCCCTCAGCCTCAAGAAGCGTACAGCTTCAGGATGGTCATAGATCACCTCAGCCGCAAGAAGCGTACAGCTTCAGATGGTCATCCCCCCTCAGCCTCAAGAAGCGTACAGCTTCAGGATGTCATTCCTCAGCACACTTCCCCCTCCACACAGACACACAGACAGACACACAGACACACACACACACACACACACACACACACACACACATACACCTGTAACCAAAATAAGGTGAGTACGCAGTGTAGTAAACGAGTAGTTTATGTGTCCATAAAAGACTTTTCTCTCTCTCTGTTAAGTAAGGGTGTATCACAGTGACGGAAAATACCTGCACTGGCTTGGACATTTCTCTAAACGGGATTACGAGATCCCACTGTTAGGACTCCAGCTCACAGGTTATGGATGAAGTCTTGAGTACCAGTCTGGGTACTTACCTGTAGGTATTACAGAAAGAAATACGTCTTGAAGGTGTTGACCTTCTTTGAGGTAAAAATGTGATGGGGCTTCTCCAAAATAAGGAAACCTTAATCAAGAGGGACCAAAGAGTCAGAAGTCTGGAGGAAGAAGCTAAAACTGGTGTTTCCAGTATGTGCTGTAACTTGGCAGGTGTCGAAGGGAAGAGCTTGTGAGGCTCTCCTTGATTCTTCTGATACTGGTGATGATCAGGGTTTGGGAAACTTTTTCCTGGAGTCTAGCCTGTAATCATCGCTCTAATCATCAGAAGAGCCCCAGTGGGGGTCTTCTGATGATTACAACGGTCTTACGTAAGAAGAGTGAGTGTGTGTGTGTGTGTATGTAAATTACTTAGGATACCCCCAAACAATGCGACTTATTTCCATTGGAGTCTTTGTAATATCTGTTAAATACAGTAAAATTCAATCATAATTATTAACATCATGAAAAAAATAAACTGAGTAAATCAAATGCGCCATAATGAAATATAATACACGAGAAATGAAAAGAATATCTTTGTCAAATTTAACAGTTGCACGACTGTAAATTATACAAAAAACATCACTCATTTTTTGTGGCTTCATTCATGACAAACATTTTAGTTCTCTTCTTAAACTGGTTCATACTAAGACCGGCTTTGACCTGCCTCGGTCTTGACCACTCCTTTATTACCATGTAGTAGGTGCCAAAACTCTGGTCACCTACTGCACTGTAGGTATTACAAAGCTGTACTTACCTCTCCTTTACCATACTTTGATTCCTATCCTTGACAAAATTTGCTGCAAGGTAATCTAGGCACTGATTGTGAACAATTTTATAAACATGATTCAGTTTCAACTGCTTGATCCGTTATGCAACATTAAGAATTTCCATCAATTTTTATTCATGTTGGCCTTCATGCTGTCTTGCACTCAGCTCCAGGGTGAAGCTCTCCGTCTTATTATAGGTACTTTGCAGTCTTTCAATTTTGTTTGAGCAGAGTACTATGAAGAACAAGAATATTCTAAATAACACTGTATGAAAGCTAGACACAGGGGCCTGAGAGCCTCAGTAGGCAGACAGTGCCTGTCTAAAGAACTTTAATCTGGCATTTGCTGCTTCTGCTTTTTACTTTTTTTTGCTTTTCGTTCTCCTGGCATAAATGGATCGGGGGGGGAAATGCAGAAAAGGATTCCCCCCCCCAAATAAAGAACCGTTTTCATTTTACTTTTTTTTCCCCAAGGTTTTTGGGGAAATCTATTAACCATTTGCTGCGGACTCTAGTTCCAAGGGACACTAGGGTTAGCTGAAAAAACTGTGGGTCTTCCCCCCTGTGGCAAGGAGAGCACGGTAAACTACAACAGCAGAAGTTTACATTTAAAACACCAATGGGCATATTTTTTCCCCCCTTTAACATAGAAAAATAGGCCCCCCCCCCCCAGAAAAAACTCTCTTGGAACCCCACTTTTAATGGCAGGGGTTAGTTTCTGAACTTTTGACCTCAATAATTTTTTTTTCACCTTTCAAAACCCAACTGTGATAGTTTTTGGCCCTTTAATATTTAGGTCTAAACGTGCTAGGAAAACTTTTCCCTCCTGCCCCTCTCCCCTCATGGTCCCCTAACTTTTATGAAGCGGTTCGAGTTGCCTTAAATCTTACGGGATAAGAAGGATAGAGGGTTCGTCCCTTTCCATGGGGCTGGAGAAGGACGCGATGGGCAAAAAGGGAAAACTGACTGTGGGGGGAATGGGACCATAACAAAAAAAGGCCCAATACCCTTATGACTGGGAAAAATTTCACCCTTGTGACTTTTTAATTTGTCACAAATCGGAGCGAAACGTCGTAATAAGCTTCTCTCTCTCTCTCTCTCTCTCTCTCTCCTATGTATGGGTTATTTGTGTTGTGGCTGAGTAACTAAAGAACAGGGCAGGGTACGACTTCACCATGGTACTGGGGCAAGGCTGGGGACGACTGCACCATGGTACTGGACCATGGCGGCCCGTGCCGGCAGACTCACAAAAAAACATTAGCAAGAGCACCCACTGCCCGCTGTTCACCCAATATTCGGTGATGGCGCTCGCAGCTGTGTTATGGCAACCATAATGATGCAACGTTTGCATTTTTACCTCTGCTTTATTTACATATTCCCGGTTAATTCCGCGGCGCTGTGTTGCCAGCCTAAGCCAGCCTCTATGAAAGCCAGGTATAGTGATGCTAGCCCAAGCCAACCTCTGTGAAAGCCATGTATAGTGATACTAGCCCAAGCCAACCTGTGAAAGCCAGATATAGTGTTACTAGCCCAAGCCAGCCTTTGAGATACATATATAGCGTTGCTACCTCTGAGAACCAGGTTTAGTGATGCCAGTCCAAGCCATCTTGTATGAGAGCCATATATAGTGTTATCCCAAGCCAGCCTCTGTGAAAACCAGGTTTAGTGGTGTTATCCCAAGCCAGCCTCTGTGAAAACCAGGTTTAGTGGTGTTATCCCAAGCCAGCCTCTATGAGAGACAGGTAAGGTGTTACTAACACAGTCCCGCTTCTATGAGATCCAACCTCCTCTCAAGGGAAGTTCCTTGACGCTTGCGAGGGACTCTTGACCTAGGAAATTGGATCTGTGCTCCAGTTCCCTGAATTGAGCCTGAATACGATCCATCTTCCCCCTACATGCGCTGTATAATCCTACGGGTTTAGCCCTCCCCCATGATTACAATAATAATAATAATACGAGATTCAAAAAATAGAGCACAAGTGATGTAACAGGACAAGGCATCCACCATATTACCTGTCAAGCCAGTAAGTTGCAGCAAGACGGTCTCAAGTTGAAAGATTTATGAAGGTCCAGAAACCTGAAATTTTGTGGGTATTGAAAAGATGCAGAAAACAGTACTGAATATTTTAAAACCCTCCTGTAGAAAAAGATCATGGAGAGTAGTGGCGACAATCAGTAGTAGCGCACCAACAGTGGAGAGGTAGCAACAATCAGTGGTGGGGTAGCAACAATCAGTGGTAGGGTAGCAACAATCAGTGGTAGGGTAGCAACAACCAGTGGTGGGGTAGCAACAATCAGTGGTGGGGTAGCAACAATCAGTGGTGGGGCAGCAACAATCAGTGGTGGGTAGCAACAATCAGGGTGGGGGTAAGCAACAATCATGGTGGGGTAGCAACAATCAGTGGTGGGGTAGCAACAATCAGTGGTGGGGTAGCAACAATCAGTGGTGGGGTAGCAACAATCAGTGGTGGGGTAGCAACAATCAGTGGTGGGGTAGCATCAATGGGGGGTAGCAACAATCAGTGGTGGGTAGCAACAATCAGTGGTGGGGTAAACAACAATCAGTGGTGGGGTAGCAACAGTGGTGGGGTAGGGAACAGTGGTGGGGTAGCAACAATCATGGTGGGGTAGAAACCAAACAGGGGGGTGGGTAGCAACAAAACAGTGGTGGGGTAGCAACAATCAGTGGGGGGGTAGCAACAGTGGTGGGGTAGCAACAATCAGTGGTGGGTTTTGCAACAATCAGTGGGGGGGGTAGCAACAATCAGTGGTGGGGTAGCAACAATCAGTGGTGGGGTAGCAACAATCAGTGGTGGGTAGCAACAATTTAGTGGTGGGTAGGCAACAATCAGTGGTGGGGTAGCAACAGTGGTGGGGTAGCAACAGTGGTGGGGTAGCAACAATCAGTGGTGGGGTAGAAACAATCAGTGGTGGGGTAGCAACAATCAGTGGTGGGGTAGCAACAATCAGTGGTGGGGTAGCAACAGTGGTGGGGTAGCAACAGTGGTGGGGCATCAACAATCAGTGGTGGGGTAGCAACAATCAGTGGTGGGGTAGCAACAATCAGTGGTGGGGCAGCAACAATCAGTGGTAGGGTAGCAACAATCAGTGGTGGGGTAACAATCAGTGGTGGGGTAGCAACAATCAGTGGTGGGGCAGCAACAATCCAGTGGTAGGGTAGCAACAATCAGTGGTAGGGTAGCCACAATCATGGTGGGTAAGCAAAAATCAGGGTGGGGTAGCAACAATCAGTGGTAGGGTAGCAACAATAAGTGGTGGGGTAGCAACAATCAGTGGTGGGGTAGCAACAATCAGTGGTGGGGTAGCAACAATCAGTGGTGGGGTAGCAACAATCAGTGGTGGGGTAGCAACAATCAGTGGTAAAGGGGAGCAAACAATAAGTGGTGGGGTAGCAACAATCAGTGGTGGGGTAGCAACAGAGGTGGGGTAGCAACAATCAGTGGTGGGGTAGCAACAGTGGTGGGGCAGCAACAATCAGTGGTGGGTAGCAACAATCAGGGGGTGGGGTAGCAACAATCCCGTGGGAGGGAGCAACAATCATGTGGTGGGGTAGCAACAGTGGGGGGGAGCAACAATCAGAGGTGGGTAAACAACAATCGTGGTGGGGTAGCAACAATCAGTGGGGGAGTAGCAACAATCAGTGGTAGGGTAGCAACAATCACTGGTGGCGCAGCAACAGTGGAGAGGTAGCAACAATCAGTGGTGGGGTAGCAACAATCAGTGGTGGGGTTGCAACAATCAGTGGTAGGGTAGAAACAATCAGTGGAGGGGTAGCAACAATCAGTGGTGGTGCAGCAACAGTGGAGGGGTAGCAACAATCAGTGGTGGGGTAGCAACAATCAGTGGTGGGGTAGCAACAATCAGTGGTAGGGTAGCAACAATCACTGGTGGTGCAGCAACAGTGGAGGGGTAGCAACAATCAGTGAGGTAGCAACAATCAGTGCTAGGGTGGCAACAAACAGTGCCAGGGTGGCAACAATCAGTGGTAGGGTGGAAAACAATCAGTGGTAGGGTAGCAACAATCAGTGGTGGAGTAGCAACAATCAAGTTGTGGGGTACCAACAATCAGTGGTACGGTAGCAACAGTGGTGGGGTAGCAACAATCATTGGTGGGGAAGCAACAGTCAATGGTAGGGTAGCAACAATCAGTGGTGGGGCAGCAACTATCAGTGATGGGGTAGAAACAGTGGAGGGGTAGCAACAATCAGTGGTGGGGTAGCAACAATCAGTGGTGGGGTAGCAACAATCAGTGGGGTAGCAACAATCAGTGGTGGGGTAGCAACAATCAGTGGTGGGCAGCAACAATCAGTGGTGGGGTAGCAACAATCAGTGGTGGGGTAGCAACAATCAGTGGTAGGGTAGCAACAATCAGTGGTGGGGTAGCAACAATCAGTGGTGGGGTAGCAACAATCAGAGGTGGGGTAGCAACAATCAGTGGTGGGGTAGCAACAATCAGTGGTGGAGTAGCAACAATCAGTGGTAGGGTAGCAACAATCACTGGTGGCGCAGCAACAGCGGAGAGGTAGCAACAATCAGTGGTGGGGTAGCAACAATCAGTGGTGAGGTTGCAACAATCAGTGGTGGTGCAGCAACAGTGGAGGGGTAGCAACAATCAGTGGTGGGGTAGCAACAATCAGTGGTGGGGTAGCAACAATCAGTGGTAGGGTAGCAACAATCACTGGTGGTGCAGCAACAGTGGAGGGGTAGCAACAATCAGTGGGGTAGCAACAATCAGTGGTAGGGTGGCAACAAACAGTGCCAGGGTGGCAACAATCAGTGGTAGGGTGGAAAACAATCAGTGGTAGGGTAGCAACAATCAGTGGTGGGGTAGCAACAATCAAGTTGTGGGGTACCAACAATCAGTGGTACGGTAGCAACAGTGGTGGGGTAGCAACAATCATTGGTGGGGAAGCAACAGTCAATGGTAGGGTAGCAACAATCAGTGGTGGGGCAGCAACTATCAGTGATGGGGTAGAAACAATGGAGGGGTAGCAACAATCAGTGGTGGAGTAGCATCAGTGGTGTGGTAGCAACAATCAGTGGTGGGGTAGCAACGATCAGTGGTAGAGTAGCAGCAATCATTGGGGGTAGCATCAATGGTAGGGTAGCAACAATAACGAGCAGGGTGTTGAAAGAGGCTCGCCCTCGCATCATTCACTCAGCAAGGTCTTCCTGCTTGCCCAGGCCTTCAGTCTTCTCTCTCGTAGGAGGCAAAGATAATGGTGGTGTTGGCGTTGGTAGTGTGACGATGGTGGTGGTGGTGGTGCGACGATGGTAGTGGTGTGGCGATGGTGGTGGTGTGACGATAGTGGTGGTGTGACGATGGTGGTGGTGGTGGTGTGGCGATGGTGGTGGTGGTGTGACGATGGTGGTGGTGGGGTGACGATGGTGGTGGTGGTGGGTGGGGTAGTGTTGGTGTGGTGTGGCGATGGTAGTGTTTGTGGTGGTGGTGGTGGTGGTGTGACGATGGTGGTGGTGGTGTGACGATGGTGGTGTTGGGGTGGTGTGGCGATGGTAGTGTTGGTGGTGGTGGTGGTGGGTGACGATGGTGGTGGTGGTGTGACGATGGTGGTGTTGGTGGGGGTGTGGCGATGGTAGTGTTGGTGGTGGTGGTGTGACGATGGTGGTGGTGGTGGTGTGACGATGGTGGTGGTGGTGTGTGACGAAGGTGGTGTTGGTGGGTGTGACGATGGTGGTGTTGGTGGGGTGACGATGGTGGTTTTTGGTGGTGTGACGATGGTGGTGGTGGGGGTGTGACGATGGTGGTGGTGGTGGTGTGACGATGGTGGTGGTGGTGTGACGATGGGGTGGTGGTGTGAGAATGGTTGGGGTGGTGTGGCGATGGTAGTGTTGGTGGTGGTGTGGCGATGGGAGTGTTTGTGGGGGTGGTGGTGGGGGTGTGACGATGGTGGTGGGTGTGTGACGATGGTGGTGTTGGGGGTGGTGGGGGCGAAGGTAGTGTTGGTGGTGGTGGGGTGGTTTTGACGATGGTGGTGGTGGTGTGACGATGGTGTGTTTGGTGGTGGTGTGCGATGGTAGTGTTGGTGGTGGTGGTGTGACGATGGTGGTTGGTGGGGGTGTGACGAAAGGGGGTGGTGGTGGTGTGACGATGGGGGTGGTGGGGGTTGACGATGGTGGTGTTTGGTGGTGTGACGATGGTAGGTGTTGGGTTGGGGGACGATGGTGGTGTTGGTGTGTGACGATGGTGGTGTTGGTGGTTTTGACGATGGTGGGTGTGACGATGGTGGTGGTGGTTGTGACGATGGTTGTGGTGGTGTGACGATGGTTGTGGTTTGGTGTGACGATGGTGGTGTTGGGGGTGGTGGTGGTGGTGTGACGATGGTGGTGTTGGTGGTGGTGTGGCGATGGGTAGTGTGGTGGTGGTGGTGTGACGATGGTGGTGGTGGTGGTGTGACGATTTGGTGTGTTGGGGGTGTGACGAAGGTGGTGATGGTTGTAGGTGTGTGACGATGGGGGTGGTGGTGTTGGTGGCTTTAAAGGTGGTGGTGGTGTTGGGGGCGTGACGATGGTGTGGTGGTGTTGGTGGGGTGACGATGGTGGTGGTGTTGGTGGTGTGACGATGGTGGTTTGGGGGTGGTGTGGTGGTGTGACGATGGTGGGGGGCGTTGGTGGTGTGACGTGGTGGTGGTGGGCGTTGGTGGGTGACGAAAGGGTGGTGGGTTGGTGGTTTTGACGATGGGGTGGTGGTTTGGGGTTGACGATGGGGGTGGTGGTGGTGTTGGTGGTGTGACGATGGGGGTGGTGGTGTTGGTGTGTGACGATGGTGGTGGTGGTGGTTGGTGGTGTGACGATGGTGGGGGGTGGTGTGGTGGTGTTGGGGGTATGACTATGGTGAGGTGTTGGTGGTGTGACTATGGTGGTGGTGTTGTGGTGTTTACTTGGTGGTGTGTTGGTGGTGTGACTATGGTGGTTTGGGGTGACTATGGTGGTGGTTGGTGGGGTGACTATGGTGGTGGTGTTGGTGGTGTGACTATGTGGTGGTGTTGGTGGTGTGACTATGGTGGTGGTGTTGGAGGTGTGACATGGTGGTGGTTGTTGGTGGTGTGACTATGGTAGGTGTGGTGGTGTTGGGGGTGTTGGTGGTATGACTATGGTGATTGTGTTGGTGGTGTGACGATGGTGGTGTTTGGGGGGTGTGACGATGGTGGTGTGGTGTTGGGGGTGTTGGTGCGTGACGGTGGGGGGGTGGTGGTGGTGTTGGTGGCGTGACGATGGTGGTGGGGGGTGTTGGGGGGGGGACGATGTTGGGGGGGTGACGATGGTGGTGGTGTGACGATGGTGGGGGGCGGTGTTGGGGGGTGTGACGATGGTGGTGGTGGCGTTGGTGGGGTGACGATGGTGGTGGTGGCGTTTGGGGGTGTGACGATGGTGGTGGTGGCGTTGGTGGTGTGACGATGGTGGTGGGGCGTGGGGGTGTGACGATGGTGGTGGTGGTGTTGGTGGTGTGACGATGGTGGTGGTGGTGTGGTTTTGGTGGTGTTGGTGGTATGACTATGGTGATGGTGTTGGTGGGGTGACAATGGCGGTGGTGGTGGTGTGACTTGGTGGGGGTGTTGTGGTGTGACTTGGTGGTGGTGTTGGTGGTATGACTATGGTGGTGGTGTTGGTGGTAAAGACTATGGTGGTGGTGTTGGTGGTATGACTATGGTGGTGGTGTTGGTGGTATGACTATGGTGGTGGTGTTGGTGGTATGACTATGGGGGTGGTGTTGGGGGTATGACATATGGTGGTGGGGTTGGTGGTGTGACTATGGTGGTTTGGGGTTGGGTGGGGTACTATGGTTTGGTTTAGGTTGGTGGTATGACTATGGTGGTGGGGTTTGTGGTATGACTATGGTGGGGTGTTGGTGGTATGACTATGGTGGTGGTGTTGGTGGTATACTATGGTGGTGGTGGTGTTGGTGGTGTGACTATGGTGGTGGTGTTGGTGGTGTGACTGGGTGGTGGTGTTAGTGGTTGACTATGGTGGTGGTGTTGGTGGTGTGACGAGGGTTTTGGTGTTGGGTATGACTATGGTGGTGGGTTAGTGGTATGACTATGGTGGTGGTGTTGGTGGTATGACTATGGTGGGGTGTTGGTGGTATGACTATGGTGGTGTGACTATGGTGGTGGGTGTTGGTGTGTGACTATGGTGGTGGTGTTGGTGGTAGACTATGGTGTGGGGGTGTTGGTCGTATGACTATGGTGGGGGTGTTGGTGGGATGACTATGGTGGTGGTGTGGTGGGTGTGACTATGGTGGGGGTGTTGGTGGGGGTGACTATGGTGGTGTGGTGTGGTATGACATGTTGGTGGTATGACTATGGTGGTTTGGGGTTGGGGTAATGACTATGGTGGTGGAGTAGTGGTATGACTATGGTGGGTGGTGGTATGGTATGACTATGGTGGTGGTGGTAGGTATGGGCTATGGTGGTGGTGTTGGTGGTGTGACTATGGTGGTTGGGGTTTTGGTGGTGTGACTATGGTGGTGTTTGGTGGTGTGACGATGGTTGTGTGTTTTTTTTAGTGAATGGTAGTGTGATGGTGTTGGTAGTGTGATGGTGGTGTTGGTAGTGTGATAGTGGTGTTGTTAGTGTGTTAGTGGGGTTGGTAGTTGTGATAGTGGTGTTGGTATGTGATAGTGGTGTTGGGAGTGTGATAGTGGTGTTGGTAGTGTGAGTGGTGTTGGTTGTGATAGTGGTGTTGGTAGTGTGATAGTGGGGTTGGTAGTGTGATAGTGGTGTTGGTAGTGTGATAGTGGTGTTGGTAGTGTGATAGTGGGGTTGGTAGTGTGATAGTGGTGTTGGTAGTGTGATAGTGGTGTTGGTAGTGTGATAGTGGTGTTGGTAGTGTGATAGTGGTGCTGGTAGTGTGATAGTGGTGTTGGTAGTGTGATAGTGGTGCTGGTAGTGTGATAGTGGTGCTGGTAGTGTGATAGTGGTGTTGGTAGTGTGGTGTTGGGGGGAAGGCGATGTGGTGGTGGTGGTTGCTAATTTCGAAGGACCAATCTGTAGTTTTACATGTAAGACTGCCTTCTAAGATTCAATCATACTAGTGTGTGGTCTTACACCACTCTGTGGCTTTATCCGGTGTGTGTGTGATTTTGGGTCAGATGAGCACAATAAAACTGAATACAAAATAAAGACCTCTGTTGGTCTGGTGTATTCATCTTCAGTGATGACAGCTCAAAGCACCTCCCGGCTCTCCTAGGGTTTCTTTCAACGTTTGCTGTCTGTATACCAACCATGGCTGAGGAAGGTGATTATAACTAGGGCTAGTACTCGCCCTGAAGACGTATGTGATT
The DNA here is from genome assembly GCF_026875155.1 of Cherax quadricarinatus. Classification (NCBI taxonomy): domain Eukaryota; kingdom Metazoa; phylum Arthropoda; class Malacostraca; order Decapoda; family Parastacidae; genus Cherax; species Cherax quadricarinatus. Next base: position 46,328,356 of record NC_069413.1, on the reverse strand, counting down.
CCAGTATGTTAGGTATATCACCTGAAGTCATGGGCAGCCCTTACCTGTGCTTTAGGGCTTGGCCCGCCCCCTCACGGCTTCGAATGGTTAGCCCTATTCACCTAACATCGACCCAGGCACTGCAGTGGTATTAAGCGGATATTGGGTAGAATAGTGACTTATCTGGCTCATTGTAATGACAGTCGGTGACGTTACTATGTCAAAGAGACCGCTATTGATGGCTTGATATGCGTAGTGACGTCGTGGAGTCTTCACTTCAGTCGTGTACTTGGCACACGTCGCCTGACGACTATCACTCACTAATAGTCTGTAATTATTCACGGCAGGAAGAGTGTCTTCAGTCTCCCTGGAGACTGTCAAGTGCCCAACATGGGTTTCGTATGCACAAAAAACATCCATGAATGTTTCTGGGTTCCACGCAGTGTGGGTGTGGCCAAGCCAGGTAGCACCCTGGTCACTTCGTCACGTGTGTACAGTCAATTCAAACTGCAATCCGCCTATTGCAACCTCCGCCCTCCTTTTATGGGTAATGATCTGCTGACCCGATGTTCAGAGGCGTAGACGCCAGATCAGGTGACTCAACGGAATCCAAAGGAGCGAATTCCTTGAGTCTAAGATGCTGGCAACTGTCCTCCTTGAACAGTGCTCCTAGAAATATATCAGTTTTAAGAGCAAATTATTTTGAATTTTTCCCGGTCTTGAGAAATAGCAATTTCCTCAGACAAACACATGTTCATAAAATCCCGTAAGAATGTAAAATTCTGCTTGACGCGTGTGGATATTGGGTGTCGATCTTATCTACTCTGCATCTTCAATCCCATTAGAAGGTGTCTGATTTTGCAGGGTCAGAAACACGTGTTAAGATAAATGGGCATTTCTGGGGTGTTGCAATTTAAAACGGCTGAGTGCAAGATGCTTGGTGATAAGACATGTGAGCTTACTTCATCTCTACTAGTGCAAAAAAGAATAGAGAATGAAAACTCTCATGCACACTCCTGCTCTCTCCTGGAGAGAGGGTTCTTAACTCCCTTGAGAGGGATCGCTGCCCCATGAAAGGGAAGTTGACGCCCTACCGGGGCCGGAGAAATATTTCTCCACAGGTGTTGTGGTGGTGGTGTTGTAAGTGATGGATGGTGGGCATTGGTGGTCATGGGTGGTAGTGCTGGTTGTGTGTGGTGATGATGAGCGGTTGTGGATGTTAGTGATGGTGGTAGTGGTAACAGTAGTACCACGATTGGTGGTAGTGTTGGTAGGGTGGTAGTGTTAGTAGTAGTGGTAGTGTTAGTGGTAATATTAGTAGTAGTAGAAGTAGTGGTAATTTTAGTAGTAATAGTAGTAGTAGTGGTGGTGGTAGTGGTAGTGTTAGTAGTAGTAGTGGTGGCAGTAGTGTTAGTAGTAGTGGTGGTATTAGTGTTAGTAGTAGTAGGGGTACCGCTAGTAGTAGTAATAGTGGTAGTGGTGGCGGCGGTGGCGGTAGTAGTAGTAATATTTACAGAGCGTCTTGAAGGGTATTCCACCTGGCAACTAGACTAGGAAGGTCTTCTACCAGTGTCACAAGTGAGAACAAAACACGAGATGCTGGGAACACTGCCAGGGCTTCTGGGAGTTATCTTCCCAAAGACTCGGTCTCAGACTACGACGCCTAGACTGGAAAACAAATAGTACAGGATTCAGAGCTGTTGAGAAGCACAGAGGGAAAAAATGGCCTTTGTATAACACAAGTTGAAGGTCGTAAAATTAACCTGTCTTTTGAAGTGTTTATTGAGACAAAGAAACGATCAAAAATCCTGCCAGAGTGCAAAGCATTTAACAAGTTTCCGTTTCACTAAACGATATGAAGATGAAATTGTCACCTGTGAATATTTAATAAATTCTTCTGTCATATGTTGTGCGTGATGAGTGACCATAATGTGACTGACATTTTTAACCCAAGCTTTATGTAGGACATTTTTCGAAATCATTTCGAGAAAATGGTCTCATAAAATTCGTATGACCTATTGAAAACCATCTGCTAAAACGGCCTCAGTGTCGTGAAATCTTTAGGTGACCGTTTATTGAAATTCATGGGACCTTTGAAGCTATTTTGTAAAATGGTCTCAAATCTCGTAGAATCTTTTCGAGAGCGTTTGGAAAAAATGGTCTCGATAACCGTGTGACCTTTCAGAGACCGTTTGTAGAAAATAAAAATGTCTTATGAATGTTGCAGGACCTTTCCGAAACCATCTTGAAAACTGTCACAAATATTCTGGGCGTTTTTCGAGAACCCTTTATAGTGAAGAATATGGTGCCCTAGCATCACTATACAATTGTCCTCATAGTAACAAATATTGTAGACAGGAGGAGGGCGGAACATCGACATTTTGTCGATTCCTGTGTAAATTATTACTCTTCAGCAGAGCCAACCAGCCATGCATGCCTAAGGTATAAAGTCGTATGGAACGCATAAAGTTACTGAGGCAGGAGTCCCTTACAAAACGCACTAATTCCGGCAGTGTTTGCCTCAGCAGCTGACTGTTCATGACCAGGGGCTCAGATTCATGTCTCCCCTCATTCTATGCCTTTCAAGACAGTGTAGCTTCACTTCTCTCAGTCTGTCCTCGCGAGGAAGATTCCCTCTACATGGATTAACTTTTTCAGGCACCAGCTACACATCTCTGGATATGGATTCATCACCCCCTTCCCTTCTCTCTCTCTCCACTGTTTAATTTATTCTCACCATCAACTTTGGGTAATAACTAAGTGTTGTTTTCTGAACTTTGCTGAGGCAATCACTTGTTTCCACCGACTGAACTTTGCATAATCACCAGTCTTCTGACACCGCACACTGAAGGCACATTAAGTGAACAGTTTTCATGGGGTGAACCTCGTTTAGGTAGCATGAGAATGAATGCATTGGTGGTTCGTGTGCGAGATCAACAGGCGCATCAAGAATGCGCCTGTTGCGTGCGTTGCATGCTCAAGGCCGGAGCTGTCGCGTTAGTTGCAACTTGTTGCATCACTCATTGTAGAAGGAACGCATGAGGACATCCCAATGGGAAAACTTAGCGTGCAACTTTGCCTACCTGGACCACACCAGCCCCACACACCTCACATCTGCCCCATACCTCACACACCTGGCCCACACCTCACACACATGAGAGCTCGTATTGCTGTTCCAGCTTCTCCTCTGGGTTTCATTACCCCCAGAGCTCACGTACCGAAGCTTACCATCAATAGTATATTTACGTCAGGTGTGATTCAAGAGGTGTGGCTGATAGGTATGGTCGGAAGGTGAAGTGGGTAGGTGAAGTGGGTAGGTGAAGTGGGTAGGTGAAGTGAAAACGATAGTAAAAGTAAAGCAGCAACAGCATCCACTGTCAACAGCATTAACAGCAGCAGCTTTAAGACTAGCAGTAATCCAAGCAACATAAACAGACACAGCAAAATCAGCAATAAGAGAAGCAGCAACATCAAGAAAAGAAGTAATAGCATCAGCATTACTATCAGCACTATCAAAAACAGCAGCAGCAGCGAAATAGGAATGCTAACAGTAGCAACAACAGCAAAAAACTGCATAGTAACATTAACAGTAGTAGCATCAACAGAACAGCAACGGCAGAAGCAACAGCAACTCCAGGAAAAGAACATCAACAGCAAAAGTAACATCAGCACCAACAACATCAGCAGCAGTAGAAACAGCGACAGCAGTATCAACATGAATAGCAACAGCAGCCATAGCAGCATCACCAGCAGTAGCATCAACAATAGCAGCACAATCAACAGCAGCATCAGCAGCAGCAGTAGCAACAGCAGCAGCATCAACAGCAGCAGCATCAACAGCAGCAGCATCAACAGCAGCAGCAGCAACAGTAACAGTAGCAGCACAGGAAACATTATCTGGCGTATATTCAGGCAGACACATCAGTCCTGGTCCCTTAACCCTGTCCACTGAGAAAGAACCTGGGGAGGATATCCTAGGTGGAGAGAGGTAATCCTAGGCGAGGGGGATATCATGCCTAGAGAAGATAGAGTTATCTTGAAGGGTAGGAAGACAGCCTCTCCCATCCCCCCATTGCCCACTGACAGTTCTCCCCTCCCACTGACAGCTACGAGGGGCAATAAGGAAGCAAATGTATAGCTCAGGAATGGAAGTAATGTGTAGCTGTTAACGGAGGGCTGACAGCAACAGCCACGTTGGTCATTAAGGAGAAGTTAGCGAAGTGTTTCCCGTCTTTCTCGGCAGGAATGCTGGAGAAAGCCGGAAGCTTCCTGCTAAAGAAAGGCGGGAGCTTCTTGCTGAGGTAAGGAAGCCGAAATACAACAGCTCTGGGACTGAAACCTTACAGAGACTATAATAACATTTAGCTAATAAATTAAGCATATGGGCAACACTTTATTGTGGAAACGTTTCACAACACACTGGCTTCTTCAGTCCAATAAAAAGAAGAATAGTATAGGTCAGGAGATTGAGGAAATCAGTCCCTCAGCCTGGAGTCTACTCAAGGCTGAGGGACTGATTTCCGCAAACTCATCTCCACCTGTTATTTTCTGTATTGGACTGAAGAAGCTACTGGCTGGCGAAACGTTTCCTCAGAAAAGATACCAAGATGTTGCACACGCGCCTCCTTCTACGACGCTAAATATTCCTCTAAGGTGAGCGAGGTCTTTATAGACACCCTGGTGATGACACAACACAGGTCAGACCCTGAAGAGCTCATGCCTAGGGCGCGCTGATCAAGTCTGTAATTACAAAAGAAAGTCAGAAGCTGCGCAGACACACACACACACACACACACACACACACACACACACACACACACAAATGTGGATAATATTGACTCGCGAGAATGGCACTACTGTAAACAACACAGAGGGTAGCTCACTGGTCTGTTAGTATTAGATCAGGTTTGCCTTGAGTTCGGCGAAATGGGTTAGTGTTCCAGCAAGTACAGACGTTCAGAAAGTGTTCCTCAACGGTCTGCCTGACTCCATAAGTCATCTCAAGTAATGCAGGTGTTGTGGTAATTGAAAAATGTTCTATTCAATTATGTTTTCAAGTCTGAGGCCCCGGGTTTCAGTTTTGGAGTGGATGGAAGGAATCTCCTTCAGTTCCTTCATCAATAAACTGGAAGGAAGGAATCTCCTACGGTTCCTTCTCCAACACAATGGAAGGAATCTCTTAAAGTTTCTTCGACAAAACTAACCGAATGACAGTCTTTCTGGATACAAGATATCACAATAAACAACAAAATGAACTGAAGTATGAAATAGCTATCAAGTTTGCAAAAACCATAGAAGAGGAATAAAAATATAAACAGAGAAGAGAGAGAGAGAGAGAGAGAGAGAAAGGAGAGAGGGTGAGTGTATGTGTATGGGTAGGGGGGTGAGGAAACTAGAGCTCTTCCCTAAATAGAACTTTCAGAAAATCACACTGATCTACGGTCGATAATACCCCCACCATGACATTATGATCAAAACTTTCAGAGAATTTTGAGGGAGGCGCGTGCCTGAATAAATCTGATGCGATTTAGAAGATTGAAACAACTTTCACAATAAAGTTATTTACAAAAGAAATTCAGTAAAGGAAGAGTTTTTTTTTTTTGTATATAATAAATTTTGATAGTTTTTGTCGACCTGTTAATCAGTGATCAATGGCGACGAAACCAAGACCATGATACCATCAGCAGTGACTAACAAGGGTGACCCAGCAGTGACTGACACGAGGGAGACCCAGCAGTGACTGACACGAGGGAGACCCAGCAGTGACTGACACGAGGAGACCCAGCAGTGACTGAAGTATACTGTGCCAGGGCGCACACAGTACACAGTGAACAGGGAACTGAGCCAACTATCAGGACAAGAGGAACTCCGCACTGAGCACTAAAGACTCTCCTGGCAGCTGTGCACAGCAAGTCCTCACCAGCAAGCACAGCAAACCCAGTACCAGCCTCGCTCTCAGACTCTCCAGCAAAGCCAGTACCAGCCTCGCTCTCAGACTCTCCAGCAAAGCCAGTACCAGCCTCGCTCTCAGACTCTCCATGCAAAGCCAGTACCAGACCTCGCTCCAGACCATCCTCTCAGATCAAAGATCTTGAGTCCTTGAAGCTTAACTCAAATCATGCTTCAAGAAATTAGTCCGATCATCCCCCGTGGCTTGGCACTTTAAGGGATCCCTTACCCACTGCCGACAAAGATGTAACTTAGGCACCATCCAGGGAGAGCAGGGAGAGAAACCAACTTCTCAGACCTCAGGCACCATTCAAGGAGGGCAGGGAAAGAAGCCTCTACTCTCTGGCACCATTCAAAGAGGGAAGGGAGAGAGGCCAACCTCTCTGACCTCTGGCGCCTCGAGGCCACAGTCCATGAGGAAGGCCCCACAGGAACCCTTGCGTGATAAGTAAAGGCTTTCCCCTTCTTCGCAAAGACCGCGACACAAGCCGTAATTATGGGAAGGGGAGGGGAGGGAAGGAGATCAGATTTAACGACTTTCAATTTAAACATTAAGAAGCGTCACCAGAGCAACTTACCCTCCAACCGGAGGGCCCATAGCAGAAGAAAGAAGAACTACACCTCCTACCCGGGAGGCCAACGCCGGGTCACCATCTGGAAAAGACCCGGCCGGGACGGGACCGGTGAACCTACAACAGCAACAACAATAACAACCAGAGCGACCAAGATTGTGGTGTGGAAGCCAAAAACTTTCTTCGACCGTTAATAGCATCCAGAAGATGAAGACCATAGCAAAACCATTCCTGCTGGCACGACCTCCTGGTCACTCTTGCTGGAACGGAATCAAAGTCATTCCTGTTGGAACATCTAGACCAGTTCTACTGCAATGGCCTAAAGACCATTCCTGTTAGAATGGTCTTGAAATCATTCATACTCTTATTTCCTCTAGGTCATTCCTGCTGGAATGCCCTCTAGACCATTCCTGCTAGATCGGCTTCCATACCACTCCTGGAATGGCATCCCGGCCACTCCTACCAGAACCGCCTTCAGACCACTCTTGCTGGAACGGCTATTTATACCACCTTAAAGCTGTCTGCCTTAACGAATCAAAGAATTTCTGCTCGAGTGCATTAGACTTCACTCAAGGCTGATTCAGAGTGAAGATGGTCATATATTCTTGAGAAATATCGGGACCTGACTGCAGCTCTCTCTTCAGAATTTTGTTGATAAAGGAAAAAATTTATTAGGTATCCCCGACGGGAACCTGTAAGTGGCTGCCTGAGTTTTTGCCATTTTTCCATACTTTAACTTCTCGATTTTCTTTCCTCATAACCTGAGAAAATCTTTTTCTACAGGATTCAAATTTTCGAAGATCGTGTACATAACATGGACCAGATTCTAGGGCCAAATGGAATACGCAGATGCCCTGTGACCAAAGTTGAACCCATTCTGTGACTTCTTCACTCGCGTGTGATAGTAACAAGGCAGCTCCTAGCTCTAAGCAAGTACCTCTGACTAATAACCAAATGACTCAGGTTTAACCCCGGTTGAGTATTGATAAGTTACCTTACACCTTCTACCCCGTTAAGTTTTAAGTAACTACGTACCTGGGTGTTAGCAAACTGTTGTAAATCGCATCCTGAGGGTGTTTGTATACCTTCGAGCTAGACTATAAATGCAGCTTACATTTACAAACATTTACATTTACTTACATTTACTTACATTTACAAAGAGAATAATTTTATATTACAGCATTGGTGGACCACTGTCACACTTAATGATATTCAGATGATTAACACGAAACTGTCCAGCAAGAATGACGTACAGCCATGTTCTTAAACAGTATTGATAGATGGTTGAAGAATATAGCTTTTTGAGGGAAATGGTGAGGGGATGGGGGGATGAGGGGAAATTGTCTGGCTACCACCTGACGAAAAACTCTTAATTATGCCAGATGACGAATATCTTAGGAGAGAATGGGGTAAACAAATGAACACAAATGCAGAATATAACTACACACGAACTCGCTATACCATTATTACTTTATTGATAGGGAAGCTCTAAACTACTATAGGTCAAAACAACAAAGGAGGTGAATGGCTCTGTGCATCAGAGAAAGCCTGGCCAGTTGAATCATAAAGTATGTAGAACTGAAACCGAATCCGTGCAGATACAAATTTCTAAAGGACTTGAGAATCTGACGGTAGGAATGTAATATCGCTCCTCAAACCTAGAAATCGAGCAATAGAGATTTCTACGGGATGTAACTGCCACCTTTCAAGATATGCAAAGTTAGCAATTTTAGAGTATTTTAATTTTAATCAAACTAGTGGAAATTCCTTGACTGCGAATCCAGCCAAACAACTTCCTGGTGGTGTTCCAGGATTGTTTTTAAACCAGTGTGTGACAGAACCATTGAGAGAGAATAACCTGCTTGATTTAGCTCCACCAAACTAGGAAATCCTTGTAAGGCGGAGCATGGTACAGGTGGCCGCAAATCTGCTACATTCAACATTGCCTGAATGTATGATATGGGTAATGCAGTGAAGGTCCAAGATTTTCATTTTGCATATTGCAAAAGATTCAGAGAACACCTGTAATTTGCCGACATGAGTAACGAATAGAACTGCCAATATGACAGTTTTGTAAATACTATGCAAACTGTTCAAGCGTATATATTCCTTGTAATAAGATCAAGCTAAAATAATCCGAAATGGATGAACAGGAGGCAAACATCTTTTGTGGGATGAGAGAAATTTATAGGCGCATCAAGACTGGAGTTATCTTATCAACCAGTATATTCAGAGGTAAAATAAAAAGTGTAAAGAAAAGCTAATTGAGACTATGAAAATACACAAATAACCCTCATATAGGAGAATAAATCAAGAAAAATACGAGAGAATTCTTCTAATGGAACAAAGATTAAAGAAAAATTGGATCCACTTAAAGCTAACCCTGGACAGCTTACAGACAATGAGAACGAAATGTGATCCATTAAAAAAAATTACTGTCGGTTCTTACACGAGACAAATGAAATCCCAGTAATTAATTACTATAGTGGACCAGAGGAAAACAAATTATATAATATAGCCAGTAGAGACGTGGTTGTTACACAGGCAGACTGATTAAAACAAAATGGAACTGTAAAATGGAACTTGGAGAACCGCTAAAAATAAGTCTTTTCAATATAATCACTGCAAACGTGTATTGTACCCGATATACGGAAGATGGCTAATGTAATTCCATCTACAAAACGGTAGATAAATTACTGCAAAAAAATCGGACTGACATGAATAGTGGGAAAATTATTAGAATCTCTACTAGCAGATATAATTAGAAGCCACCATGATGAGCATCATCTGTGTCTCAGCAGGGATCAGAAGGGAAGCTTAAGACTAGCAAATTTACTAATTTACTTTAGTTAGCTATTTGAGGCAGTGGACCATAAGTATGATACTGTCTACTTGGATTTAGTAAGGCTTTAGATAGAGTCCAACACAGATTATTAAAAATGTGCCAGTACATGATGTAGGTTATAATGTTCTCTCATAGACAGAGGCATGACTGACAAGACAGGCAGTAGATTGCATTATTAAATTATTATTATTATTATAATCACAACTAAGGGCTAAACCCACAGGGGTCGTGCAGCGCTGAGGTAGACTGGCATAAATGGGGTAAAATCAGAATGAGAACCAGACACGAGTGGCGCTCCACAGGGATCAGTTTTGGACCCATCGATGCTCATAATTTACGTTAATAACCTTGACGAGGTAATAAGTGGCATGATCGAATTCGCCAACACAAAAATAGGCCTATAAATAAATTCAGAGATGGATAGCATTGAGCTTCAGAAGGATTTAGTGAAACTGATTTGGTGGTTAGAAAGATAACAGGCCAGATGAAGTGAACACGAGTGACAAGTTGTAGTCCGCTGGTGTTTCTAGTGAAAAGGACTCCACTTCTGACAGCGACACCACTAGTGGGAACGGCACCACTGATGGAAACGGCACCACCACAGCTACTGTGCTAATCGATAAAATCATTGCGTCGGGTCAATTTTAGACCTGGACTACATTACTGTAGGTAATGACTGCCTCCCTGTGATGTTTGTAGTGAGTATTTGCACGTTGTTGGTACCAGCTAAATTATCATGTGTTGCCACTGCTGCCTCCATACACTAGTGTTGCCACTACTGCCTCCATACACCGGTGTTGCCACTACTGCCACCATACACCAGTGTTGTGGGCAAGTGGCGAAAATAATTCAAAGGAAAGGCAAGAGCATAACAGTAAGCACATTCAGCATCAGTTGGTCAAGACGCCAGGCGGAAAGTTTAGCCGATCGAAAGTCCAATGTGGATTCCAAATAGAGAAAAAGGCTAATTTCATTTTTTTAATATTACTTTCATTTAAACTAATTCATGAGGCTGAGGACATTTTTAATGAAAATTTGAGAAGTCTGCTGTGTGTGACGGCTTGCCGCATACACGTCAGATTTTTGTACAACAATGAAAATTAAAGAAATGGTATTTTTGAGCATGTGTGAGGCAAGTTAGGCACGCTTGATGTTCTCCGTGTTTGAGCTGCGTCACCACACCAGTAGTGAGCACACTGTCTTGCTGGAGAAAGAAAAGTTAACAGACGCAGTATATTGCGATCCTATATTGACAACGTTCCGCCCACACAGTGGGTTTCATCTAGTCACAAACAGATCTCTTTGTATCGTCGAAATTTTATAAGATTTCGCTTCACACTGTCGCGGTGTTGTAGAAGAACCATTGTCTTGTCGCCTCTTCCTCTCATCTTTTCTTCCCTCCCTCCCTCCTCCCTCCACCATTCATTTGATGCCAACTTAGCTCCTATTCCTCTCTCTCTCTCATTCCCACCCTTCCTCCCTCCCTCCCTCCAACCTTTCATGCGTACCTCATTTCCTGCCTCCTTCCCTGCACCACCACCCTGTGCTCAGGAAGCTCTCTGGAGACGCGGTACGAAGCTCTATTCCTACTTTATGGATAATCCCGGAGCGGGGAGCTAGGGAGGGGACTGGACGATAAAGAAACAAGGATTGACTCTTAATGCTTCTCCGAATCAAGATAAGTTTCGTGAGATGAACCCGAATTGTCTCCTGGGCGCCGGGGAAGACGGCAAACATACTCACTGCAGCGCTGACTCCACTCCACTCAGAGTCTGGATTCTTATCCACGCCCTTCTGGAGTCAGGATGTGGGAAAATCCTCACACACTGAGCGCCTATCTGCCTCACTTAAAGGGTCAAAACGACCGTAATCTTAAATTCAACGCTGGTCACACATTCATGTTAGTTCATACACCGGCCAGGATGCTTAGTTGACAATGGTTCATCCGGGACACAGCAGTAATGACAGGGGGACTTATATCAGTATTCTCAGCAGTTTCAGAAAATGGCTTCGAAATAGATCGTAGGGATTTTTTCTACTTTTTATAATGAGTAGATAATTTGCACAGCGATAAAGGAACATTATCACTGGTACATCAACCAGTTCCTCTCCCTATATTGGGTTAGGGCTCACAAAGAGCGCGCCTCGGATTGGTCGGTAAATTTAATCAGTAATTCGTTTCCGGAGGACACTTATCGCGGCTAAGTTAATCAAGGCAGCGGTAATTGAGACCTCTCTACATTTACCCTTAACGATGTCCACTCTGTCCTAATAGCCCACGCGTCCGCCTACCACAGGACCAGACTTTTTGAATGTTACTCCTCGTCCCTTCGACATTATATATATATATATATATATATATATATATATATATATATATATATATATATATAATATATATATATCAATAACAACACTACGACTAGTCGAGGACTCGAACCCATGTCGTTTTGGCCCTCCTCATGGTGAGCGAAAATCACATGACGCTCTAACCCACAGGAACACAGAACTGCGAGTTTTAGGATTTGCCTGCCATGGGCTCGATCCCCACTTGTTCTGTGATTTTGCTAGAGTTCTATAACAAAGTAACAGATGTGCAAGAAGGAGTTTAATACTGTATCCCACAACATGGGTCAAAAATTCGAGATTCAGGCGTGAACAGGGAAGGTACTCCGTTGGATGAAAGACTATCTGAAGGGAAGGAAGCAAGTAATGACTGTCAGAAAAAAAGATGTCAGAATGGAGATTAGCAGTTAATGGGGTTCCGCAAGGGTCGATATTATGACCAGTTCTCTTTCTTGTTTATGTGAATGACATTCCATATGGGAGTGAGTTAGATATAACCCAGTTTACTGAAGTAAAACTAACGAGGAGGATATAAACAGAATAGGACAAAGAAAGGTGTCAAAGAATTTGGATAAAATGCCATAGTAGTCAGATAAGTGGTTACTTGAATTTAAGCAATGTAAATACAAGGTCATGAAGACTGGGAAAGAAGCAAGAAGACCGAAAACGCAATATAAAGTAGGGAGACAAAGAATGAGACCCTAGGGGTGAGCATAGTGCCCAGTATATCGTTAGAGGATCACATCATCCCAATAACCACTGTAGCCAATGCTCGTCTGGCAAATCTAAGCCGAGTCTTCAGGAATCTCAACAGTCTTGCCAGGCCCTTTACGCAACATATATCAGGCCCATCTTGGAGTACGCAGCACCAGTATGGAACCCACGCCTAAAAAAACATGATGCCAAACTGGAAAAGTGCAAAAGTATACAACAAGGCTTGGTCCTAAGCTAAGGGACATGAACTACAAAGAAAGGCTAACGGAATTGAATTTAATGCCAGCAGTAACAGTCTGGTTGACGAGGCCCTGATCCATGACTAGGTCTGGTCACGGGCTGGGCTGCGGGGGCGTTGACTTCCGAAACCCTATCCAGGTATACTCCAGGTATCGACATTGGTCAGAAGAACCAGGAAAGACGCAACATACAAAATACTCAGAGGAATTGATAAAGTATATAAAGATAGGATGTTTGAAAGGTAAGAAACAGGAACTCCGGGACACAACTGGAAATGAAAATAAAGATGAGCCACAGGAATGTTAGGAAGTATCTCTTCAGTCTGAGAGTGGTCGGGAATGATCTTGGTGAGAAAACGGAGACAGTCAGGCTTCATGCAGGTACAAGACTGCTCACGAGGCTGAAGGGGAGTGAATTTGGAGAGTGGAAAGTTAAGGGGCAGGGACATGAGCTGAGAAACAACCCCTGAAACCACAAATAGGTGTGTACACACGTGCGCGCTTGCATACATATACATGTGCTCACTTGTATACATGCGCTCACTTGTATACATGCGCGCACGCAAGCACACTCGACCTGACGACACTGGAGGACAGGAGGTACAGGGACGACATGATACCGACATATAAAATACAGAGGAATCGACAAGGTGGACAGAGACAGGATGTTCCAGAGATGGGACACAGCACAATGGGTCACAATTGGAAATTGAAGACTCAGACGAGTCACAAGGATGTTAAGAAGTATTTCTTCAGTCATAGAACTGTCAGGAAATGGAATAGTCTGGAAAGACTATTCCATTTCCATGATCAAGCTCATAGAGCAGGAAAAGAGTGGACCTAGTAGCGACCAGTGAAGAGGCCGGGCCAGGAGCTATGACTCGAAACGTGCAACCACAATTAGGCGAGTACACACACTCTCACACACGCACACAAAGTTATAGAGCCGCACCAATGTCCTCGCTAAAACTATTCGGGCTTTCGGTCTAGGACCAAATTGGTCGCCTCTCGCAGTGTTTGTCCACTCACATGAACAAACACCTTTGTAGTGAAGCTAACTAGGGCGCATGACTGCTACTGCTGCTGTTACTGGTGCTGCTGCAACTGCTACTGCTGCTGTTACTGGTGCTGCTGCAACTGCTGCTGCTGCTGTTACTGGTGCTGCTGCAACTGCTGCTGCTGCTGTTACTGGTGCTGCTGCAACTGCTACTGGTGCTGCTGCAACTGCTACTGCTGCTGTTACTGGTGCTGCTGCAACTGCTGCTGCTGCTGCTGCTGCTGCTACTGCTCAAGCTGCTGCTGCTACTACCGCTGCTGCTACTACTGCTCAAGCTGCTGTTGCTGCTGTTGCTACTACTGCTACTATGGCTGCTGCTGCTGCTACTACTACTATGGCTGCTGCTGCTGCTACTACTACTATGGCTGCTGCTGCTGCTGCTGCTGCTGCTGCTACTACTTGCTGCTGCTGCTGCTGCTCAAGCTGCTGTAACTTTTGTTGCCGTTTCTATTGTTGTTTTAACCGTTTATGATTTGCTCGTGATCTTGTGGTATCGGGAGGAACCTGAACACTCTTTTCTCTGTTCCTTCTGTACGGCTGTCCGGTTGCTCGTGCCTTACTGTACAGCAGTGATGTTACACACATCACACTGCTGCACACAGTCATACCATTGCACACACACACACACACACACACACACACACACACACACACACACACTCATACTGCTGCACACGCTCATACTGCTGCACACACACACTGACACTGCTGCACATATAGGCAAAAAAAGCTATTTTCTCTAAGGTATCGTTTCTGCTACTCTAGAGTTATCCTTCAGCTGTTATTATTACGAGGGCGTGATAAACCCGTATGGATGATACAGTGCCTGGGGAATATTAGGGAGGTTTGATCCGAGGCATGGAAGGACACGTCTGGTCCTGGATTTCAGAGCTCACCCTAGAGCCTCTTTAATGGCAAGATTTTGTGCTGTTCCCCAGACTGCTTTTATTTATTCTGATTTTATAGTTACTGTCCTTGAGTGTTGTTGTTGATGGCGCTGCTAGTCTGCTGTTATCGATGTCATTGACGCGCAGCTGGTGCTGCTGCTGTGGTTTGTGCCGCTTCTGCTGTTGTGGTTGGAACCGCTGGTGCTGTTGTGGTTGGTGCCGTTGGTGCTATGTTTGGTGCTGTTGCTGCTTCCAGAACACTGTTTTTGATGTAACTGCTGCAGTTATTGCTA
>NC_069413.1:46298475-46310975 GCF_026875155.1 Cherax quadricarinatus | reverse complement strand
ACCTTGGACAAGCTTTTCAAGTGAGAAGTGTTGGATCTGAGAGGGACATGACCTCTCAGTGGCCTCTCACTACTACTACTACTACTGCTACTACTACCCTGCACCTCTCCTTCCGACAGTATTTAAGTCTCCGCACTGTCGCTTGATCTTCAGATAGTTCCTGACTATGGAACTGAACTTCTCCAGGCCGAGGGACTGACAACCTCAAATTCTACGACTTTAAGGGTGATGGACTGATTACATCGTCTTCACATCTCTACTGTTCCTGCCTACTTTCTGTATTCGACTGAAGAAGCCTACTGTGTAGGCGAAACGTTTCGGAATAAAGTTGTCTAACTGTTGCATATGTGTCTTACCTAACAAGATTAGAATTCTTTATATTCATTAAAGTTTAAAATTCTTGATGTTTATTAAAGTTTAAAATTCTTTATATTTATTAAAGTGCTTCGGACTATTGGTCAAATATGAAAAAAAATATTTGTGGCTAACTCGTCTAAATAATGTAGTTGAATGACGGTTGTAGCAGCACACAGGTGTAATGAATTGTAAACACCAGGTCGTAGGAAGATTTCAGAATTTTTCTGTTTTAATAGACACTGGACTCTTCCTTTCCTTCCCAACGTAACACCAGCACTATTGCTGGCAAATCCTATTAAGTTTTCAATAAGTGATTTCATGACTGTTAAAAAACGCCTCCGTGCAATTATAAACTCCAAGAGGAGGTGCGTCTTTAATTTCTAAAAGTGTTAGAAATATGTCCACTGTTTCATGAACTTGAATATCATAATGTCTAGCTACCAGAACAAGTTGTTTGATAGAAATGTCTGTTGTTCATAAAATTATAACTTAAGAGGCTTTTGAACAAAAATTTAAAATATTAACACAAAATTCCTAAAACGTATCCAAAAATATCGGGCGTCGTACCAAACGTACAGAGGTGTTAAACAGTTTAAATTCCGGAGCTAACGTACCAACTTTGGCAGCCCTACCTACTGGTTCTTACTCACGGGCACAAGAAAATGGTAATTCTGGGAAGCAGTAAAACCCGAGGGAGAGACGGGAGTGCAGGAGGTGAGTAGCATTATTTAGATATTATAAATTATCCTACGAGAAAATTGAACGAGGAATAAAAAAGAAAATTAAATTCCCTTACGGAGGAAACTAAGGTGGTGGGCAATATAGCTCAGGAGGGATTTATGCCTACACAGCCTTAACGGATGAAACGTTCCGAATTCTCTGAAAATTTTCATCTGCTCAATGTATTCTCATCCTGTGAACCCACCGAGCTCTTTATTCAGCCACAGTGTTTTTCACATGCTCCACAACCTAGGTGGTGGACCGTGTGAAAAACACACTATTATGGATGAATAAATTGCTTAGTGGGTTCACAGAATGAGAATACATTGAGCAGATGAAATTTTTCAGAGAATTTGGAACGTTTCACACGTTAAGGCTGTGTAGGCACAGATTTTCTTGGATTCTGTGAAATAACCGGAAAATACATTATCTTGTCAGCTTTAAACATTTTGTGGCGATGTGTTACCCTCAAGAGGGAAACAATCTCCTGGTGTTATGTTGTGTAAGTTATCACATGGGAGTTTTATTCATCAAACTGATTTATGTGAAATAATTGGACAATGTCTCTTCTCATCATAAATAATTTAATATTTTACTATTTGCTAATCTTAGGCTAAATCATTTTAATATTATATTACGTGTCTATAACAACTGTTCGCGTTCATACCCAGTCTTAAACATTTGTATGTTATGTACACTAGGCTTACATGAAACTTACTTTCTTCAAAGATAGTCAGTCTTAGAGAAAAGTTTGGAATGATTTTCTCCTGCACAGATCCCAATTCGCATTTTTGGACGAAATTTGAAAAAAGATGAAGTACTGCCCCATGTGATTGGCTTTAATTTTTCCATGCTCATAACGTGATAATGTAACTTCAGAGCGACTTCAAACCTAACGTGCTTGTGCAATTTTAGGATACTGGTCACTTTGAAAGGTGTGAATTAGATTTAGGCCGTATATGTCCTACTGTTCAATATTTATTGAAGATATTTTAATATTAGTTCCCATACAACTTACGGATGTCGCTTCCGATTCTCTAAAAATCTCTGACACTAATATTAAATTGCATTATCAACTTATGCCGCACTCTGCACTATTCCAATCGCGTGCATAGAGGCACAGGGGGCTGGGGTTATGCAATAAGGGGATACCTTCCTGGGTTCGCGCAGCGACTGAAATACATCCAGTTAATTTTAGCTGTTAGTGTAATGTAAATTATTTATTTTTAATTTCAGGCATTAAGAATTATTATAATTATTATAACCAATACCAAGCGCCAAACCCACAAGGATCATACAGTTTAAAATAGAATTAAAGTGTATAATGGAAATGTGTCAGTTTAATTCAGTATAATAATGGAGAGAAGTTACTGAAGCTCTCAACTATAATTGTAGATTTTGAATTCCCAGTTTTTACAAAAAAAAATTTATTTTTTTTTTAGTTTTCAGAATTTTTTTTAGACTTAACTTAGCAGTTTTGTGTTTAATGTAAATGAAAATCCCTAAAACTTTCATCATAATTATTTTTTTTGTTTTCATCACATTACTAAATATGGAGAGATTCAGATATTTTTTTGTCAGTTTGCCAGCCTCACGAGGCTGACTAATTAGTAATGACATTGTCATCTCATAAAAATCAGCTTATTTAATATTTAACCGTCCTGTGATATTTAATATACATTGTGCAATAAGCATTTCCTTATATATTGAACATAATCATTACAATTTCAAAAATAAAAAAATATAGGGCAGTATCGGCCGTAAATTGGGTATCAGTATCGACAAAAGTCTTTGGTATTCTCCCATCATATATATACATATATATATATAAATATATTATATATATATTATATATAATATATATATATATATATATATATATATATATATATATATATATATATATATAATATATATATATATTATATACAACATTGTGTGTTGTGTGTGTGTGTGTGTTGTGTGTGTGTGTAAATCGTATAAAGTCGAAAGTAGAAACACCGGCAAGTAAGCGCACTAGAAAAATGAATACTCTGTAATAAATAAAACAATTGAATTAGGAAGTAACTGGAGGCCAGGACGATGTAAACCTCAGCTGGTATTGGGCAATACTCCAGCACTGTCATCGATTACTGAATAACTGTTTCATCGACTGGTTCAGTACAGCCTCTGAGCAGATTTAATATCGATCACAATGTTCGCATTCTCTCTTCCTACAAGTGAATTTAGCAGTATCTCAAAATGGTTCAGGTTCGAGACTTCGGATACTGGTATGTTGTGTTGGATTATTACACTTGGTAGTGTCTTGGTTGATAATAATTGGTAAAGTTCTTGATGCTCTGGTTAATACAACCAGCGTCTCAGTGTTTGGGTAGCAGAGGCGTGAAGCTGACAACTAGTGACACTTGAATCGGCTGAAGCTTTCATTATAACGACGTGTCGCTCAGTGCAGCTTTTCTTGAGCGAATCCTACTTATAATTTACAGGCTTGTGTGTTGCTTCGCGTGTGACTGTCATCCACATGTCACACCTTGACGACGATAATTATTATTTTTCATCCTAGAATTATTATTATCAGCATTACTCATTATTATTTATTGATATCAACCTCATTATCATCATTATCATCATCTATATCATTATTATTATTCAGCGAATCATGCGGGATGCACCATGTCTTAAATTCATCCATCGACTCCTCCACCTCTGCAGTCACTTGCAGATCTTCCACCCTGCCCCATGCATGTTAATTTCCCCTACCTCTCCCCCTCCCATCCCTCCCCTCCCCTCACTCTTAAGACTACTCGTCACACCCCTTTTGCACCCTTTGCCACGTCTCTCGTTGTCATATGGAGTGATTTCAGTGTTTAGGTTTGCCACCAGTGCCTCTGGAAGGGGGGCAAGTACAGTGCCTTGAGGAACAGAGCTTTTCACTGTGGCAGACTCAGACTTCACTATTTTCTATTATACGAGTCCAATTTGTTAAGAAGTTAAATAATAATCCTGCCATTTCTTTCCAGTTATTCTTTTTTCACGCATTTTATGCACTGTCACACCATGGTCGCACTTGTCGAACGCTTTTCACAAAATCAGCGCACATAGCATCAGCATTTATCGTGTCTTCCAGAGCATCTAAGACCACATCGTAATGATCTAGTAAGTAAGAAGGAGGGAAGGTCAGGAAGACCTTGGGAAGGAGTGGAGCATTTTCTCAACTCTTGGGAAAGAATGGATGACTTTCTCAACTCTTGCGAAAGAATGGATCACTTTCTAAGCTCTTAGGAAAGAATAGAGCACTTTCTCAGCTCTTGGGAAGGAATGGATCACTTTCTCAGCTCTTGGGAAGGAATGGATCACTTTCTCAGCTCTTGGGAAGGAATGGATCACTTTCTCAGCTCTTGGGAAGGAATGGATCACTTTCTCAGCTCTTGGGAAGGAATGGGTCACTTTCTCAGCTCTTGGGAAGGAATGGATCACTTTCTCAGCTCTTGGGAAGGAATGGGTCACTTTCTCAGCTCTTGGGAAGGAATGTATCACTTTCTCAGCTCTTGGGAAGGACTAAATAATTGACATGTGATACAGTATACAGCAAGGAGAGGAATGGCGGGTAACATTACGAGGGGCAGGTAAGTTAGGCATGAAGGTAAAGCCAAGTTTGAAGGTTTCAAGACCACTTACTCGTAGCATGGGGCCTTCAGGACCACCCACCCCTGGCAGGGGACCTTCAGCACCACCCACCCCTGGCAGGGGACTTCAGGACCACCCATCTCTGGCAGGGGACCTTCAGTACAACCTACGCCTGGCAGGGGACCTTCAGCACTACCTACTCCTGGCACGGGACCTTCAGTACCACCTACGCCTGGCAGGGGACCTTCAGTGCTACCTACTCCTGGCACGGAACCTTCAGGACCACCCACCCCTGGCAGGGGACGTTCAGCACCACCCATCCCTGGTAAAGGACCTTCAGCACCGCCCACCCCTGGCAGGGGACTTTCAGCACCGCCCACCCCTGGCAGGGGACTTCAGAACCACCCACCCCAGGCAGGGGACTTTCAGGACCACCCATCTCTGGCAGGGGACCTTTAAAACAACCCACCCCTGGCAGGGAACCTTCAGGACCACCCCACCCCTGGCAGGGAACCTTCAGAACCACCCCACCCTTGGCAAAGGCCCTTCAAGACCACCCACACATGGCAGGGGGCCATCAGGATCACCCCCAACCCCTGGAAGAGGACCAGGGGTGGGGTGGTCGTGGGGTACACGACGAGGCTGTTGATCGAGTTATGGTGGCTCTGGTAAGCTTAGAACAAGGTTAATGCAGCCTACGTACTCGAGGTGAGGCGATACCCAGGTTATGCACAACCACTCTCACCGTGCAGCTCCCAGACTCACCGTGCAGCTCCCAGACTCACCGTGCAGCTCCCAGACTCACCGTGCAGCTCCCAGACTCACCGTGAAGCTCCAAGACTCACCGTGCAGTTCTCAGACCCACTGTGCATCTCCCAGACTCACCGTGCAGCTCCCAGACTCACCGTGCAGCTCCCAGGCTCACCGTGCAGCTCCTAGTCCCACCGTGCAGCTCCTAGTCCCACCGTGCAGCTCCCAGACTCACCGTGCCCGCTCCAAATCTCACCGTGCAGCTCCCAATCTCACCGTGCAGCTCCCAGACTCACCGTGCAGCTCCCAGACTCACCGTGCAGCTCCCAGACTCACCTTGCAGCTTCCAGTCTCACCGTGCAGTTCCTAGTCTCACCGTGCAGCTCCCAGACTCACCGTGCAGCTCCCAGACTCACCTTGCAGCTTCCAGTCTCACCGTGCAGTTCCTAGTCTCACCGTGCAGCTCCCAGATTCACCGTGCAGCTCCTAGACTCACCGTGCAGCTCCTAGACTCACCGTGCAGCTCCCAGACTCATCGTTAAGCTCCCAATCTCACCGTGCAGCTCCTAGTCTCACCGTGCAGCTCCAAGACTCACCGTGCAGCTCCTAGACTTACCGTGCTGCTCCCAGACTCACCGTGCTGCTCCCAGACTCACCGTGCAGCTCCCAGACTCACTGTGCAGCTCCCAATCTCACCGTGCAGCTCCCAGATTCACCGTGCAGCTCCTAGACTCACCGTGCAGCTCCTAGTCTCACCATGCAGCTCCTAGACTCACCGTGCCGCTCCTATACTCACCGTGCAGCTCCCAGACTCGCCTTGCAGCTCCCAATCTCACCGTGCAGTTACTAGTCTCACCGTGCAGCTCCCAGACTCGCCGTGTAGCTCCCAGACTCACCGTGCAGCTCCCAGACTCACCGTGCAGCTCCCAGACTCACCGTGCAGCTCCCAGACTCACCGTGCAGCTCCCAGACTCACCGTGCAGCTCCCAGACTCACCGTGCAGCTCCCAGACTCACCGTGCAGCTCCTAGACTCACCGTGCAGCTCCCAGACTCACCGTGCAGCTCCCAGACTCACCGTGCAGCTCCCAGACTCACCGTGCAGCTCCCAGACTCACCGTGCAGCTCCCAGACTCACCGTGCAGCTCCCAGACTCACCATGCAGCTCCTAGACTCACCTTACCGCATTACCCATTACATTTGCCATGCGGCATTAAGTTACTGTGTTCACACTCCAACAGCACATCAAATCATACAAATAGTCTCCACTCTTATAGAACGAACTCTCTCAATCCTCCTGGATGCTCAAGCCCCTAGCACGTAAAGCCTCATTTGCAACTTTCCTCCAACCCTTCCTTGTACAATCTTTACCCCTCCATCCTCGATTTATTTACCCTCTTGGTCATCCTATTCGGCTCCATCTTCTCTAAATGCCAAATCCACCTCAAGAACCCCTCCTCAGCGCTCTGCATTAATCCTTTGTGAACCTTACACTCTCTTACCTTTATGCTCTAAATCCTCTGCGTAACATTCACACCACACATCGCCGTCCAATGCATTCCTTCTGCCTCCAGCCTCCTGTTTGCTGCAACGTTTAAAATACATACTTCACACCAGTAACAGTACCACTATACTCTGCTACATTTCCCGTTTTTCTGCCACCATTAACTTTCAAGAGATGCCTCAGCACCCCATTTACCTTTATTTCATACATTTTACTGTTCACATATGCCGAGATTAATATATATATATATATATATATATATATATATATATATATATATACAAGACAAGCGAAAATTTGTGCATGCAATAAGTTCGCAAAAATCATTCTGAACATAACGAAAACAAACATATTTCATTGTGTTTTTTTACTGTTAAACTATTGTAAACTTATCTTCAGGCAAGGCTCAATGCAGTTGAACCAGCGATCCAGTTTACACTAGAAGAAGAGTCCAATGACAAGCTACCTTTCCTCGACGTCCTCATTCACAAAGTAGACAACAACCTAAGATTTCAAGTTTATCGGAAACCCACCAATAAAAATGATCTCACACACTTATATTCCAGTCAAGATACCAAAACCAAAAGAGGCATCATCATCGGGTTTTTCCTAAGAGCATACCGAATTGTAGTCCTGAGTTTCTGACGAGGAGTGTACATACATTCACCAAACATTCACTGAGTTACATTTTCCTTCTTTTTTCATCAAAGACTGCAAGAAAAGAGCTCTTCAGATCATTAATTCTCCACGCATCAACACCACTCCCAACAAAGTTATAATTCTTCCCAACAGCCAGGTTGCACTGAACGTCTCAAAAGTACTTTCACAAGCTAACACCAGAGTCGCCATCGCTTCTAGCACTTCAATAAAAGGGTCTAACTAGGACAAAATCCAAGCACCACGAACCAGTCAATGCAGGAGTTTACACTATACCCTGTGGAGGCTGTGACAAGATTTACGTAGGTGAAACAGCAAGAAAACCTCGACAACCCGCCTCAATGAACACATTTACGCATGTAGGAACGATAACTTGAACAACGCCTGTGTACAACACCGAAATTTCACCAATCATCTCATGAAATTCAGAGACGCCCAATTAGTGATCAAAGAAACTAATTTCCGCAGACGCAAGTGCCTCGAATCAGCACTGATCGCTGTTTCAAATATAATTAAACAAAACAACGGCAGCTTCACCATCTCCGAAGTCTTAGCAAGAATCCTCCTGAAAACAGTAAACCCTGCCATCACATAGTCTCTCCTGTTATACTACACAAAGCACAATACAGAGAGTGAACACTGAAACAAGCTGCCTCTTTCCAGTCTATATTTGTCCAACCTATTTTTATGTTACCCAAGTAATAACTTTTATATCCTTTTACTCATGTACGAATTAATTGCTCTACCATATTGTATTACTTTTGTCACTATCACCACTACTACTACTACTACTACTACTACCACCACTAGTGAACATCGAAATGGTACCTCACTAGTATTGCACCTCACTCTGAGCCTTTATATACCCTCTGTGTCCATGTATTGTTTGTAATGGCTTGATAAAGCTCCTGAAGAGCGAAACGTTGCCACAATAAATGTCACATTAGTTGCACTTGTGTCCTTTTACTTTACATAAAATATATCTAGTTGGATAAGGCTAAAATAAATTGCGCTTGTTATAATAAGGTTAGGTAAGTTTTCTAATATTCTTTTGGTGCAAAATAATAAACTTTTACATTAATATTAATGAAAAATATATATCTTTAAAAGTACAAGAGAAAATTTTATAAAGGACTTAATTTTAAATGAGTTCTTGCTAATTGACCAGTTTTATCTATTAGGCACGACACACCCTCACACACACATACATATATATATATATATTATATATTATATATATATATATATATATATATATATATAATTATTATATCGTGCCGAGTAGTAAAATTGGTCAATTAGCAAGAACTCATTTAAGTCCTTTCTAAAATTTTCTCTTATACGTTTAAAGATATATTTTTTTCATTTATGTTAATATAAAAAAAATAATTTTGTACCAAAAGAACCTTAGAAAACTTGCCTAACCTTATTATAACAAGAGCAATGTAATTTAGCCTAATCCATCTAAATATATTAATAATTTTTGTTCACACGTTACAAAAATTTAGGAGTTCTCGACGTACTCAGCCATGATAGACAGTCACAACCAGAAATTCCCACTCGTTTATTTGTCTAACCTACTTTTAAATTACTTCACCTCGTTACCATGACGCTAGTTGGCAGTTTGAAGCCTCCATAGTTCTGACGCTACTTGGCAGTTTGAAGCCTCCATAGTTCTGACGCTACTTGGCAGTTTGAAGCATCCATAGTTCTGACGCTACTTGGCAGTTTGAACCATCCATAGTTCTGACGCTACTTGGCAGTTTGAAGCATCCATAGTTCTGACGCTACTTGGCAGTTTGAACCATCCATAGTTCTGACGCTACTTGGCAGTTTGAAGCATCCATAGTTCTGACGCTACTTGGCAGTTTGAAGCATCCATAGTTCTGACGCTACTTGGCAGTTTGAAGCATCCATAGTTCTAGTGCTAAACTAGTGTTTCCCTAGACTTAATGTTTCGCAGGAGCCTAACACAGCCTTCCTTGACAGTAAATGCTAACAAAATACTGCACCTTTAATATCCCTATAACGGCTATAACGTTAAGACGACCCGGCTGTTCTTGGTTTTCTCAGTGTCAACATGTCGTGTGTGCGCTGTCCGTTCTTTTAATATAAATCATATATATTTTAACATTTTAAAACGGATGGCATATTTTTTCCCACCTGAAATGAGAGCATCTGATTTAATGCCCGTATTGTTTAATTTGGCTTAAACGGATGAGCGTTTTAATACCAGTGCGCTGAGCCTTCACAAATGACGCCGTCCAGCCGACCAGTGGTGCCCATAAATCTGCTCTTGTTACAAGTGGAATTAAGCGATTGTGGGAAATGTATAGATGGTGACGCATGCTTTGTGTGTGTACGTGTGTGTGTGTGTGTGTGTGTGTGTGTGTGTGTGTGTGTGTGTGTGTGTGTGTGTGTATGCGTGTGGTGTGTGTGTGCGTGTGTGTGTGTGTGTGCGTGTGTGTGTACGTGTGTGCGCTCACGTGTGAGTGTGCGCGTGTACGTATGTGTGTGTGTGTGTATGTGTGTGTGTGTGTGTGTGTGTGTGTGTGTGTGTGTGCGCGCGCGCGCGCGCGCGAGGGACAGATCCTTAGCTCCTGGCCCCGTCTCCTAAACCACTTTCATTGGCATCACTGATGTCTGGTCTCTCGGGCCTTATCATGTCTACTCTTGAAGCTGTGTACCGAGTTTGCCTCCACCACTGCCTCATCCAAGCCATTACACTTTTCAACCATCCTGAGATTAAAGAAATACTGCGTCTTCAGCTTCCACCTGTGTCCTCTTGAATCTGGTCGTCTTAACTCAGACAATCTGTCCCTGTCAGCCCTGTCAATTCCTCATAAGATTTAGTATGCAGTAACTATGCCCTCACTTGTCCTCTTCTCCTTTAAGATCGTCAGGTTCAGTTCTTTCAACCACTCTTCGTAGTGTTGTAAATGGTTTATAATACCGATACGTTGAGGATTAGTGCATTCCTCTAGCGATACTCTGCTCTGGTACTAACCTGATTGCAAACCTTTGGACTTTTTTCCAATTTCTTCACGTACTTTACCAGGTGTGGGCTCCATGCTGGGGCCGCGTACTCAGTGACTGGCCTACCACGTCCTGTATAAGGTTCTGAAGGCTTCTTTATTCAACTTCTTGAATGTCATTCTGAGGTTTGCCAATCTTGCATATGCTGCTGCTGTTATATGATTTATGTGCAATTCTGGTAACATGCTAGGTGTTATATTCACCCCCCACGTCCTCACTCCGATATCCGCAAATTCTCTTCTTCCATGCTATACTCTGTGCCCGGTTTGCTCTCTTTCTCCAGAGAGCATTTGCCTAGGATGAACTTGAGAATAAACTTGTTTGAACAAATCTCCAATCTGTTGAGGTTTCTTTGGAGTTTATCACTGTCCTCTACTGTTATCATACTCCTCATTAGTTTTACATTTTTAACAGTGACAAATACGTAAGACTCAATCCTGTATGACAGGTCCGTCACGTGTGTTAGTAGTAGTAGCGGTCCTAACACTTTTAATGTATGTGACAGTATGTGTAGTGCGCGTCATGGGGACGGGCGTAATCACATATTTGTACAAGTGTTATTGGTTAATACGGTTAAGAGTTTCGGCACCTGGCCCCTCCCTCTTTTCTCCTTACATGCTTAGTTTAACATATTTTGTTGTAGATTCGCCGGTATAATAGTCCGGCCTGGGCCTTTTCCAAGAGATGGCCGGCCTTGGCCCCCTGTCGAATGTGTGTCTCAGACCAATGTCTGTCATGGGAGGAGGTACAAGTACCTCCTCGTCTTCTGGTCCCCGCCCCCACGAGGCTCGGAGGGAGAAGCTAGCTACCTTGGGCTGCCACGATCCCCGCCCACACTGGGCTCGAAGGGTGTGGCAGCTGCATAGCAGCAGACGATGTCAGGAGGTGCAAAGGCAGGAAACACTACAGGATCCTTTTGGAGCCGCACCCCAGCTTTGGGCCGAAGCCCGAGCGCTGGGGAAGCTCAAGAATGACTTGCTGCGAATGTTGCTGCTGTTACTACTACACTTGTCCGCTGCACTCTCCCATTTTAGTTTAACAGGTTTCCTGACTCGGTGGCCTTGTCGCATCTAGCCTTAAAACTGTGTTTACTCCCACCACCACACGATCAAAATCTTTCCATTTCCTAACCACACACAGTCTGGGAAAAGTTTTTCATGACGTCCCAGTGACTTGCTTCTTTAACTTTCAGTTGTACTCTCGAGTTCCCGACTCTGCCTTCCACTCAGTCCTGGTCTGCTCTGTCATGGCGTCCGAGTTCCTTGCATGTTACCATCACGTCTTCCCTGTACGTTAATAACACACGTGTAGTTAGGAAATTAACTGGAAAGATTTTAGTTGTGGTACTTCTTTTTTTCAGTCCAGTGAAAAAAAAAGGTCCCACGTTCTAAACTTACTTGTTAGTAACACGCTGACTCTCACTACTGAGATACGGTGACCCGAAAAGAAGACTGTCACCACCACTCACACCATCACCGTTTTGCCAGAGGGCGCGTCGACACAAACTTGGACGCTCCTCCAACTGCAACATTCCCCACCCTTCCTTCAAAGTGCAGACACTGCACTTCCCACCTCCAGGACTCAAGTCTGGCTAACATAGTCCCCCTGAATCTCTTCATAAATGTTACCTTGTTCACACTTCAACAGCACGTCAAATCATAAAAAACACTTGCCTCCACTCACTCCCAACACGCCCTCACACATCTCTTGGATATCCAAGCCCATCACTTGTAAAAGAAACTCCTCTACCTCCACACACACACAACACACACACACAACACACACACACACACACACACACCACACACACCAATAAACACCAGGACATAACAATATGTAAAACAAAACGAA
>NC_069413.1:46280594-46297975 GCF_026875155.1 Cherax quadricarinatus | reverse complement strand
TACCCCCCCAATTTTCCTTTTTTCCCTTTCCCCCTCCATTTTTCATCCTCCACCTTCCTCTCCACTTCTGATCCTCCCCCCTTCCCCCCCACCCTCATCCTCCCCCTTTCCTTTCCACCTCTCGTCCACCACCTTCTTTCCATACTTCGTTTTCTCTACCCCCCCTTCTCCTCTTCCACCTCTTCTTATCCCCTTTTCCCACCTTTTCCTCTACTTTTTATCTCTGTTAACCTGTTTTTTTCCCCCCGCGCTCTGTCTTTTCTTCCCTCCTCTATCTCTACTCCCTTCTCCTCTCCTTCTTATCTCTTCCTCCTCCTCTCCTTCACGTTTCTCAGCCTCGATTTTTCTCTTCCTAATAACATTTTCTCTTGCAACAGGTCCAGATTTGTTGACATCTCCCCCCCTTTCCCTCCAGGGGTGTGTACCCCACCTTTATGTACTTGAAGGGGTCGAGTCTCGGCTCCTGGCCCCGCCTCTTCGCTGGTCGCTACTTGTTCATCCCAGCCTTGTCGTAACTCTTTTTGAAGCTGAGTATAGAGCCTGCCTCTGTGTACTCACCTATTTGTGGTTGCAGGGGTCGAGTTATAGCTCCTGGCCCCGCCTCTTCGCGATTGCAAACGGGGTCCTCTCCTCCCTCCCCATGAGCTTTATCATACCTAGCTTTAAAACTATGTATGGTTCCCGCCTCCACTACGTCACTTTCTAGGCTATTCCACGGCCTGACTACTCTATGACTGAAGAAATACTTCCTAACATCCCTTTGATTCATCTGAGTCTTCAGCTTCCAATTGTGACCTCTGCGCCTGTGTCCCTTTTCTGGAACATCCCGTCTTTGTCCACCTTTTTCTATTCCGCGCAGTATTTTATATGTCGTTATCATGGGCTTCCCTGACCCTCCTGTCCTCCAGTGTCGTCAGGGGGCCCATTTTCCCTCAACCTTTCTTCGTAGGACAATCCCCGTAAGCTCTGGGACTAGTCTTGTTGCAAACCTTTGCACTTTCTCTAACTTCTTGACGTGCTTGAACTAGGTGTGGATTCCAACTGGTGCGCATACTCCAGTATGGGCCTGACGTAAATGGTATACAGAGTCTTGAATTAATCCTTACTGAGGTATCGGAACGCTATCCGTAGGTTTGCCAGGCGCCCGTATGCTGCAGCAGTTATCTGATTGATGTGCCCCTCAGGAGATATGCTCGGTGTTATACTCACCCCCAGATCTTTTTCCTTGAGTGAGGTTTGCAGTCTTTGGCCATCTAAACTATATTGTGTCTGCGGTCTTCTTTGCCCTTCCCCAATCTTCATGACTTTGCATTTGGCAGGGTTAAACTCAAGGAGTGTGTGTAATTACCTGTTTGTAGCTACAGTAGCGGAGTTGCTGGTGGTGTCTCCTCGTCAGTACTCTTTTCATCATTTTTTTTTAAGCTGCACTGTTTGCATCATTTATTAATTCCTCCTTTAGTGCATTCCACTGGTCAATCACTTTATTTTGTACTACCTTTTCCGCCCACTTTTTCCTAAATTTGCAACTGTGACCTCTTGTTCACGTGACCGTTTGTTATCACTGTTGCAGGAAAAAGAAAATTTTTTTATCACTCTTTCAACCCCAGTTATCATGTCCCCTTTCCCCTGCTATCAGCCAACCTGGGAAAACTTTCCCTGTATCACCAAACCGGGGAAATTTTTTTCCTGCAAATACCAACCTGGACAATTTTTTCCCTGCACAGCCACCGGGACAATTTCCCTGCATCACCAACCGGGGAAATTTTCCCGCTACAACCAACCTGGACAACTTCCCTGCTATCACCAACCGGACAACTTTCCCCGCATAAACCAAACCTGGACAATTTCCCTGCATCACCAACCGGGGCAATTTTTTCCTGCTATTAGCCAAACCCTGGACAATTTTTTCCCTGCTATTAGCAACCTGACAACTTTCCTGCTATCACCCAACCTGGACAACTTCCCGCATCACCAACCTGGGCAATTTCCCTGCTATCAACCAAGGGACAACCCCTTTTTCCCTGCAAAACGCCCCGGGACAACTTTCCCTGCTATCAGCCAACCTGGACAACTTTCCCTGCTATCAGCCAACCTGCACAACTTTAATACTTTCAGTATTTCATCATAGTTCATATTTCTCAATTCTGGCAGCCATTTTAACTCTCTGAACATTTTCTAACTTATCTGCGTGTTTTTTTCCTGGTGTAGCCGCCACACAACCTGCATATTCCAATTTTGGTCCAATATAAGTTATAAACAACTTTCTTAACATTTCACCATCCATATATATATATAAGTTATTTTCTAGTCTGCCTGTGTAGGAAATAAGTTACTCACTATTTCATGTATGATCTTCCGGTGATAATGTTTTTGATAATAGATACTTGTATATCTGTCTTTCTCTATTTGATACTTTCAGTATTTCCTCATTACTTTATCTACATTAAATTCCATCATCTATCTGTCACTCCATGTGCTCAGTGTATCCAAATCCTCTTGTAAAGATTTGGTCATTTGCATTATTCATTTTATGTAAGATTTTCGCATTATCTGCAAATATATTCATATTTTTATTCCTTCTAATAAATTGTTTATATCAATTAAAAACATTGGGGGAAGTACAGACCCTTGTGGAACCCCACTTGTGACATCCACCCATGTAGACATTTTTACTCTTATAACTGTTCGCATTTTCCTCTCAAATAAAAAAATCTCTCATCCATTATAATAATTTACCTTTAATTCCTCCTAAATTTTCCAGTTTCCAGGATAGTTCTTCACGGGGAACTAATAAAAACTTTCTTAAGTCTACGTAAATACAATCTGCCCATCTGTTTCTTGAAAAATTTCCGTAACTTTCGAAACTTAACAAATTTGTTATCCATAAAACTTTGTAGGTTGGGAAAGGGTTTCGTAAAGGAAACAAAACAGTTTTTTCCAACGGGGGTCTTTTTGGGATGACCCCCTTTGGAGCTTTTGGTCATCTGACCGGGGCCCTTTCAGCTGGCCTTCCCGGGTCCCCCCCCTTTAAAAAAAATTTTTGGGCTATTAAAACCCTTTAATTTAAATTTAACGTTGCAATCCAAGAACCAAATTTTTTTAACCTTTTAGTATGTTATTATTCTTTCCTGTCACTTTTTTTTTAAAAATAAAAAACCAAATTATTGCCACCCCAAAATACTCACTTTTTTAAAACCCTTCCTATAGAAAAATCCTAAAATTTTTCCACATTGAAAAAAAGTAAACCCCCATCTACCAAAACTTCTAAACCCCGAGGTGCTGCCCCGCCGGCCCGGGAGTTTTTTCTTCTCTTTCTCTAGTTCATTTCTTTATTTTTTTTCGGATTTTTTAGTATTATGTAATTTACTGTTTTACGGGAATTAAAACCCTCTGGCTTTGAAAAAAAATCTTTTGGGAAACCCACTGAAGCTTTTTTCACAAAAATTTTAAAAAATACTTTAAACAAAAACTTTACCAAATACTTTACACAAAAACTTTACACAATACTTTTCAACAAAAAACCTTTACACAATCTTTCCACAAACTTTAACAATATTTTTAAAACCCCCAACCCCCTTTTACAAAAAACCCTTTACCCCAATACTTTTACCCCTTTTTTAAAACCCCAATTTTACACAATATTTTAAAACAATATTTTTACCAATCCTTCACCCAATACTTTACAAAATATTTTACACAATTTTACACTTTACTTTACACAATATTTTAAACACAAACTTTACACAATTCTTCACCCCAATATTTTCACAAAATATTTCACCCCAATACTTTACAAAATACTTCACACAATATTCACACAATTTTTACCAAAAACTTTACACAATACTTTACACAATACTTTACACAATTTTTTCCACAATACTTTACCACTATTTTAACCCAAACTTTACACAAAAATTTACACAAACTTTACACAATATTTTCCAAAATTTTAACTTTAAAAAATTTATTTTAAACAAAAATACTTCAAAACAAACTTTACACAATACTTTACAAAATTTTCCTTAAAAATACTTCATCAATATTTTCCCAAAATTTCCTTTTTCAATACTTTACACAATACTTCTTAAAAATACTTCACACAAAAATTTAAAAATTTCCCTTTCACAATACTTCATAAAATACTTCATAAAATTTACTTCTACAATATTTTCAACAATACTCATACATATTCATCAATACTTCAAAAATTTACTTTACACAATATTTTCAAAATTTCTTCATACAAATTTTACAAATACTTCATAAAAAAATTTTAACACAAACTTTACACAATATTTTACACAATACTTTCATACAAACTTCATTAAATACTTCATAAAATTTCTTCATACAAACTTCACACAAAAACTTCATACATACTTTACACAATACTTCAAACAATACTTCTTTACAATACTTTCACACAATATTTCCATACAAACTTATACAATACTTCAAAACAATACTTCATACAATACTTTACAAAATTTACTTTCCAAAATACTTTACACAATACTTTAACAAATACTTCACACAATATTTTCACCCCAAAAACCTTTTCCCCAATACTTCATACAATACTTCATAAAATTTATTTTCATACAATACAACAAAAATTTTCATACAATATTCTTTACAAAACTTATACAATACTTATACAATACTTATACAATATTTTTCCCCCAATACTTTAAAACAATATTTTAATACAATACTTCATACGTACTTCATACAGTACTTCATAAAAATACTTTACTTTTACTTCATACAATACTTTACAAAATATTTTACACAATACTTCATACAATACTTCATACAGTACTTCATACAGTACCCCAAAAATACTTCATAAAAAAACTTCATCCAAATTACTTCATAAAAACTTTACACAAACTTTACACAATATTTCCCTTAAAAATTACTTTAAAACAATCCCTTCTACAAACTTCAAAACAATACTTTACCCCAATTTAATTTAACCCCAATTACTTATACAATATTTTCTTTAAAAATATTTCCCCTTTTCAATACTTCATACAATACTTATACAGTACCATACAATACTTCTAAAAATCCTTCTAAAATTTACTTTAAAAACAATATTTACACAATACTTCATACAATACTTTACAAAAATATTTCATACAATACTTTACACAATACTTTACACAATACTTTACCAATACTTCTTTCAATACTTCATACAATACTTCTTAAAATATTTCCCTACAAATTAAATACAATACCCCCCATACAATACTTCATACAATATTTTAACAAAATTTTCAACAATACTTCATACAATACTTAAACAATACTTCATACAATACACGGGCCCCTTACAAAAATTTTTTAAAATGCTTAATTCGCTAACGAAAAAATTTATTTCCAAACATTCTGTCATCCTGAGCCAGAGGTTGGAGAACCCCCGTGAAAATAAGTCCTTGACTTTTTGGGGGGGTTTTTTCCTAGGTATTTTTACTATGTATGATAATTCTAGGTTTTTTGTACTTTTTCCGAAATAAACTTACAGGTTTTTTCATATGTTTCATATGAGCAGGAGGGGTAGTCCTGCTGTGCACTTGACCCCCTTGGTACGTTTACCCAGGGCCCAAGCTCTTTCTTTACAGGGTATTGAGTGCTCGTGCTAGGGGTATTTTGGGACTGCATTATAAATAAACAATTCCAAAGGACCAGTCCAGGTGCTGCGTGAGTGGCCATTTTTTCTATGCCTTTTTTTAATTCCACAGGATTAATGTTATGTCAGTTACATGAGTGTGGGGCCTTGCAAGGCACTGTCAAAAAATGTGTACTCTTTACCCTGTTTTCACCCGTGCTTCACCTCACAGTCCACACACACCCCCCGCTCCCACCACCTCCATCCCTACTACCCCAACATCTACCCTCTCACTACCACCCCTCCCAACAACCCCCGCTCCCACCACTGGTCCTGCCACCCCACCTCTCAACTCTCCACTATTCAAGTCCTCTACCTTTCTTTGAGCACAATGTTTACTCAACCATCCGTCTACTGCTCTATTTTATGGCCTCCCCGTCTTCCCCACCCGTCCCTCCCCACTACCTCACCACCTCCACCCGCTTCTCCCCACTACCTGACCTTCTCCACCCGTTTTCTCCCCACTACCTCACCTCCTCCACCCGTTCTTCCCAAGCGCCTCCACCTCCCCCTCCACTCATTTACCTCGTCACCTTTTCCCTCCCTCTCTTCTTCCCCAACCTTCCCCATCACACCCCCTCCCAGCCTCCACACTACCTCTCCTCTTTCTTCACTTCCTCTTCTTCCGCTATTTCTCCCCTTTTATTTGTGGTTAGTAGCACGGTCCCCGCCCCTCCCAGCGTGTGTTAGGGAGGTGGTGGTCACAGACCCACTATTCACTACGTTAATAACCTGCTTTGTACACTACCTATGGCTCGCCAAAACTTGTTTTAGATTTATCCTTTAAACAAAATTGAATACATGAGCAGTGTGCTGCTGCCGTCTTGTACGTCAGTGTGTTGCTGCCGTCTTGTACGTCAGTGTGTTGCTGCCGTCTTGTACGTCAGTGTGTTGCTGCCGTCTTGTACGTCAGTGTGTTGCTGCCGTCTTGTACGTCAGTGTGTTGCTGCCGTCTTGTACGCCAGTGTGTTGCTGCCGTCTTGTACGTCAGTGTGTTGCTGCCGTCTTGTACGTCAGTGTGTTGCTGCCGTCTTGTACGTCAGTGTGTTGCTGCCGTCTTGTACGTCCCGTGTGTTGCTGCCGTCTTGTACGTCAGTGTGTTGCTGCCGTCTTGTACGTCAGTGTGTTGCTGCCGTCTTGTACGTCAGTGTGTTGCTGCCGTCTTGTACGTCTGGGTGTTGCTGCCGTCTTGTACGCCAGTGTGTTTGCTGCCATCTTGTACGTCAGTGTGTTGCTGCCGTCTTGTACGTCAGTGTGTTGCTGCCGTCTTGTACGTCAGTGTGTTGCTGCCGTCTTGTACGTCAGTGTGTTGCTGCCGTCTTGTACGTCAGTGTGTTGCTGCCGTCTTGTACGTCAGTGTGTTGCTGCCGTCTTGTACGTCTGTGTGTTGCTGCCGTCTTGTACGTCAGTGTGTTGCTGCCGTCTTGTACGTCAGTGTGTTGCTGCCGTCTTGTACGTCAGTGTGTTGCTGCCGTCTTGTACGTCACAGTTACACAGTGGCAACATAACTTGACCAGGTTTCCCCGTCATTCTATCACCCAGGAATAGTCCCCGTGCATAGAGCTGAAATATGTCAGCCTGAGCTGTAGACTTCAGTAGTGTCAGCCTGAGCTGGTAGACTTCAGTAGTGTCAGCCTGAGCTGGTAGACTTCAGTAGTGTCAGCCTGAGCTGGTAGACTTCAGTAGTGTCAGCGTGAGCTGGTAGACTTCAGTAGTGTCAGCCTGAGCTGGTAGCTTCAGTAGTGTCAGCCTGAGCTGGTAGACTTCAGTAGTGTCAGCCTGAGCTGGTAGACTTCAGTAGTGTCAGCGTGAGCTGGTAGACTTCAGTAGTGTCAGCCTGATCTGGTAGACTTCAGTAGTGTCAGCCTGAGCTGGTAGACTTCAGTAGTGTCAGCGTGAGCTGGTAGACTTCAGTAGTGTCAGCGTGAGCTGGTAGACTTCAGTAGTGTCAGCCTGAGCTGGTAGACTTTAGTAGTGTCAGCGTGAGCTGGTAGACTTTAGTAGTGTCAGCCTGAGCTGCTAGACTTCAGTAGTGTCAGCCTGAGCTGGTAGACTTTAGTAGTGTCAGCCTGAGCTGGTAGACTTCAGTAGTGTCAGCCTGAGCTGGTAGACTTTAGTAGTGTCAGCCTGAGCTGGTAGACTTTAGTAGTGTCAGCGTGACCTGGTAGACTTCAGTAGTGTCAGCCTGAGCTGGGAGACTTCAGTAGTGTCAGCCTGAGCTGGGAGACTTCAGTAGTGTCAGCCTGAGCTGGTACACTTCAGTAGTGTCAGCGTGAGCTGGTAGACTTCAGTAGTGTCAGCGTGAGCTGGTAGACTTCAGTAGTGTCAGCCTGAGCTGGTAGACTTCAGTAGTGTCAGCGTGAGCTGGTAACTTCAGTAGTGTCAGCGTGAGCTGGTAGACTTCAGTAGTGTCAGCGTGAGCTGGTAGACTTCAGTAGTGTCAGCCTGAGCTGGTAGACTTCAGTAGTGTCAGCGTGAGCTGGTAGACTTCAGTAGTGTCAGCCTGAGCTGGTAACTTCAGTAGTGTCAGCGTGAGCTGGTAGACTTTAGTAGTGTCAGCCTGAGCTGCTAGACTTCAGTAGTGTCAGCCTGAGCTGGTAGACTTTAGTAGTGTCAGCGTGACCTGGTAGACTTCAGTAGTGTCAGCCTGAGCTGGGAGACTTCAGTAGTGTCAGCCTGAGCTGGTAGACTTCAGTAGTGTCAGCCTGAGCTGGTAGACTTCAGTAGTGTCAGCCTGAGCTGGGAGACTTCAGTAGTGTCAGCCTGAGCTGGTAGACTTCAGTAGTGTCAGCCTGATCTGGTAGACTTCAGTAGTGTCAGCCTGACCTGGTAGACTTCAGTAGTGTCAGCCTGAGCTGCTAGACTTCAGTAGTGTCAGCCTGAGCTGCTAGACTTCAGTAGTGTCAGCCTGAGCTGGTAGACTTTAGTAGTGTCAGCCTGAGCTGGTAGACTTCAGTAGTGTCAGCCTGAGCTGGTAGACTTCAGTAGTGTCAGCGTGAGCTGGTAGACTTCAGTAGTGTCAGCCTGAGCTGGTAGACTTCAGTAGTGTCAGCGTGAGCTGGTAGACTTCAGTAGTGTCAGCGTGAGCTGGTAGACTTCAATAGTGTCGGACGGAGAATGTCAACTATTTTTAAAACAGTGGTACACAGTACCGTCAAGTTGATGATTAAGATACTATAATCGTGAGGTGTGGTCCAGGGGTGAGGTGTGGTCCAGGGGTGAGGTGTGGTCCAGGGGTAAGGTGTGGTCCAGGGGTGAGGTGTGGTCCAGGGGTGAGGTTGTCCAGGGGTGAGGTGTGGTCCAGGGGTGAGTGTGGTCCAGGGGTGAGGTGTGTCCAGGGGTGAGGTGTGGTCCAGGGTGAGGTGTGGTCCAGGGGTGAGGTGTGGTCCAGGGGTGAGGTGTGGTCCAGGGGTGAGGTGTGGTCCAGGGGTGAGGTGTGGTCCAGGGGTGAGGTGTGGTCCAGGGGTGAGGTGTGGTCCAGGGGTGAGGTGTGGTCCACTGGTGAGGTGTGGTCCAGGGGTGAGGTGTGGCCCAGGGGTGAGGTGTGGCCCAGGGGTGAGGTGTCAAAGGGGTGAGGTGTGGTCAAGGGTGAGGTGTGGTCCAGGGGTGAGGTGTGGTCAAGGGTGAGGTGTGGTCCAGGGGGGAGGTGTGGCAAGGGGTGAGGTGTGGTCCAGGGGTGAGGTGTGGTCCACTGGTGAGGTGGGGGTCCAGGGGTGAGGTGTGGCCAGGGGTGAGGTGTGGCCCAGGGGTGAGGTGTGGTCAAGGGGTGAGGTGTGGTCAAGGGGTGAGGTGTGGTCCAGGGGTGAGGTGTGGTCCAGGGTGAGGTGTGGTCCAGGGGTGAGGTGTGGTCCAGGGTGAGGTGTGGTCCAGGGGTGAGGTGTGGTCAAGGGGTGAGGTGTGGTCAAGGGGTGAGGTGTGGTCCAGGGGTGAGGTGTGGTCCACTGGTGAGGTGTGGTCCAGGGGTGAGGTGTGGCCCAGGGGTGAGGTGTGGTCCAGGGGTGAGTGTGGTCAAGGGGTGAGGTGTGGTCAAGAGGTGAGGTGTGGTCCAGGGGTGAGGTGTGGTCCAGGGGTGAGGTGTGGTCCAGGGGTGAGGTGTGGTCCAGGGGTGAGTGTGGTCAAGGGATGAGGTGTGGTCAAGGGGTGAGGTGTGGTCCAGGGTGAGGTGTGGTCCAGGGGTGAGGTGTGGGCCAGGGGTGAGGTGTGGTTCCGGGGGGGGGGTGAGGTGGTAACAAGCAAAAGAGGGGAGAGGGAGTAGAGGGGATGGGGAAAGGGAGTAGAGGGAAGGGGAATAGAGGGGAGAGGGAGCAGAGTGGAGGGGGAGTAGAGAGGAGAGGGAGTTGAGGTTAGAGAGAGTAGAGGGGAGGGAGAGTAGAAGGGAGGGAGAGGGAGTAGAGGGGAGAAGGCGTAGAGGGGAGGGAGAGTAAAGGGTAGAGGGATTTGGGGGGGGGCTGGAGTAGAGGAAGAGAGAGTAGTGGGAGTAGTAGAGGGGAGAGGGAGTAGAGGGGGAGAGGAGTAGTTGAGGGAGAGGGAGCTGGGAGAGGAGTTGAGGGGAGAGGGAGTTGAGGGGAGGGAGAGTAGAGGGTAGGGAGAGTAGAGAGGGGAAGTAGATGGGAGAGGGATAGAGGGGAGAGTAGTGGGGGAGTAAGAGGGGAGAGAGAGAGTAAGGGGAGGGGGAGCAGAGGGGAGAAGGAGTAGGGGGAGGGAGTAAGGAGAGGGGGTGAGTTAAGGGGAGGGGAGTATATGGGATAGGGAAATAGAGGGAAGAGAGAGTAATGGAGTAGAGGAGAGAGGGAGTTGAGGGGAGGGGGTAGTAGAGGGGAGAGAGTAGAGGGGAGGGAGTAGAGGGGAGAGGAAGTAGAGGAGAGGGGGAGTAGAGGGGAGAGAGGTAATGGAATAGAGGGGAGAGGGAGTAGAGGGGAGAGGAAGTAAGGGGAGAGGGAGTAGAGGGGAGGGGGATATAGGGGAGAGGAAGTATGGGGAGAGGGAGTAGAGGGGAGAGCGATTAGAGGGAGGAGTAGAGGGGAGGGGGAAATTAGAGGGGGGAGTAGTAGAGGGGAGAGGGATTAGAGGGGAGGATGAGTAGAGGGGAGAGGGATTAGAGGGGAGGGGGAGTAGAAGGGAGAGTGGGAGGAGTAAAGGGGAGAGAGAGAGGGAGGGGTAAAGGGGAGAGGGAGTTGAGGGCAGGGGAAGTAGAGAGGAGAGGGGGGTAGAGGGAAGGGGGTAGTGGAGAGGGGGATTTGAGGGGAGGGCTGTAGCGGGGAGGGGTAGTAGAGGGGAGGGGTGTATAGGGGAGTGGGTGTATAAGGAGCGGGAATAAAGGAGAGGGGGATTAGAGGGGAGGGGGTGTATAGGGGAGTGGGTGTATAAGGGAGCGGGAATAAAGGAGAGGGGGAGTAGAGGGGAGGGAAGTGGAGAATTCTTCTTTCATTCTCGTGTTCTCGTCTGTGATTTATCACCTCATCTTGTTTTTCAGTTGTTGCTTCACTTGTGTTCCATCACTTGTGTTGCTTCACTTGTGTTGCTTCACTTGTGTTGCTTCACTTGTGTTGCTTCACTTGTGTTGCTTCACTTGTGTTGCTTCACTTGTGTTGCTTCACTTATGTTCCATCACTTGTGTTCCATCACTTTGTTGCTTCACTTGTGTTGTTCAATTGTGTTGCTTCACTTGTGTTGCTTCACTTGTGTTGCTTCACTTATGTTCCATCACTTGTGTTCCATCACTTGTGTTGCTTCACTTGTGTTGCTTCACTTGTGTTGCTTCGCTTGTGTTGCTTCACTTGTGTTGCTTCACTTATGTTCCATCACTTGTGTTCCATCACTTGTGTTGCTTCACTTGTGTTCCATCACTTGTGTTCCATCACTTGTGTTGCTTCACTTGTGTTGCTTCACTTGTGTTGCTTCACTTGTGTTGCTTCACTTGTGTTCCATCACTTGTGTTGCTTCACTTGTGTTCCATCACTTGTGTTGCTTCACTTTTGTTGCTTCACTTTTGTTGTTAAACTTGTGGTCCATCACTTGTGTTGCTTCACTTGTGTTGCTTCACTTGTGTTCCATCACTTGTGTTCCATCATTTGTTCCATCACTTTGTTGCTTCACTTGTGTTGTCATGTATGGGGGTAATGATTGAAAAAGGGATATAAGTGGGGAATATGGGAGTAAGGGTTATGTAGGCACTGGAGAGGCAGGCGAGGTGGTAGGAGTGAGATGATTAGCGGAGGTAGGTAGGTAATGACAGGTCAGTGGTGACCCCCAGGGACACTCTCATTAACTCTACGCTACTCACTAACATATGCCCCGCCCATTCTTCACTCATATATAAAATAATAAAATATAAAAAAAAGAATAAATAACGGTGGGCAGTGAATATTTACTATTCTACTCAAACACAGTTTATTATTAAGTCTTTGTACAATAATATATTTGGGGAACAGAACACTATTGTGGTTTAGATAAATGGGGTGGTACACATAAGCAGTGAGACAGGGAATACAATCAAAATTGACCAAAATGAAATAAACTTACAATATAGCACAGAGGACAGTTCACTACAGGAAATAAGCCACAAAGGGCCAAGACCTACACAGCACGAGTATGCACCAAGCCCCGTACTCTGCCCAATGCCTCCCAAAAGTCTCCTCCCGGGGACTTCAGCAGCCTTCTCCCGAGCCCTGCACCCAGCAGCAGCTCCTCTCGAAGTCTTTTGCTCGGAGCTCTGCACCCCAGCAGCAGCTCCGCTCGAATCTCCCTACTCAGCTCTTCCTTGGGCTTTTATGGTGGTCCAAGCACCCTCCACAACCACGTGTACGGCCTGACGCCTAGGTCTGAGGCGTCAAGAACAAAAGACTCAGACGTGGGCGTGGCTTACAGGACGTTTGCCAAGGCAAGGTGTGACCATATAATTGGTTAAATTAGGTCTCCCCAGAGACCTCACAAGCCAGTGGACTACATCACATCCCCCTTTTCTCCCCAATTAAATATCTGAGAATAGGACAAATTTGTCCTAGTTATTAGACTATTTTAATCCTAATCCCTTAAATCTATTACAATACAAAGACAAATATTTAAAATAATACAATTAAATTTCCTCAACCTCCCAACTACCACAAGGCAGCATAATCAGTACACTGGCAGTTGGCCAGCATAATAGTCGCTCTCTGGTGCAAAGCCTCCCTTTCCCGTCATTTCTCCTTAAACCTAAATATCGGGCTCCAGTGCCTTCCCTACTTCTATAGAAATGCACTAGCCAATGCTAGTCACCCTGCACGTTAACCTTGGGCCAAACCCCTCTAGGCTTCTATGGCGTGGAAAACTGCTCCAAAGGGTTGCATTCTTTCAAGTAACTGCAACTGGACACTTCACGACCCCCAAAGGGCGCATTTTCAGGAACACTTCACATGCACACTTAACATCTGAAAATCGAGACAGGGCAGGCATCGCAGCTAAGACCCTCCATTATCCTATGCCCCTACTAGGATTCACTGGCCTCATAAAACAAGGCGGCCATAAATCACTGGACCGTATTCAAGGTCACCTTATTTCACACAGGTAACACTAAAACTTCTGGCAAGTTTAAAGTAGGCTGGGGGCAAACTCAACACTCTTATTTGTCTTCATGGCTGGCAGGGCATCCCGCTACTGTCGCACAGGTCGACAGCAAGGCAGGACACACCTCCATGCCGCCCTTGAAAGCAGGCTGGTCCCAGCAGCTGGAGTCCATCTCCGCGGCTCACGTCCTTCCACATCTCCGAGGATGGCAACTCCTTCATAGTAGATTCTCCCGTCCTGGCACACCAGCCAGAATCCTTCACACACCACTGCAGCATCACCGCCATCTCCTCTTGAGCTAGGCAGCATCGCAGCATCACAGCACGGCCGTATCACAGCAGCACACAGCACGGCCACAGCATCGCAGCACGGTCCCAGCATCACAGCACGGCCGCAGCATCTCAACATCATCGCACGACTGCAGCATCTCAACATCACAGCACGGCCGCATCACAGCAGCACACAGCACGGCCACAGCATCGCAGCACGGTCCCAGCATCACAGCACGGCCGCAGCATCTCAACATCATAGCAAGG
This sequence comes from Cherax quadricarinatus, assembly GCF_026875155.1. Lineage (NCBI taxonomy): Eukaryota > Metazoa > Arthropoda > Malacostraca > Decapoda > Parastacidae > Cherax > Cherax quadricarinatus. Next base: position 46,284,214 of record NC_069413.1, on the reverse strand, counting down.
CCTTTATCACAGCAGCACACAGCACGGCCACAGCATAGCAGACAGCATCACAGCACGGCCACAGCATAGCAGACAGCATCACAGCACGGCCACAGCATAGCAGACAGCATCACAGCAGCCGACATCAGCAGTAGCAGGCAATGGTCAGTTGCTCGGGGTGAGGTGAGGTCACTTCGGGTCATCAACAGCAGGTGCGGTCACCATCCCTGGCAACTGCGGGTAACTGGCGGTCTGTGGGTGATGGTCACAGAGGCTGGGTGACGCAGACAGACACCCACTACACTGGATGACAGACCAGGGCAGCAATACATCTACTGGGGCACATCAGCTGGGTGACCGGGCATATCAGGTGGACAGCAATCATAGGCAACTCTTCAATGGGTGACAGTTGTGGGTAAGTCTTCCAAGGCGGGCTGGGTGACTTCTCATTCTCTGTAAATATTCAATTTCGGCCAGTAATTGCTTCCCCCAAAAGTCTCACCCAAATACTGATATTCTCCACCATTTATCTCAAACCAACAACCAACTCCACCAAATATAATATTACACCCAAACAATTATTTAGACCCACCGTCAAAAAAGGACAGTTAAGGTCACTAGGATTATAATATCACATTGATATTTACTTTAGCAGTAGGAGTGAGATGATTAGCGGAGGTAGGTAGGTAATGACAGGTCAGTGGTGACCACCACGACACTCTCATTAACTCTACGCTACTCACTAACATATGCCTCGCCCATTCTTCACTCATATATAAACATAATAAAATATAAGAAAAAAAGAATAAATAACGGTGGGCAGTGAATATTACTATTCTACTCAAACACAGTTTATTATTAAGTCTTTGTACAATAATATATTTGGGAACAGAACACTATTGTGGTTTAGATAAATGGGGTGGTACACATAAGCAGTGAGACAGGGAATACAATCAACTTGACCAAAATGAATATAACTTACAATATAGCACAGAGGACAGTTCACTACAGGAACTAAGCCACAGGTCCCAAGACCTACACAGCACGAGTACTGCACCAAGCCAGTACTCTGCCCAATGCCTCCAACAGTCTCCTCCGGAGACTTCAGCAGCCTTCTCCCGAGCCCTGCACCCCAGCAGCAGCTCCTCTCGAAGTCTCTGCTCGGAGCTCTGCACCCCAGCAGCAGCTCCGCTCGAATCTCCCTACTCAGCTCTTCCTTGGGCTTTTATGGTGGTCCAAGCACCCTCCACAACCACGTGTACGGCCTGACGCCTAGGTCTGAGGCGTCAAGAACAAAAGACCTCAGACGTGGGCGTGGCTACAGACGTTTGCCAAGGCAAGGTGTGACCATATAATTGGTTAAATTAGGTCTCCCCAGAGACCTCACAAGCCCAGCTGGACTACATCACAGTGTTGCTTCACTTGTGTTCCATCACTTGTGTTGCTTCACTTGTTCCATCACTTGTGTTCCATCACTTTTGTTGCTTCACTTGTGTTCCATCACTTGTGTTCCATCACTTTTGTTGCTTTACTTGTGTTCCATCACTTTTGTTGCTTCACTTGTGTTCCATCATTTGTGTGTTAGGTAAGACACATATGCAACAGTTAGGTATCTTTATTTCGAAACGTTTCGTCTACACAGTAGTCGTCTTCAGTTGAGTACAGAAAAGTTGATGGAAGCAGAAGAGACGTGAAGGAGTAAAGAGACCAAAACTGAGCAGCATAATCCAAATGAGGCCTGACTAGTGATATATAGAGCTGTAAAATAACTTTTGGACTTCTGTTACTTATATTGCTTGAAATATATCTTAGTAATCTGTTAACCTTGTTGCGCACACTAAGGCACTGCTGTCTTGGCTTTAGATTTCTGATCACCATGACTCCCAAGTCTTTTTCACATTCTGCATGATTAAGCAGACACCAGAGCCTTTGTTTCCTACACTGCTGTTGGTGCATTACAGGTGTCTCAGTGCTGGTATTGGTTCTGTACTGATGTTTCTATGCTGGTGTTGGTGTACTACAGGTGTCTATGTTGGTGTACTACAGGTGTATATGCTGGTGTAGGTGCAATACAGGTGTGTATGCAGGTGTTGGTGTACTACAGGTGTCTATTCTGGTATTGGAGCACAACAGTTGTTTCTATGCTGTGTTGGTGCACTACAGTTGTTTTTATGCTGGTGTTGGTGCACTACAGGTGTTTCTATGCTGGTGCTGGTGCACTACAGGTGTTTCTATGCTGGTCTTGGTGCACTACAGGTGTTTCTATGCTGGTTTTGGTGCACTACAGGTGTTTCTATGCTGGTCTTGGTGCACTACAGGTGTTTCTATGCTGGTGTTGGTGCAGTACAGGTGTTTCTATGCTGGCCTTGGTGCACTACAGGTGTTTCTATGCTGGTGTTGGTGCACTACAGGTGTCTATGCTGATGTTGGTGCAGTACAAGTGTTTCTATGCTGGTGTTGGTGCACTACAGGTGTTTTTATGCTGGTGTTGTTTCACTACAGGTGTTTCTATGCTGGTGTTGTTGCACTACAGGTGTTTTTATGCTGTTGTTGCACTACAGGTGTTTCTATGCTGGCGTTGGTGCACTACAGGTGTTTCTATGCTGGTGTTGGTGCACTATAGGTGTCTATGCTGGTGTTGGGGTTACATTTTCCTTCCTATGATCTTGCAGAATTTCCAGTTCCTAGTTACTGGAGGAAGAGTGTACGTCACTCTACTTGCAATGATTGAGCATAAGCTGTACTAGATGCAAACAACTTCAGGAAGGGGGGAATGAATGATACCTTTAGGCCTTTCGTCTTTCAATAAACACATCTTCAGTAGCTAGCAATGTTGCAGAAATGATTAGGAAGTCCAGGTAGATTCGTTCTAGGGAACGACTCTGGCTGGTATGATAGCTTGAAGAAATCTACCCGGACTTCATTCTCATTTCTGCAACATTACAAGCTGATTAAGATGTGTAGATTGCAACACGAAAGGCCTAGAGCTATTATCCAACACTCCCCCCGTGGTTGTTTTGTTTATATGGTTTAGAAAATCAAGTTGATGAGCGAGACACTCATGCAACACTCGTGTATAGTGAGAATGTTTGCCTCACCAGTGTGATGAATGGTGGTTGTGGAGATGTTTATAGTAATCAGTCCCTCAGCATCCCATCACCACCCCTCCCTGGCTCTCTCCTTCTATCTTCTAACATTCTTGTTTACTTTATATTCACTTCCCAGACTGGTTATCAGCGTCTTCTTATATTTTCCCGTTTTACTCCTTCCAGACTTTTTTTTTGTACATAGACAGTCTTGATCCTTACTGATTAATGTAAAGGAGGAGGGAGGTAGTGATGGGTTGAGGGAGGTAGTGATGGGTTGAGGGAGGTAGTGATGGGTTGAGGGAGGTAGTGATGGGTTGAGGGAGGTAGTGATGGGTTGAGGGAGGTAGTGATGGGTTGAGGGAGATAGTGATGGGTTAAGGGAGGTAGTTATGCGGGAAGGGAGGTAGTAATGCGGGAAGGGAGGTAGTGATGCGGGAAGGGAGGTAGTGATGCGGGAAGGGAGGTAGTGATGCGGGAAGGGAGGTAGTGATGGGGGTCCTGTAAGCTGCGGAAGCCAATTTTTTTTTTAGACTGTGTGCTGCTACTCTATTT
>NC_069413.1:46263227-46280094 GCF_026875155.1 Cherax quadricarinatus | reverse complement strand
TTCAAAACCCCCAAACTCACTACCTATACCTCGACCACTCTTCACTCACTCCACCTTATATAAATTAAATAAAGTATAAGAATAAGAAATAAATAACTGGGACAGTGAATATTACTGTTCCACTCAAACACAGTTTATTATTAAGTCCTTGTACAATAATATAGTATTTGGGAATAGGAGAACGCTATTGGGTTTAAATAGATGGGGATGGCATATATAAGCAGTGAGACAAGGGTTACAATTAACTGACAAAACTTAATATAACTTACTATATAAGTGCAGTAGGACAGTTCACCTCAGGAACTCAGAGTCTAGCCACAGATCCCAAGACCTACACAGTACGAGCACTGCTCCAAGCCGGTACCCTGCCCAGTGTCTCCAACAGTCTCATCCAGGGACTCTCCAGCAGCCCTCCCCCAGAGCTCTGCACACAGGCCAGAGCTCTGCACGAATCTCTTTTGTATTAATATTGCTAGAATTACCAACAATGTGCTAAGTAAAAGGTCACAGATGCAACTAATGTGAGATTTTATTGTGGCAACAGTAAACAGTAAACCCTGCCATCACATATTCTCTGCTGCTAATACTACACAAGAACATAACAAAGGAGGAACACTGAAACAGACCTTCTCAAACCCTACCACCTACAGAATTATTTGTCTAAAATATTTTTATGTTACCCAAGTACTGTAATATTAAGCTTTTATAACCTTTTACTCATGTGCAAGTAGATTATTCTACCATATTTTATTACTACTACTACTACAACTAATATTAATACTGGTACTACCTCTAGTATTACACCTCACTCTAAGCTATATATACCCTCTGTGTCCATGTATTGTTTGTAACGGCTTGATAAAGTTCCTGGAGAGCGAAACGTTGCCACAGTAAAATGTCACATTAGTTGCATTTGTGTTCTTTTACTTACCAGAATCTCTTTTCTAGCTGTTTCCTAGAGTTTATATCGTCCTGAATACATCCCCCCTTAACCCCAGGTTTCGGGGGTTTACTCTCCATAGGTCACACCACGTATTTTAACACCAAAGGTAGATTTCGCCAGTCTCTAACCGCTCCTTATTGTCGAAGTCAAGAACATAAGACCTGAGACCGGGATGGCCCCAGGATTCTTCCTGCAGTATCACACTTCCCTGCCAAGGCAGGGGTGTGTGACAATTTACACTGGTTGGTTAGGTCAACTTTTTGACCTCACAAGCACAGATGACCTACATCACAACAGCTTTTGTAAAATATTTTGGTGGAGAGAGAGAGAGAGAGGTAGAAGAGAGGGAAGTAGGTAGTGGATAGAGAGAATAGGTAGATAGAAGATGAGAGGAAAGAGGTAGGAGGAGACAGAAATGCGGGGAGAATGGGAAGTGGAGAGAGGGAAGGAGAGAGGGAGAGAGGTGGAAAAGGGAAGGAGGGAAGTGGAGAGGGGAGGGAGGAAGGGATGTATAGAGGGGAGGGAGGGAGTGCAGAGGGCAGGGAGGTGAGGGAGAGGATGGAAAGGGGAGGAAAGGAGGAGGAGAAAGGGAAGGGAGGGGAGAAAGGAGGGGAAGGGGGTGGGAAGGGGGGGTACGATGGTTTGTCAAGTCAGGGGAAAATTGTGGAGTCAGATCCACACAATTGGTTGTGAAACACGATGGAGCGAGTGCCAGTGACGGCCATGGTTTTGGCTTGTTTTGATAGAGAATACTCGAGAGCTGGCACACTCGTATTCATTCTCTCTTCTCTCTCTCCTCTCTCTCTTCTCTCTCTCTCTCTCTCTCTCTCTCTCTCTTCTCTCTCTCCCCTCTCTCTCTCTCTCTCTCTCTCTCCTCTCTCTCTCCTTCTCTCCCCTCTCTCTCTCTCTCTCTCTCTCTCTCTCTCTCTCTCTCTCTCTCACCTCTCTCTCTCTCTCTCTCTCTCTCTCTCTCTTCTCTCATTCCTCTCTCCCCCTCTCTCTCTCTGTCTGTCTGTCTGTCTGTCTGTCTGTCTGTCTCTCTCTCTCTCTCTCTCCTCTTCCCCTCCTCTCTCTCTCTCTCTCTCTCTCTCTCTCTCTCTCTCTCTTCTCTCTCTCTCTCTCTCTCTCTCTCTTACCTCTTCTCACTTTCTCTCTTCCTTACCTATCTGACAGCGAGAGCAGGTGAAAAACGCAGTGCTATTGTGCAGGTTGTGGCAGGCCAGCACAGTCTGGTATCCCGTGCCTGGCTGCTGTGCCTCCTGACGGCCACTACCATATTATCAACCAAGGTGCCACTCTTCATAGCTGAGTCAGTGTGTGGTTCTCACCTCGCCTCTTCCCCTTCGGGTTCCACTTGACTTCCTTCACTCCTGCTGCTGCTGCTGCTGCTGCAGGTGTTGTCAGGCGTGTGAAGGTCACGCTCCTAAATTCTAACCTTTCTACATTTTCGCAATAAAAAATTTCTGTGGAGTTTGTGTCTCACTTGAAAAATAGGTGATGCTTTTTTTTTCTTCCCTTCTTTTGGCTCTGCACCATTGTGCTGACAGCCTTTATGTGGTCTGTTCTGTGTAAATAAAAATGGTGTGTGTGGGTGTGTTGTGTGGTTGTGTGTGTGTGTGTGTGGTGTGTGTTGTGTGTGTTTTGTGTGTTTGTGTGTAAGGGGGTGTGTGTGTGTGTGTTGTGTGTGTGTGTGTGTGTTGTTTGTGTTTGTGTGTTGTGTGTAGTGTGCTGTGTGGTGTGTGTGTGTGGTGTGTGTGTGTGTGTGTGTTTGTGTGTTGTGTGTAGGGGTTTTGTGTGTGTGTGTGTGTGTGTGTGTTTTGTGTTGGGGTGTTTGTGTGTTTTGTGTGTGTGTGGGGTGTTTTGGGGTGGGGTGTGTGTTTTGTGTGTGTGTGTGTGTGTTGTGTGTTTGTGTGTAAGTGTGTGTGTGTGTGTGTGTGTGTGTGTGTGTTTTGTGTGTTGGTGGTGTGTGTGTGTGTGGTGTGTGTGTGTGTGTGTGTGTGTGTGTGTTTGTGTGTTTTGTGGTAAGTTGTGTGTGTGTGTGTGTGTGTGTGTGTGGGGTGTGTTTGTGTGTTTGTGTGTGTGGTGTGTGTGGGGTGTGTTGTGTGGTGTGTGTGTGTGTGTGTGTGTGTTTTGTGTGTTTGTGTGTAAGTGTGTGTTGTGGTGTGTGTGTGTGTGTGTGTGTATGTATGTGTGTGTGTGTGGTTTGTGTGTTTGTGGGTGTGTGGGTGTGTGTTTTGTGTGTGTGGGTGTGGTGGTGTGTGTGTGTGTTTGTGTGTTTGTGTGATGGTGTGTGTGTGTGTGTTGTGTGTTTGGGTGTTTTGTGTTAAAGGGTGTTTGGGGTGTGTGGTGGTGTGTGTGGTGTGTGTGGGTGTGGTGTGTGTGTTTGTGTGTGTGTGTGTGTGTGCGTTGTGTGTTGTTGTGTGTGTGTGGTTTTGAGGTGTGTGTGTGTGTGGTGTGTGGTTGTGTGTGTGTGTGTGTGTGTGTGTTGTTTATGGTGTGTTGGGTGTGTGTGCGTGTCCATACTGGACACTGACAGTGTTGCATCAGTCACCTACAAAGTAATGCACCAGTAACTGACAAGTGTTACACCAGTAACTGACAAGTGTTGCAACCAGTAACTGACAAGTGTTTGCACCATAACTGACAATTTGTTGCACCAGTAACTGACAAGTTTTGCACCAGTAACTGACAAGTGTTGCAACCAGTAACTGACAAGTGTTCCCACCAGTAACTGACAAGTTTTGCACCAGAAAACTGACAAGTGTGCACCCAGTAACTGACAAGTGTTGCACCCAGTAACTAACAAGTGTTGCAACCATAACTGACAAGTGTTGCACCAGTAACTGACAAGTGTTGCACCAGTAACTGACAAGTGTTGCACCAGTAACTGACAAGTGTTGCACCAGTAACTGACAAGTGTTGCACCAGTAACTGACAAGTGTTGCACCAGTAACTAACAAGTGTTGCACCAGTAACTGACAAGTGTTGCACCAGTAATAACAAGTGTTGCACCAGTAACTGACAAGTGTTGCACCAGTAACTAACAAGTGTTGCACCAGTAACTGACAAGTGTTGCACCAGTAACTGACAAGTGTTGCACCAGTAACTGACAAGTGTTGCACCAGTAACTGACAGTGTTTCATCAGTAACTGACAAGTGTTGCACCAGTAACTGACAAGTGTTGCACCAGTAACTAACAAGTGTTGCATCAGTAACTGACAAGTGTTGCACCAGTAACTGACAAGTGTTGCACCAGTAACTGACAAGTGTTGCACCAGTAACTGACAAGTGTTGCACCAGTAACTGACAAGTGTTGCACCAGTAACTGACAAGTGTTGCACAAGTAACTGACAGTGTTTCATCAGCAACTGACAAGTGTTGCGCCAGTAACTAACAAGTGTTACATCAGTAACTGACAAGTGTTGCACCAGTAACTGACAAGTGTTGCAACAGTCACTGACAAGTGTTGCACCAGTAGCAGACAAGTATTGCACCAGTAACTGACAAGTGTTGCACCAGTCACTGACAAGCGTTGCACTAGTAACTGACAAGTGTTCCACCAGTAACTGACAGTTTTTCATCAGCAACTGACAAGTGTTGCGCCAGTAACTAACAAGTGTTACATCAGTAACTGACAAGTGTTGCACCAGTAACTGACAAGTGTTGCAACAGTCACTGACAAGTGTTGCACCAGTAGCAGACAAGTATTGCACCAGTAACTGACAAGTGTTGCACCAGTCACTGACAAGCGTTGCACTAGTAACTGACAAGTGTTCCACCAGTAACTGACAGTTTTTCATCAGCAACTGACAAGTGTTGCACCAGTCACTGACAAGTGTTACACCAGTCATTGACACGTGTTGCACCAGTAACTGACAAGTGTTGCACCAGTAACTGACAAATGTTGCATCAGTCACTGACAAGTGTTGCACCAGTAACTGACAAGTGTTGCACCAGTAACTGACAAATGTTGCACCAGTCACTGACAAATGTTGCACCAGTCACTGACAAGTGTTGCACCAGTCACTGACAAGTGTTGCACCAGTCACTGACAAGTGTTACACCAGTAACTGACAAATGTTGCACCAGTCACTGACAAGTGTTGCAACCAGTAACTGAAAAAGTGTTGCACCAGTCACTGACAAGTGTTGCACCAGTAACTGACGTTCTTCTCTTTGCAAAAAACAATTGAACCGAGATCTTTACCGTTGTTTTCACAGCTGTCGGTCGACACGACAACTGTGACAGTGTTGGGAGGGTGAGTGTGTGACACAAAGTTTTTTTCTGTTGTGACAGTAGTGGTGTGGTGTGTGTGTGTGTGTGTGTGTGTGTGTGTGTGTGTGTGTGTGTGTGTGTGTGTGTGTGTGTGTGTGTGTGTGTTTTAACTCACCTATTTGTACCCCACCTAGTTGGGGTTGCGGGGATCGAGTCCGAGCTCCTGGCCCCGCCTCTTCACTGATCGCTACTAGGTCACTCTCCCTGAGCCGTGAGCTTTATCATACCTCTGCTTAAAGCTATGTATGGATCCTGGGCCCCCACTACATCGCTTCCCAAACTATTCCACTTACTGACTACTCTGTGGCTGAAGAAATACTTCCTAACATCCCTGTGATTCATCTGTGTCCTTCAGCTTCCAAAATGTGTCCCCTTGTTTACTGTGTCCAATCTCTGGAACATTCCTGTCCCTTTTTCCACCTTGTCAATTCCTCTCAGTATTTTGTATGTCGTTATCATGTCCCCCCTATCTCTCCTGTCCTCCAGTGTCGTCAGGTTGATTTCCCTTAGCCTCTCCTCGTAGGACATACCTCTTAAACTCTGGGACTATCTTGTTTCAAACCTTTGCACTTTTTCTAGTTTCTTCACGTGCTTGGCTAGGTGTGGGTTTTCCAAACTGGTGCCGCATACTCCAATAAGGGCCTAACGACACGGTGTACAGGGTCCTGAATGATTCCTTATTAAGATGTCGGAATGCTGTTCTGAGGTTTGCTAGGCTCCCATATGCTGCAGCAGTTAAATTTGGTTGATGTGGGGCTCAGGAGATGTGCCCGGTGTTATACTCACCCCAAGATCTTTTTTCCCTTTAGTGAGGTTTTTAGTCTCTGGCCCCCTAGACTGGTACTCCGTCTGCGTCTTCTTTGCCCTTCCCCAATTCAAAGACTTTGTACTTGGTGGGATTGAACTCCAGAGCCCAATTGCTGGACCAGGTCTGCAGCCTGTCCAGATCCCTTTGTAGTTCTGCCTGTCTTCGATCAGTGAATTCTTCTCATCAACTTCACGTCATCTGCAAACAGGGACACCTCAGAGTCTATTCCTTCCGTCATGTCGTTCACAAATACCAGAGCAGCACTGGTCCTAGGGCTGACCCCTGCGGGACCCCCGCTGGGCACAGGTGCCCACTCTGACACCTCGCCACGTACCATGACTCGCTGCTGTCCCTTCTGACAAGTATTCCCTGATCCATTGTAGTGCCTTCCCGTTATCCCGCTTGGTCCTCTCAGTTTTTGCACCAATCTCTTGTGTGGAACTGTGTCAAACGCCTTCTTGCAGTCCAAGAAAATGCAATCCACCCATCCCTCCTCTCTTGTCTTACTGCTGTCACCATGTCATAGAACTCCAGTAGGTTTGTGACACAGGATTTCCCGTCCCTGAAACCATGTTGGCTGCTGTTGATGAGATCGTTCCTTTTTTTAGGTGTTCCACCACTCTTCTCCTGATAATCTTCTCCATGATTTTGCATACTATACATGTCAGTGACACTGGTCTGTAGTTTAAGCTGCATGTCTGTCTCCCTTTTTTAAAGATTGGGGCTACATTTTCTGTCTTCCATGCCTCAGGCAATCTCCCTGTTTTTTGATAGATGTATTGAATTTTGTTGTTGGGGTACACATAGCGCCTCTGCTCCCCTTTTCAATACCCATGGGGAAAATGTTATTTGGCCCCCCTTGCCTTTGAGTATCTAGCTCACTCAGAAGCCTCTTCACTTCTTCCTCGGTTTGTGTGCACTGTGTCTAGCACATGGTGGTGTGCCCCACCCTCCGTCTTTCTGGAGCCTCTTCTGTCTCCTCTGTGAACACTTCTTTGAATCTCTTGTTGAGTTCCTCACATACTTCACGGTCATTTCTTGTTGTCCCCTCCTCCTTCCTTCCTTAGCCTGATTACCTTGGTCCTTGACTGTTGTTTTCCTCCTGATGTGGCTGTACAACATTTCGGGTCAATTTGGCTTTCGCTCATGTCATTTTCATATTGTCTTTGGGCCTCCCTTCTTATCTGTGCCCTATTCGTTTCCTGGCTCTACGACTGCTCTCCTTATTCTCCTGGTCCTTTGCCTTCATATTTCTTCCATTCCCTAGCACACTTTGGTTTTTACCTCCCTGCACCTTTGGGTAAACCATGGGCTCATCCTGGCTTTTTCATTTTCCTGTTACCCTTGGGTACAAACCTCTCCTCAGCCTCCTTGCATTTTTTTGCTACATATTCCATCATCTCATTAACTGGCTTCCCTGCCAGTTCTCTGTCCCACTGAACCCCGTTCAGGAAGTTTTCCCCATTCCTGTGTAGTCCCCTTTCTTGTAGTTTGGCTTCATTCGTCCTGGCCTTCCTGCTTCTCCCTCCACTTGTAGCTCTACTGTGTATTCGAAGCTTAAAACCACATGGTCACTGGCCCCAAGGGTCCTTTCATATGGATGTCCTCGATAAACTTCACTACCAAGGTGAATACTAAGTCCAGCCTTGCTGGTTTCATCCTCTCCTCTCTCTTTTGAAGGTCCCCCTTACGTGTTGGGGGGGGGGGAAACACGTTTTTTTCCCCATACCCCCCTCCATCACTTGGGCCCTCCATTTTATCTTGGCCTCCGGCGGGCCCAAGTTCTCCCAATCGATCTCCTTTTGGTTAAAGTCACCCATATCAGGAGCTTTGCCCTGCATGCATGAGTTTCTTCGGGCCACTCTACCCCAGGGGTGTAAACCACGCTCAAAAGCCTCGTCGTACTTTTTGCCGGGGCCCTCCTGCTTTTTCTTTTGGGGGGTTTTATACATCACTGCTTTTACCACCTTGGGACCTCCAGAGTGAAGGGGGGGGTTCCCGATGAAATCACTTTTTTTTCTCCCGCCCTCCTCCTCCAGCTCTTTAAAAAATTCCGGGCAATTTTTAAATCAGAAAAATCCCCACTCCTCCCCCCCCCCCTTGTTCCCTCTGTTTTTTCCTCAGGTTTTGGAAACCCGTTGGAAAGAGGGCCCATCTTTTTTACCAAAACCTGTAACCCTTGGTTTCTGGGGAAAACTATGTTTCCCGGGTGAGGGCCTCTTTGACTCTTTCAATTGCCACCCCTCCCATTTTATTTGTTATTTCCTCAGCGTTTGTGTACCATACCTTCCCGTTTTTCCCTTTTCCCAAAACTGTGGTTTGGGGGGGCCCGTGAGGGTGGGAGACCTGGGGAGCAAACTGTGGGATTTGTAAGCTCGGTGGGGGAATGGAAAGGGTGTGGGGATGGGTTTTTAGTGTGTGTTGGGGGTGGTGTGATAGGGTTTTATTGGGTTTTGAGAATAAATTTGTGTGTGCTTTGCCTTTTGGGTGTTCTTTTTGCTTTTGACTGACCCCCTTTCTGGTTCCATCCTTTTCCTTTTTCCTACTCCTTTCGCTTTTTTTGGGCCTCTCCCCAAAGGGGGTCCCCGAATTTTGTTTTTGTCTCGTCTAGAACAAACCCCCTTGTACCTTCCCAGATTCCCCTCATGGTTTTCTCTTTGGGGGATCCTGGGTTTCCCCACTGTTTTTCCCTCCTGAGAAACAGCTTGATTGGTCGGGTTTTCCCCTTCGAGAAAACCCCCCCATTCCCCGAAAATTTTCAATCTCGTTTCCCTCTCCCCCACCCCATTTTCCGTATGATTTTCCCCAATCCCTTTTTTTCTTCCTGCTGCCTTTTAGTGTGTGTCCTTTTTCCCCTCTCACCCGAAGCCCATGGGGTAAAAACTGTTTTGGCCCCTTTTCCCCCTCCCCTTCCTCACCCCCTGTGACTGGGGTCCTTTCCCCCATGTGGTCATTTTCTCCCTTGATTTTTCCATGGGCCTCTTTTTTTGCATGGGTTTTGCCCCCACATTCAAAACCTTCCTCCATCCACCCAGCTGTTCTTCCCTTTCACCCCCTTGGCCCCCCCCCCTTGGGGGAAAAAGGGATTGACCTTAGCCAAAAATTTATAAAATTTCCCTTTCCCTTTTCCCCTTTTGGCCTCCAGCTTCAAACTGTGGTTTTTCTCTGGGCACGGCCCCCTTTTAAATCGCTTTTAGCCTTTTATTTTCCCAAATCTAGGACCCTTTTCTGCTAAATGCAGGTTTTTGATTGTGCCCCCCAATTCTTTGTCCCCCCTTTTCCAGCCTCTTTTTCCCAATTTTTACGAGAGCTTTTTTCCCCCCCCCCCCCTTTTTCAGGGGGCCCCTCCTAATTTTTTTCTCCCACCCCTTGTTTTCCCTCCTTTTCCACTGCCCCCTCCATCCACTCCCCCTACCAGAAACCCTTTTTCACTATCCTTGGGGTTTCCCGCAAGTCCCCCCCCATTTTTTTTTTTTGAGAGAAAAGAGAAGGGAAAGGTAGAAGGAGAGAGAGAGGGGGAAGATTTTAAAAGGGGAAAGGGGGGGAGAGAGTGTGAGAGGGGGGGAAAAATAGAGAAGGAAGGGAAGGGAAGGGGGAAAGTGAGAAGGAAAAATTTGGGGGAAAAGAGGAGAGAGAGAGAGAGAGAAAAGAGAGAAGAGAGAGAGGGGAAAAAGAGAAGAAGGGAAGGAAAAAGAGAGAGGGGTAGTGAGGGAAAGGGAAAAAAAAGGGAAAAGGGGGTGAGAAATGAGAGTGAGAAGAAAAGGGGGGGGAAAAGTGAAAGGGGAAAGGGGAGGAGAGGGGGGGGAGTGAGAAGGGGAAAAAGGGGAAAAGAGAGAGCAAGAGAAGAGAGAGAAGAGAGAGAAAGAGAGGAGAGAGAGAAAAGAGAGAGAGAGAAAAGAGAGAGAGAGAGAGAGAGAGAGAGAGAAGAGAGGAGAGAGAGAGGGGAGAGAGGGGAGGAGAGAGGGAAGAGGGGGGGGAAAAAAGGGGTGGATAACCTGTCATTTCAGCAGAGCCTTAAACATAAGAGGGATGGGGGCCTTTTACTGTTATGTAAAAGGCCCAAATTTTGCAAAATACCAACTTGGATCCATTTCACTCTGGCTGTACCCTTCCCAGAACATCACTCCATCTAGATCATACTCCCCCGGGATGAAAAGTATAAACCATTCGTAAGCATAATGATTCAACAAATAAAGTCGTTTTATCAAATGAAATGCTGGCCCACAGATGGCTCCAACTTCATCCCGTTTCCTACTTGTATTCTCATAACAATAAAAATGCTTTTTAAAGACTGATGAGGTAACAGTTTACTTGCCAATAAAGTTAGGAATCCTTTAAACCGTAAATACTGTCAAAAAGCTAGGATCCTTTAAACCCTTTCAAACCCTGTGTAAAAAAAAAAAAAAAAAAAAAAAGAGAGGGAAAGGGGGAGTGGGGGAGAGGGGGAAAAGAAAAGGGAGAGGGGGAGAGGGAGGGAGAGAGAGAGAGAGAGAAGCAAAGAGAGGGGGAGAGAGAGGGGGAGAGAGGGGGAAAAAAGGGGGGAAAAAGGGGGAATGGGAAAGCGGAGGGGAAGAGAGGGTAGGGGGAGAGAATGGAAAAGGGAGAGGGAGAGATAAGGGAGGGGAGAGATGTAGAGGGGGAGAAATTAGAGGGGGGGAGGTGTTGAGGGAAGAGATGTTAAAAGGGGGAGATGGGAGAGGGGAAAGAGAGGAGAGATAGGAAGATGATAGGTAAGAAAAGAATATAGGTAAAGATGGATAGGTGAGATAGGTCTCTACCCAATAGGAAGAGAGGGAAGAGAGAGAAGGAGCGAGGGTTTAGATGGTCATTCACAACGGGGGAAATCCTTGTATGTGTGTGTTTGCGTGTGTACACAGCTTACAATGCTTTTCCTGGTGGTGTTACTCACCTAACCACCTATTTGTGGTTTCAGGGGGCGAGTCCTAGCTCCCGGCTGTGTGTGTGTGTGGTGTGTGTGTGTGTGGTGTGTGTGTGTGTGTGTGTGGTGTTTGGGGTGTGTGTGTGTGTGTATGTATTGTGTTTATGGGGGTGTGTGGGTTTTGTGTGTGGTGGTTGTGTGTGTGGTGTGTGTGTTGTGTGTGTATGTGTGTATGGTGTGTGTGTGTGCTGTGTTATGGTGTCTGTGTGTATGTGGTGTATGTGTGTGTGTTATGTATGTGTTGTAAAGGGTGTGTGTGGTCTGTGTACTCCCTAGTTGTACTTCCTAGTTGAGGTTGCGGGGTCGAGTCCCCAGCTCCGGCCCCGCCCCTTTATTGATCCACTAGGTCACTCTCCCACCGTGAGCTTTTCAACCTCTGCTTAAACTAGTATGGGTCCTGCCTCCCTACATCGCTTCCCAAACTGGTTTCCACTTTCGACTCTCTGTGGCTGAAAAAATACTTCCTAAATCCCTGTGATTCATCTGGTCTTCAGCTTTCCAACTGTGTCCCCCCTTGGGTTTCTGGGGTCCAATCTCTGGAAAATCCCGCTTTTTCCACCTTGTCATTCCCCCTCAGTATTTTGTATGTCGTTATCATGTCCCCCCTTCTCTCCGTCCCTCCCGTGTCTCAGGTGATTTTTCCCTTTTAAACCCCTCCCGTAGGACATACCTCTAGCTCTGGGACAGTCTTGTTGCAAACCTTTGCACTTTCTCAGTTTCTTTACTGCTTGCTAGGTGTGGGGTTTCCAAAATGGTGCCGATCTCCAATATGGCCTAAAGTTACGGTGTACAGGTCCTGAAAATTCCCTTTTTAAGATGTCGGAATGCTGTTTTTTGAGGTTTTCTAGGCCCATATGCTGCAGCAGTTATTTGGTTGATGTGCGCTTCAGGAGATGTGCCTGGTGTTATACTCACCCCAAGATCTTTTTCCTTGATGAGGTTTGTAGTCTCTGACCCCCTAGACTGTACTCCGTCTGCGGCCTTCTTTGCCCTTCCCAATCTTCATGACTTTGCACTTGGTGGGATTGAACTCCAGGAGCCAATTGCTGGACCAGGTCTGCAGCCTGTCCAGATCCCTTTGTAGTTCTGCCTGGTCTTCGATCGAGTGTATTCTTCTCTTTCAACTTCACGTCATCTGCAAACAGGGACACCTCAGAGTCTATTCCTTCCGTCATGTCGTTCACAAATACCAGAAACAGCACTGGTCCTAGGACTGACCCCTGCGGGACCCCGCTGGTCACAGGTGCCCACTCTGACACCTCGCCACGTACCATGACTCGCTGCTGTCTTCCTGACAAGTATTCCCTGATCCATTGTAGTGCCTTCCCTGTTATCCCTGCTTGGTCCTCCAGTTTTTGCACCAATCTCTTGAGTGTATGTGTGTCTGTGTACTCACCTATTTGTACTCACCTATTTGTGGTTGCAGGGGTCGAGTCCTGTGTATGTGTGTGTGTGTGTGTGTGTCTGTCTGTGTGTCTGTGTCTGTGTTTGTGTGCGTGTATGTGTACTCTTATTCTCTGTTGTATGGGCTGATTTTCAGCTCCTGGCCCTGCAACGAGCCTTTACTGGGTTCACTCTTAACCTTGAGAGCATTATCATATTCTTAGAGCTGTTGTGGAACCTGCCTTGTCCACTTTGCTGTCCATGTTGTTGCACTTCTGACCACTCTAAGGTCAAAGAAATATTTCCTAATACCCCGTGACTTATCTGTGTTTCCTTTTACTTCCGGCTGTGCTCTCGTGTACCTTTTTCCCGCCTCTTGAACAGCTTGTCCATGCCCACCCTATTAGTTCATCTCAATATTTTATTCATTGTTATCATATCATCTCCTGGTTCTTCTCTCCTCCAATGTCATCAAGGTAAGCTCCTTTAGTCTTTCCTCATACCTCGTACCACTCAGTTCTGGGACTAGTCTCGTTGTAAACCTCTGCACTTTTCCCAGTTTCTTGACATGATCAGTGGTAATGCTACTTCTGTCCCCCCATTCTTAAATAATGGCATTATATTTACCGTCTTTAGCACCTCTGGCAGTTGTCCTGTGTCATTTGACTTGTTGAAGATTTTAGCTAACGGTACACACAGTGCTTCCGCTCCTCCTTTCCGGGCTCATGGAGAGATATCCAATCCCACTGCCTTCAAGGTTTCTAACTCGGTAATTTCTTTATCTCTTTCCCCGTTGTATGGTACTCTCTTATTCTTTGGCTCTCTAGTAATCATCCTATTTCCTCCGATAATTTGCCCTTAAATCTTTTGTTCATCTTTTCGCAAGATTTCCTGGCCGTTTAATGCGAGTTTTCTTCCCTTCGTTAGTCTTATCACCTGGTCCTTTACTGTCGATTTTTATCTTATATGACTGAAAACTTTGGTTCAGATGCTGCCATTTTCGGACTGAAGCTCAGGCTGTCTTCCTGTCCGTGGATATTCATTCCTGACTCTTCTGTTCGCTTCCCTGTTTTCTACCATTCTTTGCTTTCTATATATTTTTCCATGCTCTTAAAAGTTTAGCTTTTGTTTCTCTGAATTTCTGGGTGAATCATGGTTTCACTCTGCTCTTACAACTGTTTCTTCTGCTCCTAGGTATGAATTTCTTTTCTGTCTCATGTAACTTTTCACCTACATATTCCTTTATCCCATTCTTTTTTTTTCTTTTCTTTTTCCCACTGCACTTCATTCAGGAATTTTCTCATGATGGTGTAGTATCTTTTAACACTTGGTTTCTCCTTTCTTTAACAAGTGTTTCTCTCCTTGTTCATTTCCATTTGGTATTCAAAACTAAGTACTGTGTGGTGGGCAGTACACAGCGCCTCTCTTTCTCTATTCTGCAAGTGTCATATTCGCTGAGGGTAAATAACAGGTCCAGCCTTGCTGGTTCATTCCCTCCTCTGTGTTTGTGTCTCTGACGTGTTAGCACATAAAGTTTCGGATCACCTGAATCGTCTTATCCCCTCCACGTGAGCAACATGTTGCATATGTGAGCTAGTGTTGCACCACCCTCCTTCCATGGAACACTGGAGCTAAACAGCTGGTCAAGAGTTCAGACGTCTGCTTCACTGACAGTCGGTTTTAGTTTGAACTTGCGGGTGTGTTGGCATGTGTGCATGTTAGTGTGAAATCTTTTATTACACAGAGCACTGACTGACCTTTTGATCCTCGTGCTCGGTAAATTATAAAAATTCTATCTTCACTGGTGCTCGAAAAGAGATTTTCGTTTTGTTTTTTCCTGGTGACAAACACAGCTTTCCGAACAAAATGTGTTCTTATATCAAACTGTTTTCGTGGTTTATTAACGTGGAAGAGAATTTGTTGCGCATTATGTGTGAGGGATCAATTTTAACTGTTATTTATTGTTTGTTGACAGAGCCTGGGGAGATGACCCGCCCCGTCATACAGGACAAACGACGCACCATCACAGTGCCAGAGGGCGGCACGCTTGTACTCCCTTGTGTTGCCACAGCTACACCCACACCCACTGTAAGGTTAGTGCCACACCCACGCCCTTTGTCAGATAGATTCTACGCCCACACTCGCCCTCAGTCCCACACTTCCAGATCACTATTGATAAAGAAACTCTCAAGTATATATGTGGCCCGGTGGTCTGGTGGCTAAAGCTCCCGCTTCACACACGGAGGGCCCGGGTTCGATTCCCGGCGGGTGGAAATTCCGACACGTTTCCTTACACCTCTTGTCCTGTTCACCTAGCAGCAAATAGGTACCTGGGTGTTAGTCGACTGGTGTGGGTCGCATCCTGGGGGACAAGATTAAGGACCCCAATGGAAATAAGTTAGACAGTCCTCGATGACGCACTGACTTTCTTGGGTTATCCTGGGTGGCTAACCCTCCGGGGTTAAAAATCCGAACGAAATCTTATCTTATCTTATCTTATGTACCAAGGCGAAGAGGAGGTAAGTAGACGGTGTATCAGAGTTATCGGTCTTCAAGACGCCACTCACAGCTCAACAATTGTTTAATGAAGACCCGCACAGAATAACTTTACGCATGCTACCAAGATAAGAGATGAAATACGTTGTAGGAGTATAATACACAGAGTTGGCGGTTAAAAACACACTAGCGGGCCAATTCAAGGTTTTAAATCGCATAAATCACTCTTCACCTCAGCCAGGATCATTCCCTTTTGTAATGTGCACATTCATTATACAACAACAGTTAAACAAATCTAATGTATATGTGTGAAATATCTCCTATGTCAGATGTGATCTTCAATGAGAATTTCATATAGACTGCGTACTCATGCCCTCATAAACACAACTTAGGAAATGTGTAAATATTTCATGGTCTTTATTGTTATGGTTCGAAACATGGCCTGGAAAATGCTTGTGGTCTACATTATAAGAAATGCTATGTATATTATAAGCAACCCTCTTACCTTCTGACCATATTCCTAATGTTCATACTTCCCATCTATGATCAGTTATGCAAAAATTTCTGATGATATTTTCATACATTCCGCTGGCCATGTTTCTGCTAGATCATACTGAGAGATGGTAATGCCTACACGAAGAATAATTCCAGCCGCCATGCTATAAGGAAACCCTTAAAGTTCACGTACCTGCTGTATTTTATACCTCCTTCGTCTGGTCTCTTTTGTCTGCTCCTGGATTCCCATCTTGTCTACTCCTGAGACTCAACTTCAACTTCTGTGTGTTCGTTATGTAATGTTTGCAACTCACGCTGCAGGATAGAATGTGACCGGGAAACACGTCCAGCTTTTGAAATATGAAAGCCAGAGTGCAGTGACTGCAACAATTCAATATTAGCCCACAACTTGGAGAAGAAACTTTAGACAACTTTCCAAGTTGTGGTGTATTAGTGAATATCTAACTTAGTTTTGGCCTTATTATGTAATTTATATGTAATTAGTTCGTTGCACGTTGTCCGTGTAGCTATTTTTTGTTAAAAGATGTCTAGCACTACGTAGCCAAGTTATAATCAAGGATAATCCCTCCGTCTAACTTACCGAACTCTCTCTCCCTCTCTCTCTCTCTTTCTCTCTCTCTCTCTCTCTCTCATATATAATCCTCTCAGGGGCTCTTGATCTAGGGAATTAGATCTGTACTCCAGTTCCCTTCACTGAGCCTAAATACCTTCCACCCCCCTCCCCCACAGGCGCTGTATAATCCCTCCGGGCTTAGCGCTCCTCCATGATTATAATAATCTCAGGGAAACCGGTTGTTTTTATATAGCCGGACTTGAGTCCTGGAAATCGGAAGTACAATGCCTGCACTCTAAAGGAGGGTTTTGGGATATTAGCAGTTTGGAGGGATATGTTGTGTATCTTTATACGTATATGCTTCTAAACTGTTGTGTTCTGAGCACCTCTGCAAAAACAGTGATTATGTGAGTGAGGTGAAAGTGTTGAATGATGATGAAAGCATTTTCGTTTTGGGGATTTTCTTTCTTTTTTGGGGTCACCCTGCCTCGGTGGGAGACGGCCGACTTGTTGAAAAAAAAAATAATGTTCGGCAAGAAACTAACAGAAAGAAAAGAATCAAAGCACCTAGAATAATCACAAGCAACCACCTCAAGCAGTGCCTATCAATGAGCAAAAAAACTAACATTATACTACATTAAAAAGCTTGTCCTAAAAAAAAAAAAGAGCTAACAGGCCAGCGCGCTATCCACTGGATTGCTAGTTTTCGGACACTGGTTTGCCATGATTTCGAACACTTCCTTGCCTGAGGTGTTCACAGTCGTGTCATCAAGACTTAGCGAGTTTCACACAGTATAAGTTAGCATCAAACTTGCTGGAAACCTAAATAAAATGCTGGTAGCAGAGAATCCTTTTTTTTAATTGAGTGTTTCGCCCAAGGCTGGGCTTTGTCCGGATAAAGTCCAGCCTTGGGCGAAACGTTGTATTAAAACGATTTTCTATACCTTTGACTGC
>NC_069413.1:46247439-46262727 GCF_026875155.1 Cherax quadricarinatus | reverse complement strand
TCATTTTTTTACATTTATTCCAATGCTGCCTAATTCCAAAATTTATGCACGGGCTCAACACCACCCTCTATGGAAGAATTATACTGGGGCACGATTTCATGAGTAAGACACACAGTTATGGTATTTGTAGTTTTCTCTAGTCATGAATTATTATTACGAGGAATCCTACCATACATTACATGGCCTCCAGCAGTCTTCAAAAGGGTGACACCACATTTCTTTACCATACCCTTTACAAAGGAGGCATAATTAGTCACTACCTATCAAATATTTATTGGGCCTACAGAATCATCACTTACACCAGAAGGTGCTAAATTTACATTATGTGAAAGTCTTTCTGTAGCTTTACTAAGCCCTACTGTAGATATTTTCTCTGGAAGTCTATCTACAATTACTGCATTAACACGTTTTTTCTCATTGCCCAACCTGACAGTTACATAAACAGGTGTTATACAATTGAGACCTTTTATCCGAGAGAAAACCAGATTAATTTTAAAGTTGTGGGATCTCCCATCTGTACTTTCATACCATCAAGACATTTACGTTTTATGAAAGTACACTGGGATCCCTGGTCCAATAATGCAGTTACATTTTTTTATTTATGCCTTTTATCATCAATTTTTACCTGTAACACAGGTAAGGCTACTTCAGCAAAACCATCATTATTAACATTAGCAGCAATTTTTACATTAGCCACTGTTGTGTCAGGATTGTCAACATTATCATTGTCAACATTATCATATAGACCCTTACACATGACTATATGGTGTCTTCCTTTGTGACATTGATAACATTTGTTTAATTTGGCATGACAATCCTTTACATTGTGATTACCTAAACATCTGATACATCTGTCAAGTTCCTCCAATCTTTCAATTTTATCATTCCATGAATTGTATTCATTGCAATTCTTAGAAAAATGAGTACCCTTGCAGAAAAGACAATCTCTCTTTTCTCTGACTGGTTTCTTATTAACTGGGCTACTCTTAGGAGGGTACTTATTCTTCTTACCTTGTGGAGAAACATTATTTCTGATTCCTGCTACTTGATATGCACCTATGCAACTATTTTTAGGAAATGAATTTTGATTATTTCCATTGGGATAATTTTTCCCTTTGTGAAACTTGACAGATACCTCAGAGTTATTATGTGTTGCATCTTTAAAATGAGTTGGTTGGCTGGTCTGCAACTGCACAATTAATTCTTGTAGACCTAGTCTTATTTCCTCCAGACCAAAATAACCCTTGTGATAATCGTTTGAGATCCATTCAAGTGTTTTACAGCTTAATTTATTCTGTACCATGGCAGTCAATAACCAGTCTGATTCCTTCAGATTATATTTATTACTTAAAGTTTTGAGAGTGCTCTCCAGTTTAACTCTAAACTGCTGTAAACCTTTGTAAGTGTGATCTGGAGTTTTTAAATTAACAATGATATTCGCTAGATCCAACCTACTTTGTTCTATATTACCATAAGTGACCTTCAACAAGTCAACTGCTTCTTTGTAAGAATCTCCTCTTACCTGTCCTTTGAGGTAAAATAATTTAGTTACACAGGCTAGGTCACTCCTATCATGCACAGCTGCTTTAAAAATTGACCAAAACTCCTCCCAATTTTCTCCAGGATTAAATACAGGTAAACATAATTCTGGGAGTTTTGGCAAAGACATATTATTTGTTGAAGCAGACTGATTAACTGCCTGGTTTACACATTTTAATTTATTCAAGGCCTGACTTTTACAAGAATCTTTTCCTCCAATTCATAATACTGATTAATCATAAGATCTACTTCAGTCTCATCTACACAGTTTACTACTAAATCTCCTTCATATTTATTGTAATATAATTTGTATGAATCATATCTATTCCACAAAGCATCTAAATACAATTTTAAATCATCAGTATTCACAGTTTCTTGATTCATTAATTCCAAAAATTTATTATATGCCTTAGTTGCATGACCTTTTCTAGCCTGCAGTGATGCTTTTTTTGCTCTGTACTCCATGTTTGTCTTCTACATTAATTTCCTCATTTTCAGCCATGATGCAATGTATTAAATTCAACTTAATAACGCTGATTATGTACTAATTATGCACTTTATAAAGGTAAATAGTACAACTTACCTTTGAATAAATCCTAGCTACTTGAGCTTAGCAATTACATGTAAGAAAATTATATAAATTTTAAATGTACATTAATAGAAACAAACCTTTAGCCAGACTTGGCTTATCAAAATTAATATTATACAAATTAATATAAATCCTTGCCAGAATTTGGCATAGCAAAATTAATATTATACACATTAATATAATTAGCAACACTTGGCTTATCAATTACACATACACTGATATAATTTTGGCCAAAATTGTCTTATCAAATTAATATTGCACAAATACATTAATGTAAATCCTAGCCACTTTGGCTTTGCAAAATTAATATTATACACCTTAATATAATTTTTAGCCCTTTTGAGCATGTTTACAAAATTAATTTGTAATTATTAAAATCCACTACACATTAAGTAAATTTGCCCATTTCACATATAATTTTTAAAGTAAAAACTAATAATGACTTCATAATTACCTCGGTTCAAAAGGCCAGGGGCAAATTAAGTGGAAAATTGTTTTGCTGATGTTCTTTTTTGATAACAGTAAATGAAAAAAGATTTTTTATTTTTTATCAGTTGAATGCAGGAATTTTGGGGGACCCTGGGGCCAAAAAAATGCCCCCCTTCGAACCTACCAGTCATTTCCACAATTTTGCTCTGGACCTATTAATTATAAATAAAATTACATCACGGAATGCTGGTAAAATAAAATTTTTTGTGGACGTATATTAAAAAAAAAATGATTATTTATATAACTATCTAAAAGGGAAAATACTTAATATCACTCCCCAATTTGATGGAGTTTAAATGTGTCTGTACAGGACCCCCCCTTTTCCCTAATTTATGAAAAATTTATGGCCAAAAATTTAAACTAAATTAGACAGCTTATCTGGGTTTTCCTGGAGTTGCCCTGTCCTGTCGCCTGATATTAAATTTTGCAGGAATGCCACCCCAACAATTTTGCCCCCTTTTGAGAGGTTACCCCAAATTTTAACCTCTAGAGCACAAAAAATTTCTTCCAATTATTCCCAAAACGTTGTTACTCAATTTCAAACAAAAGGGCAGGCCCAGTTTGATAAAACTCTTTTTAAAAAAATACAAAAAGGGCATTTTTATCTTTTAAAAATTACCTATTTTTCCGGAAAATTACAGTATTTCCACACGTGTTCCTGAATAAAAAATAACAAAAACTACCCCCATATAATAAAATTTCCACTAGAACCCCCCTACCCTACACAAAGCCGAGTATCACAATATATGTGTTGCATTACCGTAACCACCCTTTCCCCCAAACCCCCTATCAAAAAATATAATATTAACCAATACCAAAAAAAACATATCTTACCATTCCCAAAATACATTTTCGTCGTTCCCAACAAATAATCTACCGACAACTAGGCACATTTTGGACTGATAAAAACCCTTAAACCCAAGTACACGTATTCGTATATGTTTTCTTGCGTTGTCTGGAATTCCCCCGTTCCCGTACAGTAATCAATCATAGTCCAAAAAATTTTGAGACTTTGCATAATAAAAAAAACCTTAAAAAAACAACAGGAATTCAATACACAGTACAAAAATGTTTTTTTAACCTCAAAACCTTTTCTTTTATAACGCCTAACTCAATAGACCATGCAAACCCCTGCAAACCAAAAACGAAAACTCATTACCCATCCTCCCCCAATGGAAAAACCCTTTCTATTCATTTCCTTTGGGAGGAACAGCTCTTACCCAAAATTTCACACCAATCTAAAAACCCCGCCCCCCACAACCACAATCATTTTTAAAATCAGCAACACCCTTGTGCATACACAATTCCTGGATGATCATTTAACCCCCGAACTCAAACCCTCCCCCTTTTTAAATATAACAACCTTTCACATCCAACTACGAACCCTTCTGGAAAGCCCGCTCCCGTGCTCCTGTAAATCCCCCCATTTCAACTTAGTTCTTAAAGGTCCTGCCAAACCTTTTGCGCACCCCAATCCCCCTTCCACTCTTACCCCCAAAATACAAATCCAATCCGCGATTTATACGCCCTTGCAACTGCACGATGCCCCCACTCCACCCAAAAAGACTTAAACCCCCCTACGATATCCTCCCCCCCACCCCCCCCTTCCCTACTTCATCCCTTTACCCCCCCAAATTTTCACAAAAGCCCCGCATGAAAAGTGTCTCCCTTCCCGCGCACCCACCCGCCCTCCCCCATCAACCTCCTTTCCCAAGCACCTCACCCGACGGCGTATACCCTGGGGGAAAACAAAACAATTTCCCTCGCCCTAGGTCTTATGCACATCAACCCCCAACCCCTCCCATAATCCCCCATGATACATTGGGTAAATACCTCAGCCATCACAACCACCCTCGCCCCTACAACATGCTCCCAAAACGCCCACCCGAATCCTGAAAGGTTCCCTAAACATTCATCAACGCCTGCAAACACATCCTCATACTCCCTCATCTCCGGCCCTCCCCACCACATCCACACCTCCTCATGTAAATCTTTCACGCCCTTCCCCTCACGTCCCCTAACACGGAGAAACCCCACTTTAAATATAGTCTTGAATCAATTAACCCCAACCCCCATCTGTTGACCGGAAGCATAACTACACTCCTACCCAACCATTCGCTCATGGAACCCCAAATAAAACAGAAAACCCTCTTTAACAATCTTGTAACGTCCTGACCACTAACAGCTGCCATGTGCCAGACTTTATTATATAGGAACACATTCACAACAATCACAAATTGATGTATCGTCAAATGTGTTGGTCGAAAAGCCATCCAAGCGTCCCACCACTCGATCCACAACAATTCTAGAATTAACCATCCTTGCCTCTCTCACATTACCTATATACACTATCCCACACACCTTTATCCTGTCCACCACACTCAATGTACATCCCATCCCTTACTTTCCCCCCTCCACCCAATCTCCTAAGACCAGCAATTTCAACTTCTCCACATTCACTCTTAAACCCGTAACCCCAGCAAAACTACCAATAAAATCCTCTACCACACACATACTCTCCATCATCCTCACAAGAATCATTGTGTCATCCACGTACCCTATTATTCCCTGCCCTCCACTCCCCACTCCCCTATCCACTCCCACACATGCCCCCATCACTCTATAGAATGGGTTTTGTAGATAAGCAAACAGCAATTGAGACAGGGGGCAACCCTGCCTTATACCCCGACCTACTGAAACCCACTTCCCCAGCTTCCCATCCATTCACCTGTGCACACACTACCACTCCATTGTACAAAGTCTCTGCCCAATGCACCATCTCTTCCCCAAAACCCTGCCTCCTTAATATATACCACAGCGCCTCACATTGCACACTATCATACACTGCCTGCTCCAATGCTAATACACCTCCTCCTTTGTTCTCCTCTTCCAAACCTTCCACAAAATCCTTTATAATACCATACCTGTCATACATCGTCCTCCCAGGCATTCCATATTGACCCCTCACAACCACTCTATCTGCCACACACTTCAGCCCATTTCCCAGTATTTTTGTGAAGATCTTATAATCAGCGCATAGCAAAGATATCGCCCATTAGTTCTGCACCATGTTTGGTCGCTCTGCCTTCAGCACCTGAACTACAACTACCATCCCTTGCAACCCACCCAGCCTCCTCTCCCTTTTCATCAGATTCATCAGTTTCACCAAAAAAAGTCTTTAATACACATCAATGTCTCACATAGAACTCACAGGGTAAGCCATCTGTGCCCAGCGCCTTAGCTAATGTCATTCCCTCCAAGGCCCTCCATACCTCCCCCTCTTCAATATCCCCTCCTATTACCATGCGATCACTGCCACCTAGCATACAAGATACATTCTCTCCCAACCCCCCTAAAGCCTCTCCATCCACCCCTGCACTCAGCAAATATCTTCCAAACCACCTATCCACGTAACCTCACGTCGTCCTCATCACCCGTCGTCTCGAAAAGCCTGTCCTTCACCTGTTCTAAAGCTGCATTCTCTGCCTGTTCGTTGCCACTCAGCACGGTCTCCCTTCCTCCAATGCTTGAAACACAGTCTACAATCTGTTGCAATGATGGGCTCGACCCCACCGTCGGCAACTCTCGCTCCACCTACTCGCTCCAGGAAAAACCATGTCCACATACAGGTGACCATCGACAGGACCCGCCTTTGGGTCAGGCCCCTGCTCTGTCTCTCCACCTGATTCTGTTGCCACTGCTGTCGCCTGCACTGGGCCACAATATGGTCATAGGCGCCACATGATGACACTCTTCAGGTCACTTGTTCTATCTAGGCTGGAATATTGCTGCACACTAACAGCACCTTTCAAGGCAGGTGAAATTGCTGACCTAGAAAATGTACAGAGAACCTTCACGGCGCGCATAACGGAGATAAAACACCTCAATTACTGGGAGCGCTTGAGGTTCCTGGAACGCAGGCGGGAGAGATACATGATTATATACACCTGGAAAATCCTAGAGGGACTAGTACCGAACTTGCACACGAAAATCACTCACTACGAAAGCAAAAGACTTGGCAGACGATGCAACATCCCTCCAATGAAAAGCAGGGGTGTCACTAGCACGTTAAGAGACCATACAATAAGTGTCAGGGGCCCGAGACTGTTCAACTGCCTCCCAGCATACATAAGGGGGATTACCAACAGACCCCTGGCAGTCTTCAAGCTGGCACTGGACAAGCACCTAAAGTCGGTTCCTGATCAGCCGGGCTGTGGCTCGTACGTTGGTTTGCGTGCAGCCAGCAGCAACAGCCTGGTTGATCAGGCTCTGATCCACCAGGAGGTCTGGTCACAGACCGGGCAGCGGGGGCGTTGACCCCCGGAACTCTCTCCAGGTAAACTCCAGGTAAACATGGCCTGCAAGTCTTTCACTGCCCTGCATAATACACCATCATCTGCGTTCTGGAGTCTTCCAGGATGACATAAGATGGGATTGAATGCTGCAACACTATCTTCAGGGTGAATGTGCCCTCTGGCAAGCCGGCATACGCTCCCTCTACCCATTTACTTGCCATTGCCATACCATTCAAAGACGTTCCTCAGGTCTTCCTCGTCAGCCTCGAAAGGCACATTATGGATCTTCACCCAGGTACAGTGCCTGGACACATCAATGAGGCAAACACATACTGCCGAGTTGACGTCCACACAACCATCTCGATGCTTTTCTACCAGTCGTTGATACACTCCTGTCGATTGGAACTTGACGAATATCCAATAGGCCCCAGTGAGTGCCACATCGTACAGATCTTGATCCACAACACCATATGTGTTACGGATAATTGCCGGTAAAAGCACTTGCACTGACTGAGGCATAACTGCACCCTGCACCAACTCAATGCATAGAGTGTTTACATGCTTCCTCGCAAACAGCACCATCTTGAGAAAATCAGTGTTTCAGCCAATGTCCAGCAGAGGGAAGCTCCACACCTCCTCACTCTGTCCCGGTCAAGCCTGCCCTAATATAAAAATAGCGAGCCAAAAAAAAACGGCCCGATCCTGGGAGCACTTTCTTTAGGATAACTATTGTAAATGAAATTTAAAAAAAGGGCCCCCCATTGACAGCTGGGTATTTAAATTTCTGACAGATATTTCACAAAATTTTGCCCTTTTCCCAAAAATTAAAATTACACTTTTAGTCTTCCTTTCGTTATAAGAGTGGGCCCGATTTTTTTCCCCGGGTCGGCCCCTGATGCCCTTCGATTAATTGCAAAACCCACTATTTTAAATTATACCCCCAAAAACTATCCTCGATTACCCCCCCAAAACATTATTTTTTAAAACATAAAATTATTTAAATTCACTAAACATTTCCAGGTTTTGTAATGCATTTTCATTACGGGAAATTTATTAGTTTCCCCCTAAGTTACAAATTTTTTTTTTTCTCCAGAAAACTCCTTGCAGTATTTGAAAAAAAATTAAAAGGGGGAATATTGGTTATTTATGACACAACCCCTTTTAAAAAGTCACCTTAAATATACAAAACCTTACAGAGTTTTTAAAAAACACTATTTTGGTTGTTTAATATTTTTTATTATGCCCCCCCAAAACCCACCTGTGGGGGGGTTTAGTCAAAAAAATTTAAGGGTACATAATGGGTCCGGGGAAACTGGACTCCCAAAAAGTTTTTGATAGCTGAGCAATTTTAAAGAGTAATGAATTCAAAATTTTTAAAAAAAGGTAATAAACAAAATTTAAAAAGGGTTTAATAAACCAGGAAAGGTCTAGTCAAATTCATAAAAAAGTTAAAAAGGTTTTTTACAGATTACGAGGTCACAAGGGGCCCGGGGAAACCTGGCCCCAAAGTTTTGATGGCTAAACTAGGTCCCGGGGGTTTAATGAACTCACAATTTACAAAGGTAATGAACTCAAAAATTTTACAAAGGAAATTTAAATACTGAAAGAATGGTTACTTACTTTTATCCCTGGCGGGCCAATCATAAACAAATTATGGGAGTAAGGGAGAAATTTCCCACACTTCCACCCCGGTACAACTGTAGGATTTTATTGGTGAAAATTGTTGATTGCTGAGGTCTCTCTTCTCCCCTCACCCCACACCCCCCAAAATATACAAATTCATACACACAAAACAAAATTAAACACACACACCCCACA
Source organism: Cherax quadricarinatus (assembly GCF_026875155.1). Classification (NCBI taxonomy): domain Eukaryota; kingdom Metazoa; phylum Arthropoda; class Malacostraca; order Decapoda; family Parastacidae; genus Cherax; species Cherax quadricarinatus. Next base: position 46,253,997 of record NC_069413.1, on the reverse strand, counting down.
CACAAAAACAAAAACACACACACACACACACCACACAAACTCATTTTACAAAACGCACACAAAAACCCCCAAAACACACACACACCACACTCATACACACCACACATCATACAAAACACACACACTCAACTCCACACACACCCCACCCCACACACAAAAACTCCACACTCACACACCAATACAAAAACACACAACACACACACACACACACCACCACACCACAAAACACACACACACACACACACACACACCCACACTGAAAATATGGGGGAAATGCTTTTTTTTAAAAGCTTCCCAAAGCGGGGTTTTTTATTTCCCCAAAGAAGGGTTTGGGGCAATATCCCACTGGGGGAATAAAATACTTTCCCATTTTTTGGGAAAAATTCCCTGGTAAATTTGTTTTTTAAACCCTTAATTTTATCCCCCTTTCCAGTACAAAAATGACGAAAAGGGTTGGACAATAATCCATCTGGCAAAGTTTCATTTGGGTTTGGCTACATCTGGTGGTGGTGATTTAAACCTCCCAAAAGTATTTTGAAACCCCAGCCGGACCCCGGGGGGTTTAGTGAAATCCAAGATTTCTGCTTATTTTTTTTGGTGCACCCATAGAAATTTTGGCTCCCTTGCATGATAGAAGGGAATTTAGATGGACTAAAGGGTGTAAATCTCCCGGGGCCCTTTAAATTCCATAAAATTCGCGGGAAGTTTTTTTTCTTTTATTGTTTTAAAAACTACAAACCTGACAAGCCAAGTTTGTAATCTACCCCCTTTTGAAAGTTTACAGCTTACCCAATTTATCAGTTCTATCATGCATCTAAAAGACCAATGTGAGATGGAATCCACTCCCTGTCCCCCATCTGACTCCATGTCCAAAATTTCCTACCATACCTGTGTCGGGCTTCGGGACCCCAAGGGCATGCCCCCCAATTTTTGTTTAAATTGAGTTGGGGGGGAGGCATTTTATGGATGACAGAGAATCATTTAACAATTAAACTGTAAATCTTTGTACATAGATGCATTTCGGCAAGGAGTAGGGCCCCAACAGGTTTGAAGGGAAAGGGGCCCCCAAATTTTTGGGAATGCGTGTCCAATTTTTTTAAAGAGAGCCATCACTCCTGTACGACAAAAAGCAGCCCCCTCCCCGCTGCCCCGGGGGATTGGTGAACAGAACCATAAACGAAAATTAATTTGCAAAGGGTGGTTTTGTGGGGGGGGGGGGGGTGGGGGGGGATTTTAAAAAGTTATCAAACAGCTTAAGGCCTCATGTTTGGCTTAAAGGGCGAAGTTTTGGGGTGATTTAAGAAGTATTTTGGGGGGGGAAAAAGGGAGGAATGGTATTTTTGGTTGGGGTAATTTTTCCCAGGGGGCGGAGAAGTGCCGCTGTTCCCTTACTTGAAAATTGGGATATGTATCTGATTCATGCGGAGGGGGGGTTCCCCCAGTCTTTTCGTTCCATCTGGAGGATTTGTTCCCCAGTGCTGAGGAAAGTTTTGGGGGGCCTTCTGTGAAGGGGTTTAAATGAGTTGCCTGAGCATTTAAAACCCCAATTGGGAAAATATTTCTTTTCGTAACACGATCTTGATGCTTGGAATATCAATTTTCTTTTTCCCATTTTTAAAAATTTTTGGCGTACGAGGGCACCCTAGGATGATCCCCCATTGTTGGGTTCTGCTTTTTTCCACCCCTCCAAGCCCCAGTCAGAACAAGGGGCAAGTTTTGGCGCAGAAATAAAAAACCCAATTGATCAAAAATAAGAAAGATAATCATTTTCAAAATTTTAACATTAGACCACCATACCTGGGGTGAAGCCCTCCCAAAAACCCTCTAATTTGCTCTTAGTCGTTCTTTGTATTGGCGAAAAAAGTTTGTTACAAAGGCCCAAAGTAGGGGAAACCCTAAAAGGGCCCTAGATCCCCTGTTTTCTGCTTAATATTCAAAGAAGAGACCATATGCAGTTGGTTTGACGAACTTTTCCTCTCTGTCGAGGGGGGCCCGCCCTTTTGGGAGTTTTCCTTTGTTTAATCAGTAAAAAGGGATTTAAACCCCCAAAGGTCCTGACACGAGGCTAGTACATGATTAAAAATTGGTTTTGGGTGTTGGGAGAATCCGGTGTGGTGAATCATTATACCCATCAGAAAAACTAATCACAAAATTTTATGGGGCTTTCTACCCATTAGCTTTAAAAGTAATTTTTTTTTTTAAAGAATATTGAACATTTGGGGGAAATGAGCACACCCCCCTGTGGGGTTTCCAAATTTCAAAGTCTTTAGTTAACTTCTTTTCCCCGGGAACAACCCCAAGAGATTTTTTTTAAAAACAGGTACCCTTTAAAAAGCGGAGAACCCATCCCCCAAACCCATCCATTCTGGCAAGTTCATTTAATTATTCCCTTTGGGGCGGTTGGCTACATCGAAACCCGGATTTAAGGTCAAGGAAAGGGGTAGTGGGGGAAGCTGTCAGTGGGGCAGGGTGAAAAAGGGTGGTATGCAAGGTTTGCAGGGCTCCTTAAATGCATAAAAACCATGTAACGGGGAGACAAAAATTGTTTGATTTGTACATGAGACGATTAAAAATCATTCTCTCAAATTTTTTTACACAAAGCAGTTTGGGAAGAGGATATTGGGGAAATGCATTTTGTTAAATTGGGCTTGGGAATTTGGGAAAATGATGAGGCTGTTGGTCCAATTTTGGGGAGCCCCCCAGTTCATACCCCTCATGTTTTTATAATTAAAGGGAAATGGATTCCCTGGTACTCGAAACAGCAATCTGAGTATGTTGTAATTTAATCCCATCCTCACCGGCAAACTTTGGAGTTGCCCTTAGTTAGGGGCCTGCATCAAGTTTTTAATTAGTGAAAGGAATTTTTGCGTCATCGGCCTTACTGAGCATAAAGAAAAACAAGTCTCCCCCTTTGCTTTCCTATTTTTCATTTAATTTTGCCTGTGTGGTATGGGAAGTTTGGGTTTTAGCTAGATGAGCAGCCAAGCATGACAAAACTCATTCCCCCCCATGAAAGGGAAAATGAGGGTGCGCGTTTCTGCCCCATTTCCCGTTTACCCTTAATTCTAATTTTTGTCCCTCCTTTGCCCGGCTAAGGGGGTTTGGGAGCTTTTAAGCCCAATTGACAAATTTTTTTTCCCTTGGGTTTTTTACCGCGGGTTGTTTTACGTCTCTGGCAGCAGAAAGGGCGGGTTTGGAAGAGCCTCAGCTTTCCCAGGGGTACGAGTTTCTATAGGCTAGGCCTAGTCTTTCGAAAAGTACGTTTCAGTGTACGAAGTTTGAATCATTGTAAAAAAGTATGGTTTTTTTAAGGAAAGGTTTTATTATTACGGAAGTTTGTTGGGTTTTGAGTACCAAGAGGTTTTCGTGGCGGCTTTAAGTAGTTCTGAATATGCCCCACAAATCATTGTTAAAAGGGCCCCTACAGAGGAAAAAAAAACATAGGAATTTTTTTCCGTCGTCCCATGTGCAACCAAAAAATCAAACATTTCTGATTTTGTGGGGAACATTAAAAGTTTCCGTTTGGGAAAATCCCACCAGGGAAAAGGGTAGTATTACCCAAAATTAAGAGAGGTTTAGCCTAGGGAAATTTTTTCAGACGCTTATCGTTACAAAGGAAGGACTCACAGCTGGCAAGAAAGTAATGTTGAAGCCCAGGGCACAGAATCCAAGGACGCCTCCTTTGATATGTGGGGGTTTAAGGTCCCCCCACCAAAATTTCGGGCATTATCATGACGTTTAAGAGGGGAAACAGTTGATTGCCATTACGATTCCAAATGGAGTTTCCAAAAGCCTTTTTTTGTCTCCATTGTTTTTCGCCAATAATAAGGTAGGCTCGAAAGGAGAACAAGTTTGGGGGCTCCCAAATAATTAAATTTTTCAGCAGAAGCATTTCAAAGTTAAAAATGGGTTTGGGGCGCAGAGTTTCCCCCTATAAATCCCAAAAACCCTGATTTTGTAAACCCCTCTGTTTTCTTATGTGCAAGAAAGGTTGATGGGGAAGTGATTTTTTAATATTTTTGAACACAAGAGTTTGTAGATTTGAGGTTATTGCAACAAATGATGGTAATTTAGGGGGTTTGGGGTTTTTCAGGGACTCTGCTCTCTTGTACACACACCATATATTTAAAAGGGTTCCCGGGGGTTACTTTTTGATTGGGAAGGCGGGAAACCCTTTTTCTAAGTGTTGCAAAATTTCCAAACCCTTTAAAATAGAAGTTTATACGGTTTTGATCCATTATTGTAGTCTGGGATATGGTTTTTCAGATTTTTGAAAAAAAAATTTTTTCATATAAATAGCAGGAAACCCAAACAAAATTTAAAAAGTGTCCTTGTCCAAAAGAGTTTTGTAAGTGCACCTCCAGTTGTAAGGCCTCGTGGAGTCTTTGTAAAACCCAGAGCATGACCCCTGTTTATGTGTTGGGTTTTATGATAGGTGACACCACCACCACTCACATTTCCCCCCTCCATAAAAATTCACGCAACACTAAACTGTCAAACACCCAGCGCCACTTCCAACATTGTGTTTTCTTACTTTGTCAAAAGTATTGTGTTCAACATTAATGTCTATGTGATAAAAATCATCACACTTTGACCACCACTTATATTATGCTAAACCTATTACTTAAAAATTTAGGGGCACCACCCCCTCTCATCCCCACTCTTTACCCCCACTTTTTAAAAAATGCTCATCAATATTTCTAACATTATAGAAACCCCTTGCCCTCATCACAATCTTCACCAAACCCCTTATAATTTCGGTCAATCACCTATTACCCAAAAATCCCTTTGGGCACCATAGGGCCCTTTGTTTGATGCTCCCCCTACCCGTTATCAACACAAAATTTAAATTTTATTCGTCATTACTGTGATTAAGAAAACCCCCCACCCCCTTTTTTTAGCAGCCTTACACCCTTTTTTTTTACAAAATTGTGAAATCCTGTTATTGGTACACTCTACACCTCTTTCCTTGTGTTGTTCAAGTTGTTTTTTAAAGGGGAAAAAAATTGTGTTTCCAGTTTTTTTTTTGCGCGGAAACAGATTGTTTTACCACCCGGAGCCAAAACTTGGAACATCTGGAGACGTGAAAATCCCCGGGCCAAACTGAGGGTATTGGGTGACTGTTAGTTTACCAATAGGGTGGGATTGACAGCCGGGGGTGATGGGGGGCCCGTTAGTTTCCTCCCCCGGTGAGGTTGCTCAACCCCATTTTTGAGGGCAGGGAATGAGCCCGTATTTAGGGCCCGAGGTACTGGTTGTCCTGGGGGGCCCTTATGGGGGTACAGGGTTTAAGGGCGGTTGGCCCGCGATGCGGTCAGCCCTCACACTGCAGTCAAAAGAGCTGCTGTGACTCCCGAGGTTTTTTACAATTTATCATTGTTTAGCAACAGTCTGTTGCTTGGGTTTTATCTTTGCATAAAAACCGTTTAGAAGGAATGGGCATTGGCACCCTGCAACAAAAAATTTTGACTTAGATGGGGATTTCCTGGCGATGTGGCCCCCCGCGTTGGGAAATTATAACTTTGGACGTTGAGGGGTCTGTACCCTTGGGAATTTTTAAAAGCGTTGTTGAGGGCTGCACGGGAAACTTTTATTGTGAAAAAATTTCTAAAATTTTTTCCCGTTTATTGTGTCAAATTATCCCTTTTTAGCGGCCAAAAACCTTTCCCTTTTTTTGTGATTTTACATTTTACCATTTTTTTAATGTGGCTAAAAATTAAGTTTAATGGTGCTTTTTGCCAGTATGTTATTGGTTTCTTATTGTGTTAATAATATAAATCCCCTTTTATACAAAAAAAACTACACTGGTCAAGTGATTCGGACAGAATTAAGGGGAAATCAGTTCCCGTTTTAATAATATATTATTTTCCCCCATAATCTCCTTGTCCATAAAATTAGGAGACAGAAAAAACACGCTCCTCTTAATTTCTCCCTTTATTAGACTTAGGCGAAAGGCCCCTGGGCGTCTTTTTTAACGTGAGAATTCCCCCTTTAAAACGATTTTGCAATTCTTTCTCCTTTCGATTAAACTGTGGGAAGGGTTTGGGGAAAGGAAGCAAAGAAGAGAAAGACGTGGAAGGGATGAAAAAATAGTTAGTTTATTTTAACAAACAGAGAGAAAAAAATGTAAGGAGGAAGTGCGGACTTTTTTGGTTTTAAAACAAGGCCATGGATGTCGCACCTGATAAAACTTTTCTTTATCCGAAAAAGAAAAATTTGTCAGAAAAGAAAATTTTTCTATTCACTCATATTACGAAAAACATAAAACTGGCGGAAAATTAAGGGGGAAAAGTAATGCATTTTTCCCTCAACAAGTAATGTTATGCTTTGCTTCCATTCTTTTTGAAGGAAAAAACATGCATCAGAAACCAAGTTTTCCATTTGGGGGATTTTCAGGGGAAGGGTATTTTAAATTTATTTTAAATTTTGTGAGTAGATTTTCCTGCTGAGGTTTACAGATTACCTGAATTATTATAGGTAGGAAAATTGGGCGAGATAACCCAAACCCCTTTTGAATTTTTAATTTTGGTTAACTTGTAAATATAAAAATTTTAAAAA
>NC_069413.1:46202623-46246939 GCF_026875155.1 Cherax quadricarinatus | reverse complement strand
ATATAATAATATCAAATAATCGTGTACAAGAAAAAAAAACAATAAAAAAGCAAAGATAACACAAATACATAATGTTATCCACTATATGATGGGTCATTAAGGTTACCTATTTTCTCCACACCACCTGTCATGAAAACCTTCATTCCTAAAATAGGGATTGAAGTTAAATACCGGCGTGTATATATACAAATGTACACTTCTCTGTGTATATACCCGGAGTGCTTCCGTGTGTTTACATACAAATCAGGATGATTTGAGCTTCACCAAAGATGAGCGACACTGCATAAAAGTACTCAAGCTTTTGTGTTCCTGTTGCTATTTTTTTCTATTTTTTTTCATGTTTGTACTCACTCCTTATATGGTACCTTTATCCAACTTGTCAGCTTATGATGTACGTAGATTAATTTGACTTACATTGACAAGACATAATATTTTTTTTTGGATGTGTGACTCGTATAACGTCAGTACAGGTCAGGCGGGATGAGGAGAGAACAGGTCAAGTCAGAGTCAGTCCAGGTCAGTCAGCCCATATGAACTCAAGCTTTGGTCAGCCGTCTTTCAGGCTGACCAAAGCTCACATCAGGATGGAGGCGAAGGTCACCACAGGTCAAGATGGAAGCAAAGGTCATTCCAGGTCAAGATGGAAGCAAAAATAATCCCAAGTGAAGATGAAAGCAAAGGTCATCCCAGATCAAGATGGAAGCAAAGGTCATCCCAGATCAAGATGGAAGCAAAGGTTCATCCCAGGTCAAGATGGAAGCAAAGGTCATCCCAAGTCAGGATGGAAGCAAAAATCATCCCAGGTCAGGATGGAAGCAAATGTCATCCCAAATCAAGATGGAAGCAAAGGTCATCCCAGGTCAAGATGGAAGCAAAAATCATCCCAAGTGAAGATGAAAGGAAAGGTCATGAGAGGTGTGACCAGTTCACACAACCACCACCAACACAGAACAACACACAACATTTACCACACTCATAATACCTCACACTAAATATATCTACACTATATCACATATCTAATATTACTCTCTAAAACTTTTAAAAAGAGTAACAAAGAGATTTTAACCAAGGTACAAAAAAATGATTAAAACAAAGGTCAGAGTTTTTAATATTAAATACAAAATAAAATATTTATGATGCACTTCGTGATTATTAGTAAATTTATTAAAAAAGTTTTACGCCAAAAACATATTCAGAGAGAACAATTAACTTATAAATCCACATTAATATTATACTGAAAATTAAATTAAAAATGTATGACCCAAAGTTTATCTAAATCAATGTGTAGTGAGGTGTATAGTGTGTGTGTAGTGTATAGTGTGTGTGTAGTGTATAGTGTGTGTTAGTGTATAGTGTGGTTAGTGTATAGTGTGTGAATTGGGAAAAGTGTTGTGGAGTGTATTTGTGGGTGTTTTTTATTGTGTTAGTGTTGGGGTTTGTAGTTATAGTGTGTGTTGTATAGTGTGTGTGTAAAGGGATAGTGTGTGTTTAGGGGTTATTTGTGTGTTGGGGTTTTAGTGTGGTTAGTGTATAGTGGGGGTGTTGTATAGTGGGGTGTGTAGTGTATTGTGTGTGTGTTTGTGTTTTTAGGTTATTTTTGGGTATAGTGTTTGTGTAGTGTATAGTGTGTGGTTAAATGTATAGTGGGGTTTTTGGTTGGTTTAAAATGTGTGTTTTAGTAAAAGGTGTTGGGAAATGTATAGTGTGTGTAGATGTATAGTGTGTGTGTAGTGTAAAAGTGTGTGGGTTTTTTTGGTTTTATAGTGTGTGTGTAGTTTTATAGTGTGTGTTAGGTATAGTGTGTTGGGGTTTAGTGTTTGGGTTTTGTTGGGTTAGGGGTTGGTGTTGGTTTTTTAGTGTATAGGGGGTTGTGTTGGGGTTTTTAAATGTTTGTGTTTGTTTTGGGTTTAGTGTGTGTTGGTGTTTAGTGTGTGGGTAGTGTTTGGTGTGGGGGTTTTTTGGGTGTATTTTGTGTTGGGTAGGGTATAGTGTTTTTGGGGAGTGTATAGGGTGTGTTGTAGAGTGTGTTGGGAGTGTATAGGTGTGTGTAGTGTATAGTGTGTTGTAGTGTATAGGTGTTTTTAGTGTATAGGGGTGTGTAGGGGTTTTATAATGTGTGTGTAGTGTTTTGTGTGTGTATGTTTAGTGTGGGGGGGGTTGGGGGTGTTTTGTTTTTGTTTTTAGGGGGAAATTGGGGTGGGGTTTTGGGGGGGTGTTTGTGGTGTGGGGTGGGTTTGGGGGTGGTTTTTTTAGTTTTGGGGTTTTTGTGTGTGTTTGGGGGTTGGGGGGTGGGGGATATATTTTAGTGTTTTTGTGTTGAGTGTATGTGTTTTGTTTTTTGTGTTTTAATTGGGGTGTGTTTGTAAAAGTTGTGGGGGTGTTGTGGGGGTTTTTTTTTTGTGGTGTTGAGTGAAGGGGTGTATGTAAGTGGTGTGTTTGTGTATAGTGTGGGGTGTTTGTGTAAAAGTGTGTTTGTTGTGTTTTTGGGGGGGGTGGGTTTTTGTGTTAAGGAGTGGGGGGGTGTGTTAGTGATGTGTTTTTGGTTTTTGGGGGTTTATTTTGTTTTTGGGTTAGTTTTGGGGGTGTAGTGTATAGTGTTGTGGGGTTTTTGTGGTGTTGTGGAAATGTGTGTTAGTGTATAGTGGGTGTATGTATAGGGGTTGAGTGGGATAGTGTTTTGTAAAGGGATAGTGGGGGTAGGGATAGTGTGGGGGGTGTAAGGGGGTATAGGGGGTGGTTGTGGTTTGTTATAGTGGGGTGTTTTTTGGGGTTAGTGTTTGGGGGGTGTTAGGGGTTTGTGTTTTTGTAGTGGGATAGGGTGTTTTGGAAAAGTGTGTGGTTTTAGGGGTATGTTTGTGTAGTGTAAGGGGTTTTGGGGGAGTGTAAAAAGGGTGTGTGTTTTTTGTTTTGTTGTTGTGTGTAGTTATTTTGTGTGTGGGTTTTGGTGTTGTTGTGTATTGTGTGTGTTTTAGTGTATAGTGGGTGTGGGGGTTTTGTGGGGGGTGGTGTTTAGGGGTGTGTGGGTAAGTGTGGGGTGTAGTGGGGGTTTTGTGGTTTTTGTGGGTGTTTGTGGGGGTTGTTGTTGTTTTGGGGGGTATGTTTTTTGTGTAGGTTTTAGTGTTTTGGTATGTTTTATGTTGTGTAGTGGGAAAAGTGTGTTTTGGGTTTTTTTGGGGGTTTTTTTGTGTGTGGGGGTTTTTAGTGTGGGTTGTTGTTTGTGTGGTGTTTGTTTGGTTGTGTTGTGTTTGGGTGTGTTGTGTATAGGGTGTTAGTGGTTTTTGTGGTGGGTTTTGTATTGTGTGTGTTGTAGGATAGTGTGTGTTTTTGTGTTTGTTTTGTGGTTGTAAAGGGGTTTATTTTGTGTGTGGGGTGTTTAGTTTTGGTGTAAAATGTTTTTGTGTTTTGGGAGTGATAGTTGTTGTGGTGTATAGTGTGTGTGGGGTTTGTGTTTTTGTGTAAATGTTTGTTTTTTTTGAGTTGGTTTTATTGTGTGTGTTTTAGGTATAGTGGGTGTAGGGGTATAGTGGGGGGGTGGGGTTTGTGTATTGTGGGTTTTGTAGTGGAAAATTTTGTGTTTTAGTGTATTGGGGGTTTGGTTATGTGTGGTGGGGTTTTTATTTTTTGTGTTGTGTTTTGTTTTGTGTTGTAGGTGGGGGGGTTGGGTGTTGTGTTTTAAAGTGTTGGGGTGTTGGGGGTTTAAAAGTGTTTGTAGTGTATAGTGGGTGGTGAATGTGTTTTGGGGTTTTTGTTTTTAGTGAGGGGTTTTTAGTGTATAGGGGGGGGGTTGTGCGGGGTTTGTGTTTTGTTTTTAAAATGTTGGGGGGGTTAGTGTATAGTTTTGGGGGTTTTAGGGGGTTTAGGGGGGTGTTGGGGGGTTTGTTAGTGGGGGTTTTTTGGGGTTTTTTGTGTGGGTGTTTTTTGTTTAGGGTTTTTGTGGGTTGGTAGGTTGGGGGGTTTTGGGGGGGTTTTGTTTTTGGGTTTTGATGGGTGTGGGAGTGTATAATGTGTGTGTAGTGTAATTTTTGTTTTTAGTGGTTTGGGGTTTAGTGGGGGTGGTGTATTTTTGTTGTGTATGTTTAGTTGGGGTTTTTTTGGTATAGTGTGTGTGGGAGGGTTGTTGTGTTAGTGGTTTTTGTAGTGTAAAGTTTTGTGGGTAAGGTTTTGGGGTTGTGTGTGTTTGTGTATAGTGTTTTGTGTAGTGTTTAGATGTGTGGTTTGTGTATAGGGGGTGGTGTGTTGTTGTATGTGTTGTGGGTGTTAGGGAAATGTGTGTTGGGGTATTGTGTTTTAAAGGGAAAAGGGGGGTGTTGTGTTGGGTATTGTGGGGGTGTTGTTAGTGTGTGGTTTTGTATTGGGGTGTTTTTGTGTTTTTGTTTTGTGTATGTATTGGGGTTGGGGGGGGTTGGTTTTATTTTGTGGGGTTTGGGGTATAGTTGTGTGTGGGTATTTGTGTGTGTGTTTGTGGATAGTTGTGTTTTGTTTGTTTATGTGTTGTGTTGTGTGTTTAGTTTTGTTTGTTTGTGTTTGTGTGTGTGTAGTGTTTGGGGTTTTTGTGGTGTTTTGGGTTTTGTTTTGTGTGGGGTATTGTGGGGTGGGGTATAGTGTGTTTGGGTAAGGGGGGTTTTTGTTTTGGTTTTTGGTGTTTTAAAATGTGTGTGTTGTGTTTTAGTGTGTGTGGGATGTATAGGGGTGGGGTTTTGGTTTGGGTTTAGGGGGTGTGTGTTTGTGTATTGGGGGTGTGTGGTGTATTGGGGTGTTGTAGTGTATTTGTGTTTTTGTGTGTTTTTGTTTTGTTGTGTGGGTTTTAGGTTTTGTGTGGGTTGGGGGTGTTTTATTTTGGGGTTTTGTTTTTTTTGTGTTTTGTGGGGTGTTTTAAAAATGTTAGTGTTTTGGTAGGGTATAAATGTTTTGTTGTTTCTTGTGGGGTTTGTGTGTGTGGTGTAAAAGGGTGGGGTGTGGTGTATTTGGGTGTGTGTAGTGTATAGGGGTTGGTAGTGGGAAGTGTGTGTGTATGTTTTTTGTGTGGGGTATAGGTGTTTTTTAATTAGTGGGGTTTGTGGTGTGTATAGGGGGTGTGGGGGGTGTTTAAATGTTTTTGTTGGTGTATAGTGTGTGTGTAGGGATAGTGGTGTTTTGGTTAAGTGTGGGTGTTAAGGGGAATATGTGTGTGTAAATGTTAGTGTGGGGGTGGGTATAGTGTTGGGTAGTTTTAGTTTTTTGGGGTTGTGGGTTTTATAGTGTTTTGGGGGTTTGTGTTTTTTAAATTGGGGGTGGGGTTGTGTTTTGTGGTTGAGTGTTTTTGTGTGTGTGTTTTTGGGGGTATATAGTTGGTGTTGGTGTATTGTGGGGGTTGTGGAAAAGTGGGGGATGTTGGGGGGTGTATTTTGGGGTGTTTGTGGGATTGTGTGTGTGTTTGGGGTTTTTTAGTGTTTTTTTGTGTAGTGTTAGTGGGGTGGGGTATAGGGTTTAGGTTTTTGGGGGTGTGTTTTATAGTGTTTTGGGGTATAGTTGGGGTGTGTATGTATTGTGTGTGTGTGTTATAGTTTTGTGGGGTGGGGGAGTGGGCGGTGTTAGTGTATAGTGTTGTTGGGTTGTGTTTGTGTGTGTTGGGGTATGGTTTTGTGTTGGGTATAAGTGTGTGTTGGGAATTTTTATGTGGGGTTGTGGTTTTTATTTTTGGGGTGTGTGGTGTAAGTGTTGTGTAGTGTTGGGGTTTTTATGTGTAGTGTATGGGGTTTTTTGGTTTTTGTGGGGTAAAAGTGTTTGTTTTGTATAGTGTGTGTGTAGGTAATTTTGTGGTGGTGTTATGTGTGTGTGGGGTAAGTGGGGTGTGGTGTATAGTGTGTGTGGTGGGAAGGGGTTTGTGGTTTATGTTTTAGTTTGGGGGGTTTTGTTTATGGTGGTGGATTGTTGTGTGAGAATTTTTTATTTTGGGGTTGTTGTGGGTATAGTGTGTGGTGTAAAAGTTTGGGTTTTTGTGTTGTTTTATAGTGTGTGGTGTTTTTGTGTGGTTTTTTGTGGGTGTTTGTTTTTGTGGGGTGTAATGTATAGGTGTGTGTAGTGTAATTTTGGTTATGTATAGTGTGTTTTTTGTTAGGGGTGGGTATAGGGGGTATTTTGGGGTGTTTTTGTTTGGGGGGTATAATTTTGGGGTGGTGTTTAGTGTTTGTGTAGTGTTAGTGGGTTGGGGGTTGTTTGTGTTTTTGGGGTGGTTTGTGTAAAAGTGTGTGTGGGGTTTTATAGGGGTTGTAGTGTATAAATGTTTTGTTTTAGTGTTTAGTGTGTGTTTTTAGTTTTTTGAAAAAAATGTGGGGTGGTGGGGGAAATTTTGTGTGGGTGTATAGTTTTGTTTTGGGGGTATATGTGTGTTAGTGTTATTTTGGTTTTGTTTTTGGGGGTTTAGTGTTTTGGGGGAGTGTTTTAGTTGTGTTGGGTTTTTGTTGGTGGGGTAAGTGGGGGGGGGTTGTATATGTGGGTGGTTTTATAGGGGTGTGTGTGGTATAAATTGTGTGGGTTTTATTGTGTTTTTGTAGTTATTTGTGGGGTTTTTATTTTGGGGTTTATAGTGTTGTGTAGTATAAATGTGTGTTGTATAGGGTTGGGGTGGGGGGTTTTGTGTGTTTTGGGGGTTAGTTTGTTGTGTTGTATTGTGGGGTGGGTTGATAGTGTGTGTGTGGGAGTGTTTGTGTTTTTTTTGGGGGTAGTTTTATGTGTTTGGGGTTATAGGGGTGTGGGGGTGTTTTAGGTGTGTGTTTGTTATAGTGTGTGTGTGGGGTAAGTTTTGTTGGGTTTTAAATTGGGGTTTTGTAGTTTAGTGTGTGTTGGGTTTTTAGTGTGTGTGGTGTATATGTTTGTGTAGTGTATAGTGTGGGGTGGGGGTTTGTGTGGTGGTTGGGGGTTGGGGGGTGGGGGTTGTGTTGGGGGGGTTTTGGGGGGTTGGGGGTGTGGGGGGGTTGGGGGGTGGGTTTGGGGGGTTGGGGGTGGGGGGGTGGGGGGGGGTTGGGGGGGGGTGTGGGGGGGAGGGTTTAGTGGGGTGGGGGGTGGGGGGGGGGTTGGGGGGGGGGCGGGGGGTTTTGGTGTGGGTTGTTTGGGGGGGGGTGTGGGTTGGGGGGGTTGGGGGTGGTTTTGGGGGGTGTGTTGGGGGGGTTTTGGGGGGGTTTGTGGGGTTGGGTTTTGGGGGGTGTGGGGGGGTGTTTTGTGGGTTTTTTGTGGGGTTTTGGGGGGGGGGTGTGGGGTTTGTTTTGGTGTTGGTTTAGGGGGGTTTGTTTTGGGGGTTGTGTATTGGTTTTTGTGGGGGGAGTGTTTTTGGGGGGTTTGTTGTTGTGTAATGGGGGTGTGTTTTTTGAGTATAGTGTTTTGTTTTTTTTGGGGAGTTTTTGTGTGGGGTTTTTTTGTATTTTTTTGTGTGGGGTTTGTGTGTTGGGGAGTGTTGTGTTTATGTGTTGTGGGTTTGTGTGTGTGGGAAAAAGGGGGTTTTTGTGTGTGTGGTTTTATTGGGTGTGTGTAGTTTTTTTAGTTTTTAATGGGGTGTTATGTAAGTGTGGGGTTGGGGGTGGGGATAGGGGGGTTTTTTTTGGGGGGGTATAGTGTTGGGGTGTAGGTGTATAAGTTTTTTGGTGTATAGTGTGTGGGAATGTTGGTGTAAGTGTTTTGTGGTTATAGTGGGGGTGTGTTTTAATGTAAAAGTGGGGGTGTTGGGGTTGTTTTTTGTGTTTTGTGTTTTGGGGGTTAGTTGTTTTTGTGGTTTTATTGTATGTGTGTTATTTTATTGTGTTTTTGTGGTATATTGTGGGTTGTTAGTTTTGTGTGGGTTTATAGTGGGGTGTTGTATAGTGTGTGTGGTGTTTAGTGTGTTTAGTTTTTAAGGTTTTGTGTGTATATGGGTGTGTGGTGTATAGTGTTTTGGGTATGTATAGTGTGGGTGGTGTTTGTTTTGGGGTGTGTATTGTTTGTTGTAGGTAAAAGGGGTTTTGTGTTTGTAAAGTGGTGTGTAGTGATAGTGTTGTGGGGGTTTGTGGTATAAAGGTTGTGGGGTGGGTATAGTTGGGTGTGTCAAGGTTTTTTCATAGTGTGGGGGTTGTGAGTGTATAGGTTGTGTGTGTGGGGTTTTAGTTTGTGTGGGGTTTATAGGGGTGTTTTGTTGGGGTTTTAGTGTCGTGTAGGTATTTCGTGTGTTGGGGTAAAGTGTGTGTAAATGTATAGTGTGTTGGGGGTTTAGGGGGTTTTTTGTGGGGTTGGGGGTTTAAAATGTGTGTTTAGTGTATAGTGTTTTTGTAAATGATTAGTGTGTTGGTGTTAATTGTGTGCGGGGTGTATAGTTTTGTGTGGGGTTTAAGGGGGTGTGGGGGGGTAAGGGGGTATAGTGGGGTGTTGGTTGGGGGTAAATTTGTGTGTATGTATAATGTTGTGGTGTATTGTGTGTTTGGGGTAGTGTATAGTGTTGTAGTGGATAGTGTGTGTGGTGTTTTTAAAGTGTGTGTGGGGGTGTATAGTGTGTGTGGGTTGTTGTTTGGTGTGTTGGGGTTAGTGTTAGTTTATTGTGTGGGGTAATGTTTAAGTTTTTGTGTGTATTTTTTAGTGTTGGTGGGGCAAATGTGTTGTGATAGTTGGGGGTGTTGGATTTTTTAGTGTGTGTTGGGGTTTTAAAAATTGTGTTGTATGTAAGTGTGTTTGGTGTATAGTGTGTGTTTTAATTTTTAGTGTTGTGGTGTATAGTGTGTTGGGGGTATAGTGGGTGAGGTTTAATTTTTGTGGTGTGTTAATGTGGGTGAAAAGTTTTTAGTGTATAGTGGAGTTTTGGGTGTTTTAGTTTTTGTGGGGGTGTATGTGGTGGGGTTTTTGGGGTATATTTTTTTGTGTAGGTATAGTGTGTGTGGTTAAATGTGTGGTGTTATTTGGTTGTGGTGTACCCGTGTTGGGGTGTTTTAAATGTTGTGGTGTATAGGGGTGTTGTTTGTTTATAGTGTGTGTGGGTAAAAATTTGGGGTGAGTGTATATGTGTGTGGGGGTATAGTGGGGTTTAAATTTTGTGTTGTGGTGTATTGTGTTTGGGGTTTTTGGGGTTTTTTTTATTTTTTTTTTTTTAGTGTTTTTGTGTGTGTTGGTGTATAGTGTGTGGTTGAAATTTGTGTTTTTGGTTTTTGTGTATAGGGGGTTGGGGGGTTGTTGTTTTAAATGTGTGTGGGAGTGTATTGTGTTGTGTGCAATGTTATAGTGTTTGTGTGGTTTAGGTATAGTTGGGTTTTATTTGGTGGGGGTTGATAGGGGTGTGGGGTTAAGTTGGGGTTTAGTGTGTGTGTAGTGAAGTGTGGTGTAATGTATAAATTGGTTGTTTTTTTTTGGGGGGTATAGTGTGTGTTAGGGATGTGGGGTGTGGGGTATAAATGTGGGTGGTTAGGGGTTATGTTTTGTGTTGGGGTATATGTGTGTGTAAAGTTTAAATGTGTGTTTGTTTTATGTGTGTGTAGTGTAAGGGGGGGTGGGGTGGTTTTTAAAATTGTTTTGGGGATTTTTTAGTGTGGTTGTGGTTTTTTTATTGTGTGGGTTTTGGGGTATTTGGGGGTTTTTGTGGTGTATAGTGTTTTGGTGTGTATAGTGTGTGTGTATGTAAGTGTGTGTGGTGTATAGGTTTTGAGTGTTATTGGTTGGGGTTTGTGGGGGTTTTATAGGGGTTTGTTGTTTGGGGTATTTTGTGTGTGGTGACAAAAGGGGGGTTTTTGTGTGTATTTTTGTGGGGGTTGGGGTTTTTTTTGTTGTGTGTAGTGTATTTTGGGTGTGGGTGTTATGTGTGGTGTATTTTTTAGTGTGTTTTGGTGTATAGTTTGTTGGGGATAGTGTTTGTGGGGTATAGGTGGTGTGGGGTTTTAAATGTGTGTGGGGTAATGTGTGTTAGGTATGTGTGTGGGTTTTTTTTTGTAAGTGTGGGGGTGTGTATAGGTGTGTTAAATGTATAGTTGTGGTGTTTTAAAGGGGGTGGGGTTAGGGGGGTACAGTGTTGTGTAGTGTATAGTGGTGTGGAGTGTAAGTGGTGTTTTGGGGTATAGGGGTGTGTAGTGGATAGTGTTTTTGGTGTATAGTGTGTGTGGTGTAATTAAATGTTGGGGGTGTATAGGGGTGGTGTTTTGTGTATGTGTGTGTGGGGTATAGTGTGGGGTGTGTTTTATAGTGTTTTGTAATGTATAATTGTGGTGTATTGTTGTGTGTGTAGTGTATAGGGTGTGTGGTGTATAGTTTTTGTTGTGTGTATAGGTTGTTTGTATAGTTGTGTGTATTTTATTTGGTGGGGGTGAAGTTGTGGGTGTCTGTGGGTGTGGAGGGTATAGTTGTTGGTGTTAATATGTGGTTTTAGGGGTATAGTGTGTGTGGTATATTTTTGGGGGTGTGTGTATTTTATAGTGTGTGGTTGGAATTGTGGGTGTATAGTGTGGTGGTGTAAAAGGGTGTGTGGTTTTATTTTTGTGTGAAATGTAATTGTGGGGGTTTGTTTAGGTGTTAGTGTGTGGGGTGTATTTTTTTTTTGTGGGTGTGGTGTATAGTGTGGTGTTGTGTTTAGTTTGTTTGTGGTGTTTAAAGGGGTGTGAAATGTATAGGTTTTGGGGGTAAGTGTTGTGTAGTTTTATTTGTGTGTGTGCGTGTTTTGTGTGTGTGGGAGTGTTACCTGTTTTGTTAGTGTTGTGTGTGGAGATGTTGTTTTGGGGTTTGGTGTAGTGTTAGTGTTTTGGTGTAAAATGTTTGGTGTGTAGTGTTAAGTGTGTGTGTGTTTTTGGGGTTGGGGTGGTGTATAGTGTGTGAGGGGTATAGTGTTGGGAAAAGGGGTATGTGTGTGTTGAGTGTTAGTGTGTGGATGGATAGTTGGTTTTTGTTGGGGGGTTTTAGGGTTGAGGTGTATAGGGGTGTGAGTGTTTTTTGTGGTGAGGGGTATAGTTGTGAAATTGTGTTTAAATGTGTGTGTTAGGGGTTTAAGTGTGTTGGGGGTTTTTTTGTTTTGGGGTAGTTTTTTGGTTTGGGGGTTTTTAGTGTGTGGGTGTGTAATTTTGTGGGTGTTTTGTGTGAGGGGTGCTAGTGTGTGGGGGTGTAAATGGGAGGTGATAGTGGGGGTGAAAATGTCTATTATAGGTGTTTGAGTGTTGTTTGGGGTATAGTTTGGGTTACCTGTTGAGGTTTGTTTGTGTTGGGTTGTTTTTGAGTGTATGGTGGGGTGGGTTTTGGCTTTATTTGTTATTTTTGGTTTAGGGGGGGAAGTTGTTGGGTTTAAGTTGTAATTTTGTTATAGTTTTAAATGTCTTAAAAGTGTATTGTTTGTGTATTTTTAGTTTTAAATGTTAAATTTTTTGGTATTTCTATTTGTAAGGGTTTAATTTAATGTTGGATTTTTTTGTGTTTTGAAAATTTGTTTTGAATTGTTATTTGGAGTTTTAATAAGTTTTAGGTTTTAATGTTAGTGTTAGGGTGAATTTAATTTTTTATAAAATTTTTTTTAGGTTTTTTGAAAGGGTGTATAGTGTGTGAGTGTATAGTGTGTGAGTTAAAAGTGTAGGTGTGTAGTGTTGATGTTTTAATTGTGAGATGTAATGTTGATTTTTGTATGTTGAGGTGTTATAGGTGTGAGTGAAATAGTGTGTGAGTTAATTGTGAGTGATAGTGTGTAAGTGTGTAGTGTGTGAGTGTTAGTGTGTAGGTTATATGTGTGATAGTGATAGTATGGAGGTTAATTGTGAGGTGCATAGTGTGTGAGTTTATAGTGTGTGAGGTGTGTATTGTGTGACGTGTGTAGTGTGTGACGTGTGTAGTGTGTGACGTGTGTAGAATGAGAAGAGCGATGAGTAGTGTGTGTGTACTCACCTACGTGTACTCATCTATATGTGATTACAGGAGTCGACTCTCTGATCCTGGCCCCGGTACTAGTTTCGCTCTCTCCTGGCTTCGAGAGCCTTATCGTACCTCCTGTACGTCCTGTGTCTGTGTATGTGTGTATGTGTGGTGTGTGTGTGTGTGTGTACTCACCTATTTGTACTCACCTATTTGTGGTTGCAGGGGTCGAGTCCTAGCTCCTGGCCCCGCCTCTTCACCGGTTGCTACTAGGCCCTCTCTCTCCCCGCTCCATGAGCTTTATCAAACCTCGTCTTAAAACTGTGTATGGTTCCTGCCTCCACTACGTCATTTTCTAGGCTATTCCACTGCCTTACAACTCTATGACTGAAGAAATACTTCCTACTATCTCTCTGACTCATTTGTGTCTTCAACTTCCAATTGTGGCCTCTTGTTTCTGTGTCCCTCCCTGGAACATCCTGTCCTTGTCCACCTTGTCTATTCCACGCAGTATTTTATATGTCGTTATCATGTCTCCCCTGACCCTCCTGTCCTCCAGTGTCGTCAGGCCGATTTCCCTTAATCTTTCTTCATAGGACATTCCCTTAGCTCTGGAACTAACCTTGTTGCAAACCTTTGTACTTTCTCTAGTTTTCTTGACGTGCTTTAT
The DNA here is from genome assembly GCF_026875155.1 of Cherax quadricarinatus. Lineage (NCBI taxonomy): Eukaryota > Metazoa > Arthropoda > Malacostraca > Decapoda > Parastacidae > Cherax > Cherax quadricarinatus. The sequence goes on along the minus strand of NC_069413.1, from coordinate 46,234,461 downwards.
CAAGTGCGGGTTCCAAACAGGTGCTGCATACTCCAGTATGGGCCTGACATACACGGTGTACAGTGTCTTGAATGATTCCTTACTAAGGTATCGGAATGCTGTTCTCAGGTTTGCCAGGCGCCCATATGCTGCAGCAGTTATCTGATTGATGTGTGCTTCCGGGAACATGCTCGGTGTTATACTCACCCCAAGATCTTTCTCCTTGTGTGTGTGTGTGAGTGCGTGTGTGTGTGTTTTGTGTGTGTGTGTGTGTGTGTGTGGTGTTTTGTGTGTGTGTGCGGTGTGTGTGTGTTGTGTGTGTGTGTGTGTGGTGTGTGTGTGGGGTTCGTGTGCTTTGTGTGTGTGTGTGTGTGTGTGTGTGTGTGTGTGTGTGTGTGTGTGTGTGTGTGTGTGTGTGTGTGTGCGTGTGTGTGTGAAAAAGAGAATGAGAGAGAGATCGTAGAATGAGTAAACTAAGATAACAGAGTGAGTGTCACAGTGAGGGCCACAGTATGTGCCATAATGAGTGCCTTACCTCCGAGCATAAGCTGTGCCGCTTGCTGTGCTGCCTGGGATGCTCTGAGTGCCTGGCACTGATACATGCCCGGGTCGTCGTGGGTCACACCTGAAACTATCAGCTGTAGTCCGGCTGCCACCACACGCCCGCTGCCCACCACTGGTGTTCCGTCATAATACCTGCACACAACACTGGTTCTCTTAGTAACTGCACACAACACTGTTTCTCTTAGTACCTGCACACATTGGTTCTCTTAGTGCCTGCACACAACTCTGGTTCTCTTAGTAACTGCACACACAACACTGGCTCTCTTTGTACCTGCACACATTGGTTCTCTTAGTGCCTGCACACAACACTGGCTCTCTTAGTACCTGCACATGCAACACTGGTTCTCTTAGTACCTGCATACACAACACTGGTTCTCTTAGTACCTACACACACAACACTGGTTCTCTAGTACCTGCACACACATTGGTTCTCTACTTCCTGCACATACAACAATGGTTATCTTAGTTCCTGCACACACAACACTGGTTCTCTAGTAACTGCACACACAACACTGGTTTTCTTAATACCTGAACACACACAATACTGGTTCTCTTAGTACCTTCACACACACAACACTCGTTATCTTAATATTTGCACACACAACACTTGTTCTCTTAGTACCTGCAAACATCACTGGTTCTCTTAGTACCTACACACACAACACTGGTTTCCTTAGTACCTGCACACACAACACTGGTCTCCTTAGTACTGCACACAACACTGGTTCTCTTAGTACCTTCTCACAACACTGGTTCTCTTAGTACCTGCACACAACACTGGTTCTCTTAGTACCTGCACACAACACTGGTTCTCTTAGTATCTGCACACCCAACACTGGTTTTCGTAGTACTTGCATACACACAACATTGGTTCTTTTAGAACCTGCACACACAATACTGATTCTCTTAGTACCTACACACACAACATTGGTTCTCTAGTACCTTCACATACAACTCTGGTTCTCTAGTGCAGGCACGCACAACACTGGTTCTCTTAGTACCTGCACACACAACACTGGTTCTCTTAGTACCTGCGCACGCAACACTGGTTCTCTAGTGACTGCACACACAACACTGGTTCTCTTAGTATCTGCACACTCTGGTTCTTTAGTACCTGCACACACAACATTGGTTCTCTTAGTACCTGTACACACACAAGACTGGTTCTCTTAGTACCTGCCCACGCAACACCAGTTCTCTAGTACCTGCACTCACAACACTGGTTCTCTAAAGCCTTCACACACATCACTGGTTCTATTAGTACCTGTATACGCAACTCTGCTGCGTTTATTCCTGGCAAGTCTTGGCACTGAGCGTCATGGCTAAGACTGAATGGATCTAGTTGTTTGTCACAGCGTGATGAATAAATCAGAGAGTGAATAGTTGTAAGGACGAGTCATACACTGTGAGTGATGGATGAGTGAACCTGGATGGTTGTGTGCTTGACTATCTCGTTTCAGACTATTATATATTTCCTAGCTCCTTCAAAACAATTTACGTCTGCAACCCTACGACTGTCTCCTGTCAGGAGTGTAGGATATACGACGTGAGTACTGAGAAGTGTATCCTGGCAACACTGAGGGATACAACGAGAGATCTGAAAATTGTATAGTCTCAGGCCTGTAGGGGATACACTGAAGGCTGTGAAGTGCATCCTGTCAGGAGTGTGGGAGATATAATCAAGAATGCTGAGACCTAGCACTCCCACCTTGCCACTATATCAGTATCACCTTGCAATCCTTTTTACCACTATTATCCTGCCACCATCTTTGCTACTCAATCACCCTGGTTTTTTGACACCCACCATTTATACAATGATAAAGTTACTGTTTTATACCAAGTGTTATAGTGCTCTGTTTCTCCTATATTATAAATTTTATATATAATATATAATATATATATATATATATATATATATATATATATATATATATATATATATATATATATATATATAATATAATGTAAGTAATACTGAAAACAAACAGGAATATTCCCTATTAATATTGTGTCATATAAATAAATGAGGCATCTTATCAAAGTGACATCAGCGCAGCCTGGTGGTAGCACACTCAGTACAACCTGGGACAACCCTACCATGCAATTATTTAATGTGATGTTCATGACACACACTAACTATATAATGTTAATGAGCATATGTACAGTAGAAATATTTAACTGTTATTTTTTTGCATTAACTATTATACGAGAATGCAAGAGTGTAGGGGTGTCTTCAGTAGTCAGCAACAGCCAGCTTGCGCAACGGTGTCCCCGGCAGCGAGTCATGTTGCCAAGCGGGTTGCATTCGAGTCCCTCTCTCGATGGACTTATCAGATGTCAACCTCTCACGCCACTGATAGCGATCAAATATTCAGAAATTCATTAGCAAAGCGCATCTCCCTTCTCTTACCTCACCTGCTTCTCTCCTCTGCCCCTATAAATACTGCCTGCCATAGGTGTTATGGTAGCCGGCTACGTACCAGGACACGGAGGCAGCGGTATCAGATACACTGCAGGAGAAGGTAGCCGTGCCTCCCAGGTCAGCAGTGAGGGATCTTGGAGTGACGCTCACAGACAGACGAGACTCCACCACCACCTCTACACTCATCTGTTCAACATCACACACACATGAAAACAATACATTAACATGTGCGAAATTAAGATATTAATAAAGAGAGAAGAGGCAGAGGCAGAAAAACTTGATTTTTAAGGTTAATAATGCCGTACAAGAGATTATTCTTGTTTGTATTTTTTACTCTAGGAATCAGGATTCCTCCTATATATGTTCCGTAAACCACTTGACTTATAAAAGGACAAAAACAAATCTTAAAATGTACGTTCAGTGTCTACGTGCAAGAGCGACTCGCCTGGTCGATGCCTAAGGTGTTGTTAGCAGTGCAGGTGTAAGCATGGGCATCTGAGGGGTGAGCAGCCTCGATCACCAGCACAGCTGCTCCTGGTGACAGAGCGTACGATCGACGGTCCCCCAGCCCATCCAGGTCCCCCAGTCTCACGCCCATGCCGCCCCCAGTGTAAGAGCTCCACCTGAGGGACAAGATGACATTAATGGGAGCTGAGGGTATTTTACTCGTCAGAGAAAAAAAATTTTTTAATCATACCCTCCGAGGATTAAACAACAGTTGATGCAGCAATGCTAAGTATACATAATAAGATATCACGTTGTTGTCTATATCATGTGAGGAACCCGCGAGTCTCCTTACTACAGCATGAAGCTCACACACACACATGGGAAGAAAATGTACATTATGTACAGTCGCAAACCCTGGTCACTAGTCGCCTCTTCTGTTAAATTTGGCCACTTTATTAAGTGCGTTATTGATTACTGCTACATCAATAAATGCAATCTCGTTCAGTCAGATTCCGAAACCCATTCAAGTGTTTTGTGTGTGTGTGTGTGTACTCACCTAATTGTACTCGCCTAATTGTGGTTACAGGGGTCGATTCGTAGCTCCTGGCACCGCCTCTTCACTGGTCTCTACTAGGTCACTCACTCCCTACTCCGTGAGCTATGTCATACCTCTTCCTAAAGCTATGTCTGGATCCTGCCTACACCAGCTCACTTTCCAAACTATTCCACTTCCTGACAACTCTGTGACTGAAGAAATACTTCTAAACATCTCTGAGTTATCTGAGTCTTCAACTTCTAATTGTGACCCCTTGTCGTTGTGTCCCATCTCTGGAATATATTATCACTGTGCACTTTGTCAATTCCTCTCAGTATTTTATATGTTCTTATCATATCTCCCCTGACCCTACTGTCCTCCAGAGTCGTAAGGTCAATTTACCTTAACCTCTCCTCGTAGAACATGCTCCTAAGCTCCGGGATTAGCCTCGTTGTGGATTCAAAACTGGTACTGCATACTCTAATATAAGCTTAAGGTACACGGTGCACAGAGTCCTGAACGACTCCTTACTGAGATGTAGGAATGCTGTTCTTAGGTTTGCTAGTCGCCCATATGCTGCAGCAGTTATTTAGTTGATGTGTGCCTCAGGAGGTATGTTCGGTATTATACTCACCCCCAAGATTTTTTTCCTGGAGTGAGGCCTGTGGTCTTTGGCCTCCTAGGCTGTATTTTGTCCGCGGCCTTCTTTGCCCTTCCCCGATCTTCATGACTATGTACTTGGCGGGGTTGAACTCCAGGAGCCAGTTGCAGGACCAAGCCTGTAGCCTGTCCAGACTCCTTTGTGTGGTGTGTGTGTGTGTGTGTGTGTGTGTGTGTGTGTGTGTGTGTGTGTGTGTGTGTGTGTGTGTGTGTGTGTGTGTGTGTTGGAGGGGTAAACAAAAGAATGGATGAGGAATCGAACTGAGGGCCTTTTTCTGGCAGGCTCTGCAATGATAACAATAGGAGTTTCACCACCGTCACTCTGACGGTACCAGCCACCACTGTCTGTGATGTTACTGTCCCTTCCCACACCACCTCAATGGAAAGGTACAGAAGCGTCAGAAAATGGCGCCTGGTATTATCTGTCACAAAAGTGACGATGGTAGGTCCTGCCCCACACAGATCCTCAGTTCGATTTCCCGTCCATTCTTGTGTTCGCTCACTGACAGTCGTTCTTTACTACCTGTCTTGGGCTTTATGAACTATATGCCTCACGAACGTGTATTGTGGCAGGTAAATCTTACGAAAGTCAACTTACATGCTTATTACTGCTTTTCTGCGTATTTCCGTCTAATTTCTACTGCTGTGATATTTCCGTTTCCATTTAAAAGAGCCGATCTTAGATCTCTGGAAATATAAACAGACAACAGATACATATAACTGCTGAAGATATCCCAAAAAGGGGATTGAAATATACAGATCAAATAATCTCATGAGTTTCTGTCTTCGTCTGGGTTATTACTAAGCACTGACAAGTGTTCGTTACACTTTATTCACATATCCTGATGTTCACCTGAGCCTGACTTCAGGCGTGACCTTACTGTACCGTCGATCTCTGTAAGTTCCTGATTGCTCTTTGTTAAGTCCCAAGGCAGCAGTAAGTCGTGAATACGTAGCAAGGTCAATTACCATGCCGGCAATTATGGGTAATAGCAGACTCGTAGCGCACGTCTCGTTAAATGACTCAAATTAAAGTGAATGAATTTGTGAGGTCCACACCCCAGGAGTTTCTTAAAGAAAATAAGACAATCAGAGTTATGATATCTGATAGTGAAGATGATTCATCCACCAGGAACTTTTGTGAACTGATAAAGTTCAGTAGATGTTAACTTCAAGTCCAGCAGCAACAGATACTTTACTAACTTAAGCTACAAAAGTAACACGTCTTAATAACTTCAGACGCAACTGTAACTGGTTCAGTATCCAAAATCGCCTTTAATACCAGCGTAAGTAAATTATGCAGCAAGAGGAGCATTTTAAGCTGCAGCAACAAAGGTGCTTCCATAACGAGAGTCCTGTACGTGCTAACACTAAAAAGCTTGTGTGATAATATATTTGGACAAAGCAGCAGGAGCTGCGGTATTCTGACTCGCGCCGCAGCCAACGTGCGGGAAGATAAGAGCCTTATAGAAAGATTGCGATCACGTGACACAAGCAACTGTCACACACACTGGCGGTCACGTGTGATAAAGTTATGAAACTTAAACTTATCAAAAAATTTTATGCAATATACATGTATATATATAAATATATATATATATATATATATATATATATATATATATATATATATATATATATATATATGTGTGTGTGTGTGTGTGTGTGTGTGTGTGTGTGTGTATGTGTGTGTGTAGTGTGTGTGTATGCGTGTGTGTATGTGTGTGTGTATGTGTGTGTGTATGTGTGTGTGTATGTGTGTGTGTGTGTGTGTGTTTGTATGTGTGTGTGTGTGTGTGTGTGTGTGTGTGTGTGTGTGTGTGTGTAGTGTGTGTGTGTGTGTGTAGTGTGTAGTGTGTGTGTGTGTGTGTGTATGTGTGTGTATGTGTGTGTGTAATGTGTGTGTGTGTGTGTGTGTGTGTGTGTGTGTGTGTGTGTGCCGAATAGATAAAACTTGGTATTTTGGCTTAAATAGCAACGCTCTTCTTGCTGAGTAACGCAAGTGATAATTTGTGTATGCAATAATTTCGCAAAAAATCATTCTGAATCCTAACGAAAAAAATATATTTCATTGTATTTGTTTATTATTAAATTACTGTAAACTTATCTAAAATATATTTAGTTGAAATAGTCTAAATTAAATTGCGCTTTTAATAATGTTAGGTAAGTTTTCTAAGGTTATTTTGGTACAAAATTAATTTTTATAAATACATAAATGAGGCAGGCCAGGGTTCGACCCCACAACATATTATCCCGCCTCAAGAGACAACACAATGTACGTGTCACCTTATCCATTTCGCCATCGATCCAACAAACATATTAATGGTGCATGATGTAGTGCTAAGCAAACTATGAGGCTTTAATATAACATGCTTATGTATGAAGCCAGACACAGAAACGCACAAATTATTAACAAAGATGTTAAACTTTAACTTTTGTGGAAGCTCCTCTCACAGAGATCTCCTGGGGCGCGGTAAAGTCGATGACTTGGCTAAACTATCATTAAACAAAGAGAGAGAGATGAGTATAATTGAAGCCTCTCAAACCATTCTTAGAAAAGAGCCAGCAGAACAGTACTGGTAAGATGCTAGTTCCTGTCATTGTCCATCATAATGAAATATGTCAAGCGAAACATGTTACTGGAGAAAGTTACAAGATCAGCAGACTACAAGACGTTGTTGTCACTGTTAGGCTGAGGTGAGGCTGTATCTATATAGGGCAGTTCAGTTTATATGGAGATGACAACAACATGAAATATAAAGGTATGCTGATAAAAATACAGAGGCCACATACTATAAAATTATATTTTAGAACGTTTATACTTCCAAACAAACCCTACAAGAAACGAATAACCACCTCACTGTTAATGATATCTTGAATCTTGAGAAAGAGTCCACTCTTGCACCAGCCAGATGACTGATCTTAGGTTAGATTACTAATATCTGTCAGGAAACAGGACAAGTGTTTCCTGACGCGGGTCTTAGCCATATGATGACCCGCTGCTTCTGGTCATCTGACCGAGGCCTTCCGCTGGCTTATGGGTCCACCCCTTTAAAAATTATGGTGACTGATCTTATGTCATCTTGTAAAGTGACCAATGTTTACAGCAGTAATAATAAGTTTATGTCACCTTGCATTTACATATTGCACTGAGTAAATGAATATAAGATTATTATATGACAGTAATATTTGAAATTACTCAATATCTTACTGATGAAAGTAATTATGCCCAGCTGGCTATGACAAAGACCCACTGTGACCTCTGTTATCCTCTTGTTTTGTATTCCAGCTTACAGGTTCAGCAATGGCTACACATTGAATAATCGCACCAGCGACACACTGTTTTGTTACATGTAATGTGAACACATATTACGAATAAAATGTATCAGTGCTTTAGAATACATATATAAACACTAAATTCGCACATATTGTAATTATTATTATTATTATTATTATTATTATTATTATTATTATTATTATTATTATTATTATTATTATTATTATTATCGGTATAAATGGTAGTAATAGTAGTGGCAACAACTGCGAATCACGAGAGGTGAACACAGCATCACTGGAACATGTTAGACTTCCCCCTCCCTGTATTTCTGACACTCACCTTATGACGTCACGTGGAAACACCACAGAAGTCAGCTTCTGTACCATAAACAACAACAGGTGAGCCTCATCAAATTTAACCCACAAATGCAGTCTCACTACCAAAAAAAAAAAGCATTCTCAATAATCCCACCAGCTAAACCCCGCCAAATAATTCTCCACAAAATTTAAGAATCCAACAATCACCTAGTTAATTATAAAAAGAATGACGAATCCTGGCCTACAGCAGGTGTCAGCAATTATAATACACACCAAACGATGAAACAGGTTACACGTTTGAGAGAGAGAGAGGAGAGAGAGAGAGAGAGAGAGATGGGAGGGGGAGGGGAGCCATGCACTTGCAAGTAAGTGATAATATATTAAACGTTTATGTTCAATAATCAAACTACAGAGAATAATTTCGTAGTGACGATTCTTGTGCAAAAAAAAGTTCCACACATGTATGTACTGCAGAACTATATACCTGACTGCTTGTTATAAAGGTCCGCCAGGACTGCCACTTTCCAAGAAGAGACTGTATGATGTGGCCCAAGTTGCCGAGAGGTAGAAGCCTGCTACAGATCATGCTTAGTATAGGAGTCTTGCCTCAGCTTCCATGTGTTCACTTCCCGAGACGTCTACATGGCCAGAGCACCAACAGAACTTCACATCCTTGTACCCTACACGGAGCTGGGTTAACTCCTGTATCATTTGGACAACGGGGTGAACCGGAGCACGTGGAGTCAAGGAAAATAATGGGCACTGTAAACTAGGACTCACCACAAATAAAAATCTTGGCAAGAGCCTTAAGAATATCAGGCAAATCTACAATGAAGAGCTATGTTTCGCTACGTAACCAGGCACACTGTGAATCTTTGTCAACTAACAGCCCTCTCCGACCAGTCAGTGAAGACCTTGATCCTCACGGCATTTGCAGAATCATGCTCAAGAGACGCAGCCAAGGTGATCACCCGAGCACGGCACTCAGACGTCGCAATCCACAGAGAGCGTGCAGGGGCCCACGACTGAAGCCCCGGCGAGCAAACAAGGATCAAAACCTGGAGCTCTTCTGATGACAGAGATTGTGTAGTCGTCCAGAGTTCTGACGCAAGATATACTCATGACACTTGTGGCCTTGACTGTCCCACACACCAATGAATATATTTCTAATCCAGGCACAAGGAAATCCCCAGAGAACCTTTTTAACATTAAATTAGTTAAAAACACTTTAACATTCCGTTCCCTCTTTCCGTCACTTATACAGAATTTTCAAGGAAAACAAGAAATCGAGATTTTTCATTGGTCCCAATGCAACTCAAGAAGATTTTACAATAATTATATACAATACCGAAAAGTAAATGAGTAAAACATTTAGGTAACCTTGAATATCTTTATTGTCGAAACGTTTCGCCTGCTCTGCGGACTTCTTCAGTATAAAAGGTTCCATTCACATGCTTCAGCTTTACCTTGATTGAGAATAAGGAGCTGAACAATACTCAAGGTTGAAGGAATGACCACCTCAAAGGAACTGCTTCAAGACTGAGGGACTCATCACGTCATATTTACTTTTCCACTACTGCTGCTGTCATCATTATTTGTCATGAAGACACTCAAACTGTTACACACGCGGCCTACTCATCGATCAGGAAAACATTGCTCACGCTAGGAAAGAAGTTTTACAACCTCTCTACAGCTCAGAAAATGTGAAAAGTTAGAATGAACACAGGTTCGGAAGTTAGAAATACAAAATGCCAAGAAGAATGTAAGAGACGTCTTTCACCTGGCGAGACTGTCACCTACAAACGTTGCTGCTCGTTAACATTCCACCGTTTCACAAGGAAGATGAATATCATATTATGGGATGGATCTCACAGTGGGAATAGAAATCCCACAATATAAAGAATGATTCCACAACACAGGTGTGGGTGTCAGTATGAGGAGAAACCTAACATAATAGGGACGAATCCTACAACATGAGGAGGGATCCTAATGCGTGGAAATGGATCCCACACGGTGATGCAGTACAAAAAATATAACCAATATCTCGTATACGTGTAATGTGGATGTAGGTGGTTCTGAACTCTGAAGAGCACTGTAACCTGAGCAATCATTCAGCGTTCTTCGTACTAAAATATTCTTCATGCAGCACACAACAAAAAGCTAAAAATATAAGAACACACTACACATGAATAATATCACACCAAAATAAGCATCACTTTAAAAATGCTATTATATTGTTAATGTAAAAAACACTCTCTCTCAAGTTCCCCGAGATCCATACAGGCACCCAGGTAAATGTAAGATCTACGACGAAAGCAAAATAGCCTAAGCCGTGGACAAAGAGGTTAATGTTTTTGGCAGCTGAACGTCACAATCTACACAGGACTGAGCACAGGGGAGCTGGAGCAGATGTACCTGCCAAGAGGTTTCTGTGAGTGCCCAATCCTCAGTCAAAGAATCGTTTCAAAGTGATAGTTCCTGTTGAAAGAGGAGGCCCAAATACCCACGTCCCTGCTGAACACTGTATAACTTGCTTTCTATCTGCAGAGGCTCCCGGGCCAGCACCTTCCTACCGTGTCTATGTATCTTGGTCGCCCATGAAGTCACTGTAAGGCAAAGATATATAATACTATAAAGTGAGCTTGCAGCAGCCTTCGTCTCGGCTTCTGCGCGTTCACTCCTCGGGACAACAAGGCTCAGGCACGAACGAAACTCCACATCCAGTTGTCGATCGTTAATATATGTTAACTATTCCTGGATCTTTGGACTATAGGGTGAAGAGAAGCATACTGGACCAGGGGAAAATGGAGCATATTGGAAATCCAGTTAGGCAGTGATCCTAGATCCAATTAATCCGACTGTGAGCCCGAGAGCAGTGAGGACTGTGTGGCGCTCCACAGTGAGCACAGGACTTTTTGTAACAGAGCACAATAAGAGTCCTTATGACTCACGAAATCGTAGTGACACGATTGCAAACAAATCAAACCACGGGTGGGACTTGAACCCGCGGTAAGAGAGTCTTAAAACTCCAGACCGACGCGTTATCCGCTGGGCCAGATGGCTACATCCAACGCTGGATTCATCCAACGGCTTTGAAGGGACTTGAGCTAGAGTTCTTCACGGCCACGCTGGCGGGAGATTCGTCTGTAAAAACTTGCATTTGTGGTCACAGTGGTGCCTATGCTAACCTTCCTATGGTGTATAAATATACCTAGTTGGATGAATCTTATTGTAGCTAGCTGGACCAATGGATTACACGTCGGTCTGAAGTTTTACGTCACTGACCGCCAGTTCAAGCGCCACCCGTGGTATGGTTTAAGAGTCCTCACTGGTGATCACAGACCAGCCAACACCTCCCTCGCTCTTTGACCTGCCAGAAAAAAACTGTTGTCCTGAGGCATGTCCGTAATACTCCTGAATAGGAAGAAAAAAAAATCCTCCCCTATGTAAACCAAAAAAATGGAACTGAGTGCTGGGTTCTTAAACAAGCTGAGACACTCAGAACACACCAGAACCTCCATCAGGTGACCTACTCTCTGGTATAGTCAGGCGGAGTCGCTCCCACCACGCCATCACGACTAGGTGACGCTGTGTCGGAGGAACTTGTAACAAGAAAATGGATACGTTTTTCCAAGATAAATATCATAAGTTTTTTCTTTCTGGTACCATTAAGGACATTTGACAGATTATCTTGTTTTGTGTTCCATGCGCGTCTTTGTTTCTAAAACTGGGTCAAGATCAGACTTCATTTGTAAAACAAATATATTAATATCAACTATTTATTATTCATTTGTACTGTTATTATATATATATATATATATATATATATATATATATATATATATATATATATATATATATATATATATATATATATTTCCAATATTATATATATTTCAATTAAGATACTATATTTAAAATTAATATATTAAATTATTTATATACTTAAGATATATATATTTATATATATATATGTATATATATAAATATTAATTTTGCTGCCAAGAATGTTAAAACTGTCTAATTAGAAGAACTTATTTAAAATTAAGTCCTTTCTGAAATATTTTTCTTCATTATACAGTACAATAAAGATATATTTTTTCATTAATGTTTAAATGTAAAAATTTTTACATTTTGCACCAAAATAATCTTAGAAAACTTCTACTTATATAACAAGATGCAAGTTATTTAGCCTAATCCACACATAAATATATATTATAAATACTTTACAATAATTTAGTACTAAACAAACAATACAAATATATATATTATTTTCGTTGGATTCAAATGATTTTGGGAAATTATTCATACAAAATTTCACTTGTACCTATATGGAAGATAATGTGTCTATTTAAGCCAAGATCGCAAGTTCTGCCTATATCTGCATCAATATATATATATATATATATATATATATATATATATATATATATATATATAATATATATATATATATATATATATATATATATATATATATATATATATATATATATATATGATTTTGTATATTATATATGTATATATATATAGTATATATATATATGTTTGTAATATTCATCTCTCGCAATTCTTATATATATATATATATATATATATATATATATATATGTATATAATAACAGTGTGAAGGCTGACACTGTGATGCATCAGATTACTTTGTTAACGATATTATACAGATGGAGAAGAACAGTAATAGATGAAGGCAGGAGTGAAAGAGAGAGTGACAGAGTGACTGGGAGATGAAAGAGAGGGAGTTAGAATAAGAATAGGGTGATGGAGTGAGTGTGAGAGTGAATTATGACCACCATAACCCAACATTATGACGCTACGTGTCTCCGCCTTGCTCCTCCTCTGCCAAGTATTGTCTTCACTCTGTAATGTGTGCCTAGTATTTCTGAGCCCTTCCTCTTCTTCTTCCTTCTGACCCCCCTCCCTCCCTTCCTCCCTCTCTCTCTCTCTCTCTCTTTCTATGTATGCATAAAAATATATATATATATATATATATATATATATATATATATATATATATATATATATATATATATATAATATATATATATAATATGTACATATACATATTAGAAATGGGGCGATACGGATAGTTTTTTTTTTTTTAATTATGAAAATTATAAGGGAATGCTTATTGCTCAACAATAATTAAATGGCTATAACTGACCATAATTTTTAAAGGGGTGGACCTGTAAATACAGTGGAAGGCCTCGGTCAGATGACCAAAAGCTCCAGCTGTGGGTCATCATCTGACTAAGACCCGCGTCAGGAAACACTTGTCCTGTTCCCTGATAAACCTTAACCTAACCTTATTGCTCAATAGGTACTAAATAACCTAGGAAGATTAAATATTAAATAACTTTTTTTTTCCTCTGAGCTGCCGCTGTCATTACTAATTACACTCACCTCCGTGAGGCTTACAAACTAAAAGAACATAAAATTTCTGACTCTGTCTACACATTTAGTTATCAGATGAAGACCTAATTAGAAATCAATTAGAAAAATAAGTCTTAATAATTGACTGTTATATTAAACATGAAAGTAAAATATTCAGCACTCTCATGAAGCCTTGAAAACCATTTTGAAAACTGAAAAATCACATTATTGTAATAACTGGGAACTGCAAATGTTAAATTATAGTTCAGAACCTGAATAATAACACCTGCTGTTATTACACTGAATTAAGCGACTCATTTCCATTATAGAGTTTAAAGCTAATTATTGTTAAACTACAGAGAAATACACACACACACACACACACATACACACACATACACACACATACACACACATACATGTGTGTGTGTGTGTGTGTGTGTGTGTGTGTGTGTGCTAACAACAGCAGATGGGCGATTTTAACTATGCAAGACAAGCCACGGGGGGGGGGGGGGAATCTTTAGCTCAAGTACTTTGACACTTCTCAGTGCGTCATCAGGATATGCAATGTTGCAAGAGAACAACTAAAGCTGGGAGAGAATTCTCTGAGTATCGTAGTACGGATGTCGCCAGCCACGGTTGCCATTAGAATGTTGTCGGTGGCAGCCCCACTCTACCATCATCCCTCTACTCCCTATATGAGGTAGGAGGGTTTATGAGATGTCAGGTATGAAATTATAAGGTATAATAGCCAGCCCCAAGCTTTTTCTAGTCGTTTATAATAGGTCATGTGGTTTGAGAAAATACGTTTCTCGTTGCATACTATACATATGGATAGCTATTATTCTGTGTAACCTTTTTAAATAATAAAAAAAAGGAATAGAATGTGCTCTTTGTCCGTTTAAATGTCCTGGGATACTCGAATCTTCTACTGAGGTACTCAGAAGTATCTCTTCCTAAATATTGTCTACTATTCTTCTCAGTATCGGTGAATATGCCTGACTTGGGAATCTTCTATGCCTTTCCGATAATATTTCTATGATCTAAATTTCTAATTTCTACTAATACCCTTTAAGCTCTCCTTATGTTATCTCGTAATCTTGTGTGTTTGTCACTGTATGGTTCACTAACAGCTAAACGCTTTATATAACAATTCACAACTGACGTGGTATGAAGTTTTGGTACGTAGACACTGGTCGGGCGTCACCAATCCATCAACCCACCTGGCATAATGAGCAATTCTGTGATTTTGTATAGCATTGTTGTTTAAGATTGTGTACAATGGACTCTACTAAATAATTATCGAGATTGTATAACCCATAATTTTATTTATATACTGTATTCCTTTCATGTTTCAAGAGGGAAGATTCGATAATGTTTCTTTCCTTGACAGAACTGTTTGGTACAATAATCTGGGCAGCATCCCATTCCGGCCTTGGGTCAGGCTTGTCTGGTGTTTGCCTGGTCAAACAGGTTATTATTGTTACTGGCGACCCACTGACAAATATATCCATCACAACTTGGTTAATCCAGTTTCCTCATGTTGATACAATGTTCTATTATTGTGCCCACAGCAACCCTGCTTTTCACTGGGTTTACTGTACATTTTTCCCCGTATCTCTCACCGTAGTATGTTCTTATGGCAGTGTGAAGATTTGGGACAAGGCTATCTAGCTTTTCCACGTATATATTATCATCTCTCTCTCTCTCTCTCTCTCTCTCTCTCTCCGCTCCAGCGAGTACGCATTTAGGACTTTGAGGCATTCTCTGTAATTTGAATGCTTTGTTGGCTCTACGCGGGCCGTAAGTGATTTTTGTACCTTTTCTAGTTCTCATTTATTCCTTTCCCTGAAAGAAACTGTCAACACTGAATCATATTCCAAGCAAGAGAGAACAAACTATTTGAAGAGCGTCATCACTGGTATTACAAAAAAAAAAAACCCGTACAAAACAAAAGGCAAGACAAGCTATAACAGATAATTAAAAAATATATATAAATTCATAATAGAAGGCACGATCACTATTTATATGAAGCGTGAGATACAATGCACATAAGGAGAAACTATTTGAAATGGAGGGAAACTAAACGAGGAAACACAAATGGAAACCAGAAGCTTCAAATTAATTAGAGACAGAAGATAATTCCTACAGCGTGGGGTAGCGGACAAATGGAATGCATTAGGGGCTTAGCAGAGACTAACTGCTCGTATTGATTCAGGAGTATGTAGCAAGTAGGTAAAAACAGGACATGGAGGAAAATCACACTAGTTAATGAAGCAGGGAGGTCAAAGAGCTATAGCTCAACTACCCAATTCAAAAAGTTTGTGCTCACGTCTCATGAGCGCGTATATAAACTCACACACACATACACACGCACACACACACACACACACACACACACATGGTGACATGGTGACAGCAGTAAGACAAGGGAGGGAGGGGTGGGTGGATTGCATTTTCTTGGACTGCAAGAAGGCGTTTGACACAGTTCCACACAAGAGATTGGTGCAAAAACTGGAGGACCAAGCAGGGATAACAGGGAAGGCACTACAATGGATCAAGGAATACTTGTCAGGAAGACAGCAGCGAGTCATGGTACGTGGCGAGGTGTCAGAGTGGGCACCTGTGACCAGCGGGGTCCCGCAGGGGTCAGTCCTAGGACCATGCTGTTTCTGGTATTTGTGAACGACTGACGGAAGGAATAGACTCCGAGTGTCCCTGTTTGCAGATGACGTGAAGTTGATGAGAAGAATTCACATCGATCGAAGACCAGCAGAACTACAAAGGGATCTGGACAGGCTGCAGACCTGGTCCAGCAATTGGCTCCTGGAGTTCAATCCCACCAAGTGCAAAGTCATGAAGATTGGGGAAGGGCAAAGAAGGCCGCAGACGGAGTACAGTCTAGGGGTCAGAGACTACAAACCTCACATCAAGGAAAAAGATCTTGGGGTGAGTATAACACCAGGCACATCTCCTGAAGCGCACATCAACCAAATAACTGCTGCAGCATATGGGCGCCTAGCAAACCTCAGAACAGCATTCCGACATCTTAATAAGGAATCGTCAGGACCCTGTACACCGTATACGTTAGACCCATATTGGAGTATGCGGCACCAGTTTGGAACCCACACCTAGCCAAGCACGTAAAGAAACTAGAGAAAGTGCAAAGGTTTGAAACAAGACTATCCCAGAGCTAAGAGGTATGTCCTAACGAGGAGAGGTTAAGGGAAATCAACTGACGACACTGGAGGACAGGAGAGATAGGGGGGACATGATAACGACATACAAAATACTGAGAGGAATTGACAAGGTGGACAAAGACAGGATGTTCCAGAGATTGGACAAAGCAACACACGGGACACAGTTGGAAGCTGAAGACACAGATGAATCACATGGATGTTAGGAAGTATTTCTTCAGCCACAGAGTAGTCAGTAAGTGGAATAGTTTGGGAAGCGATGTAGTGGAGGCAGGATCCATACATAGCTTTAAGCAGAGGTATGATAAAGCTCACGGCTCAGGGAGAGTGACCTAGTAGCGATCAGTGAAGAGGCGGGGCCAGGAGCTCGGACTCGACCCCCGCCAACCTCAACAGGTGAGTACAACTAGGTGATACACACACACACACACACACAAAACACATACAACACACCACACACACACAAAACACCATACACACACACACGCACACACACACGCACATACACACATAAACACGACAATAAATAATTTAAAAATATATGACTTCGAATACGCAAAAATACAAGTGAAATAAGAGAATGAAAATGCCTGACTATTTTCGCTCGGTTATGCAAACATCTTTGAAGGAACTACTATCACCTCGAAAAGTGTTTATATATTATATATATATATATATATATATATATAATCACACTGGCCGAGTCCCACCAAGGCAGGGTGGCCCGAAAAAGAAAAACTTTCACCATCATTCACTCCATCACTGTCTTGCCAGAAGGGTGCTTTACACTACAGTTTTTAAACTGCAACATTAACACCCCTCCTTCATATATATATATATATATATATATATATATATATATTTATATATATATATATATATATATATATATATATATATAATATATATATATATATATTACCAAAAAAAACTCTTTATGGAGATGATATTTCTGGTGGGTTTTTAGGGCACATTTGAAAAAAGCGACAGGAATGGCGGAAGCGGCGGCCAGATATGAGAGCCTTTATGAAGTTTGAGTGTTACACGCTCTCGCCACACACACACACACACACACACACACACACACACACACACACAACACACACACATACACGCACACACACACACAGCAGAAGCTGCTAAGTGACCTTGATACCTCAAAGGCGACATCTCCCCGTGGATCCTTAGAGAAGGAGCAGAGATGCTGTGCGTGCCCCTAACCACAATCTTCAACACATCCCTTGAAACTGGGCAACTACCTGAGATATGGAAGACGGCAAATGTAGTCCCCATATTTAAGAAAGGAGACAGAAACGAGGCACTAAACTACAGGCCTGTGTCTCTGACATGTATAGTATGCAAAGTCATGGAGAAGATTATCAGGAGGAGAGTGGTGGAACACCTGGAACAGAACAAGATTACAAATGAAAACCAGCATGGATTCATGGAAGGCAAATCCTGTGTCACAAACCTTCTGGAGTTTTATGACAAGGTAACAGAAGTAAGACACGAGAGAGAGGAATGGGTTGATTGCGTTTTCCTGGACTGTAGGAAGGCCTTTGGCACAGTTCCTCACAAGAGATTAGTGCAGAAGCTGGAGGATCAGGCACATATAACAGGGAGGGCACTGCAATGGATCAGAGAATACCTGACAGGGAGGCAACAACGAGTCATGGTACGTAAAGAGGTATCACAGTGGGCGCCTGTGACGAGCGGGGTCCCACAGGGGTCAGTTCTACGACCAGTGCTATTTTTGATATATGCGAACGACATGATGGAAGGAATAGACTCTGAAGTGTCCCTATTCGCAGATGATGTGAAGTTGATGAGAAGAATTAAATCGGATGAGGATGAGGCAAGACTTCAAAGAGACCTGGACAGGCTGGACGTGTGGTCCAGAAACTGGCTTCTCGAATTCAGTCCTGCCAAATGCAAAGTCATGAAGATTGGGGAGGGGCAAAGAAGACCGCAGACAGAGTTTAGGCTAGGTGGACAAAGACTACAGACCTCACTCAAGGAGAAAGACCTCGGGGTGACCATAACACCGAGCACGTCACCGGAGGCACACATCAACCAAATAACTGCTGCAGCATACGGCGCCTGAGTAAACCTGAGAATAGCGTTCGATACCTTCATAAGGAATCGTTCAGACACTGTACACTGTGTATGTAGGCCCATACTGTAGTTGCAGCACCATCTGGAACCCACACCTGGTCAAAGCACGTCAAGATTTAGAGAAAGTACAAGGTTTGCACCAAGGGCTAATTCCAGTGTCGGGGAATGTCGTACGAGAAAAGTTGAGGGAAAATCGGACTGACGACACTGGAGGACAGAAGGGTCAGGGGAGACATATAACGACATACAAATACTGCGAGGAATAGACAGTGTGGACAGAGACAGGATGTTCCAGAGCGGGGACACAGAAACAAGGTCACATTGAAGCTGTAGACTCAAGACGGTCACATGGACGTTAGGAGTATTTTTCAGTCATAGAGTCGTCTGAAGTGGAATAGCCTACAAGTGAAGTTGGAGGCAGGAACCATACATATTTTAAGAGAGGTTGATAAAGCTGCAGGAAGCAGAGAGTAGAGGACTAGTAGCAATCAGTGAAGAGGCGGGGCCAGGAACTGAGTCTGACCCTGAACACAATTAGGTGAGACAATTAGGTGAGTACACACACACAACACACCCACACACACGGGGTAATGCTTTATTTACAGCTACAAATCAGGTATTTCCCCAGAAGGGTCTATAATATACACAGTGGATAAAATATTTTGCATTCTTGTAACATTCTGAGTGAGTTGTCTCTAAATTCATTAATTTTTCCACTCCAGTAATAATGACCCAGGGTGTGACAATAATCCATCTACAAAGTTTACATTCGTTTGGTTACATCGGTGGTGGTGTGATTTAACCTGCCATAGATACTTGACCCCAGCCGGAGCGGGCGATAGGACATCCAAGATCTGCTTATCTTGTTGAGATGCACCATAGACATGTGGCCCTCCTGCAGATAATGGTGATAGATGGACTGACTTGTCTCAGCTCCCTAAGTCTTAAGTCAACACACACACACCACACACACGCTTGAATTTGGTATTACGATAGACTGAGGTCATCAACCCTGCTCGGACACTGAATAACAAACTTAGGGCACTAATCACTGACAGAGAGTAACAAGGGGAAGGAATAAAGGATGGGGACCGAGGCACTGTATGAACGCGCGGGCATAGGTTGGCAACTAACACTAAACTTGTTTATTCAGAAGTATAAACTCCAGGTAAAACACGGTATGCACAGTGTTTACTCCAGTAAGTATAGACCCAGTATACACGATAGGTGCACAGGTGTTTACTCAGTAAGTATAGTCAGTTGTACAAAAATTAGGGCACAGGTTGTTTACTCAGTAAGTATAGCTCCAGTATACACGAGTAGTTGCACAGGGTTACCCAGTATGTAAGTATAAGATAGGTATACACGAGTAGGTGACAGGTGTTTACTCAGTAACTATAGATCCGGGTATACACGGAGTAGTGCAAAAGGCATAGGACGGTACTCGGTACAGGCTCTTCTCGTACATGGCAGCATGCATTGAAGGGCCCTAGGATAGGCCCAAAAGCTGGGCAGACAGATTACCCTCCTCCTCCTCTCCCTGCTTGGCTCGGCGAGGGCAGGATAGTAATGCACACACTCACACACACACACACACACACACAACCACACACACCCCACACACAAACAACACAACACACACCACCACACACACACACACACACCCTACCCTAACAGATACATCTCACATACCCACTCCAACACCCACAGTTCACACTCTCCTTTTACCTCCTCTACCTCTTTCTCTCTCTCCCTCTCTCCTTTCCACTTTCTCTCTCTCCCTCTCTCTCTATTCCACTATCCCTTCCTCCTCCTGCTCCTCCTCCTCCTATACCTCCTCCATCTCCCCCTCACCTCCCCTTCCTTTCTCCTCTCCCTCTCCCCTCGCCTCCTAGGCCTGCAAGCACACTACAGGCTGATCCTAACCAACTCACACGCCCCACATGCTGTAACATTCCCTTCTCCCCTCTCTCTCTCTCTCTAACTTACTCACACTCAAACACACTGTCTCTATCATCCTCCTCATATACCTCCTCCATCTCCCCTCAATTCCTCTTCCTTCTCCTCCTCCCTCTCCCTTCGCCTCCTAGGCCTGCAGGCTGATCCTACCAACCTCACACGCTCCACACACTCTAACACTCCCTTCCCTCTCTCTCTCTCTCTCTCTAACTCACACTCAATCACACTCTCTATCTCTCTTTATCCCACTTTCTCTCCCTCCTCATCTTCCTTCTCATCCACCCTACTCCTTCTACTCCCCCCATTGCTCTTCCCCCTGTCCCCCTTAGTCTTCCTCCACCTCTCTTCCCTCTGCTGCTGTCCCCCCTCCAGCTCACTATCCTTTTCCCCTCCCTGCCTCCTCCCCCCTTCTCCCCACAAAAAACACCCCCTCCCTCCCCACAACAAACACCCCCCTCCACACAGCACTCTTGGCATAAGCTCTTCCTTTGTGGAAAAGAAACATGGGACACCAAAAACCTGGATGGAGAACCAGAGGAATGGTGGATGAAGCGAGTGTTGTACCTGGGAGAGAAGACTGGGAGGCAGAGCTCACACGAAGAGAGGGGCACTGTGGGGGAGGAGGCTGGAAGAACTCGGCAAGAAAATGAAAGAAATAGCTGAGGAGAGCAGGAAATGGGAATTACAAATCACAGCAGCTGAAGCTAAGATACAGAGCTTAGTAGAAGAACTAAAAAGTCTGAGACAGCCTAAAGAACAAAAGGACAGTACAGACATGACACCAATGACTACTACATCAGTCGCCAATGAGGGGACAGTAGGGAACAAAGGAGATATACTGTAAGCGAAGTCTCTATCGAACCCATGGGGGGCCTGGGAAAAGGCAGGGAGAACAGCAGGAACTAATGAGAGGACTAAAGAAATGAAGGAGCTAGACTATACACAGAGGCTCTAATGGACAACTGCCATGTCCAGAAACAGATAAGCACAGGGGCACCGGATAGGGAAGAGACAGTAGGAAGCAACACATCGATGGCAGGAACTAATTCGTATCAGAAGATGCTTCAGGAAGCACAGTGGGAGGACGAAAGGGAGAGAGCCGTTTTTGTCTATGGGCTCCAAGAAGTAGATGGGGAAACTTATGAGGCAAGGAAATAGGAGGAGAAAAAAACGATTGAAAGCATCATGAAAGCAATAGGAGAGAGGACCACATGACCCAGGTGACAAATTTTCGGAGAATTGGGTGGTTTGCGAGAGGAAAAAAGCGTCCAGTCAAAGTGATTTTCAAGGCAGAGTAGCTCAAAACCGGATCCTGCAGAAGAAAGTGCACCTAAGGGACAATCAGGAGTTCTGGAGTGTGTACCTCGACCGAGACAGAACACAAAATGAAAGGATGATACTGAAAGAGAGGGTGCAACGTCGCAAGGAGGAATGGAAGACAAGGAAGGTGGAGAGCAGGAGAAATCAGGCCCAGGTGGAAGAACAAACACAACCCCTTCCAGTACCATCCACAGAACGAACACAACCATGGCAATCCCAAAGCAATCATACGACCTAACCCAAAACCCACTCACTGTACCCTCTTCCCCATCCCCCTCAATGCAAACCCCACCCCCACAGAAACCCACAGTAACCCACACATCCCCCTCTGCACAAACCCCACCCCCACAGTAACCTGCAGTAACCCACACATCCCCCTCAGCTCAAACCCCACCCCCACAGAAACCCAGAGTAACCCACACAATGTACCCTCTCCTCCCATCCCCCTCACCACAAACCCCACCCTCACAGTAACCCACAGCAACCCAAACACTGTACCCTCTATCCCCATCTCCCTCACCACAACCCTCACCCCTACTGAAACCCACCATAGGCCCTCTCCCCCATCCCCCTCACCACCAGCCCCACCCCCATTGACACCCTCCATAGCCCTCTACCCCCACACCCCACACAACAGACCCCACCCCACAGCAACCCCCTATAGGCCCCTGCCAGGGCACCTGCTCCCCCTAACCCACCTCTCTCCCCAGACCACAGTTATTGAAAAGAAGTTGAAGGTTTGGTACATGAACGCAGATTGAATAACGAAAAAATGTGAGGAGCGGCATGGAAGAATCAAGATGTCCCTAGACAACGTAGCGATTACAGAAACAAAACTCACTGGGATAAAAACAGATGCAATCTTCTCACCCGGATATCAGATCCTGAGGAAGGATAGCAGGAGCAGAGGGGGAGGAGGGGTTGCACTACTAACTAAAAAGCGGTGAGGTTACCAAGAAATGGAAGGAATGGATGAGATTGGAGAAAGGGATTACATAGTAGGTACATTCAGTCAGGGGAACACAATGTAGTCATTGCAGTGATGTATAACCCATCACAGAACTGCAGGAGGCCAAGAGAGAAATATGATGAGTGCAACAGAGCAATGGTGGACACACTAGCTGAGGTGGCAAGAAGGGCTCACTTGAGTAGAGCGAAGTTACTGGTCATGGGCGACTTCAATCACAGGGAGATTGATTGGGAAAACCTGGAGTCACATGGGCGTCCCAAAACATGGAGAGCCAAGATGATGGATGTGGTGCTGGAAAATATCATGCACCAACATGTTAGGGACACTACCAGAGAGAGAGGGGAGGATGAACCAGTAAGACTGGACCTTGTGTTCACCCTGAGTAGCTCAAACATTGAGCACATCACATATGAAAGGCCCCTTGGAGCTAGTGACCACGTGGTTATGAGCTTTGAATACATCGTGGAGCTAAACGTGGAGAGGGTAACAGGAGTAGAAAGGGAAAAGCTAAACTATATAAGGGGGGACTACACAGGAATGAGAACCTTCCTGCAAGAGGTTCAGTGGGAACAGGAGTTGGTAGGAAAATCAGTAAACGAAATGATGGACTTTGTAACGACAAAATGCAAGGAGGCAGAGGAAAGGCTTGTTCCCAAGGGCAACAGAAATAATGGGAAGAACAGAACGAGCCCTTGGTTTACCCGAAGGTGTAGGGAGGCAAAACTAAGTGCTCTAGAGAATGGAAAAAGTACAGAAGGCAAAGGACTCAGGAAAAAAAGATATTAGTTGACGAGCCAGAAACGAGTATGCACAGATAAGAAGGAAGGTGCAGCGGCAGTATGAAAATGACATAGCATCGAAAGTCAAGTCTGACCCGAAACTACTCTACAGCCACATCAGGAGGAAAGACAACAGTCAAGGCCGAGGAAAGAAGGTGGGGAGCTCACAAGAAACGACTAGGAAGTATGTGAGGAGCTCAACATGAGATTTCAGGAAGGACGCATTTACAGTGGAGGCTGAAGGGACACTGGGAAGACAAAACAATGGGGTACACCAACAAGGGATATACCAACAAGTGTTGGATGAATTACACTGAGGAGGTGGGGAAGCTCCTAAGTGACCTTGATACCTCAAAGGCGGTGGGACCGGACAACTCTCCGTGGGTCCTTAGAGAGGGAGCAGAGACACTACGTGTGCCACTAACCAAAATCTTCAACACTTCCCTTGAAACTGGGCAACTATCTGAAGTATGGAAGAAGGCAAATGTAGTCCCCATCTTTAAACGACAGCCAGCACAGGTTCATGAAAGACAAATCCTGTGTCACAAACCTACTAGAGTTTTATGACAAGGTAACTGAAGTAAGAAATGAGAGGGAGGGGTGGGTTGATTGCATTTTCTTGGACTGCAAGAAGGCCTTCGACACAGTTCCTCAGAAGAGATTAATATAGAAGCTAGAGGAACAGGCACGTATAACAGGAAGGGCACTGCAGTGGATCATAGAATAGTTAGCAGGGAGGCAACAGCGAGTCATGGTCCGTGATGAGGTATCACAGTAGGCGCCGGTGACGAGCGGGGCCCCACAGGGGTTAGTCCTGGGACCAGTGCTATCCTTGGTATATGTGAACTACATGACGGAAGGGATAGACTCAGAAGTGTCCCTGTTTGCAGATGATGTGAAGTTAATGAGGAGAATTAAATCAGACGCGGACCACACAGGACTACAAAGAAACCCGGACAGGCTGGATGCGTGGTCCAGCAACTGGCTCCTAAAATTTAACCGCGCCAAATGCGAAGTCATGGAAGACCGCAGACAGAGTATAGGCTAGGAGGCCAAAGGCTGCCAACCTCACTCAAGCAGAAAGACCTAGGAGTGAGTATAATACCGAGTACATCGCCAGAAGCACACATTAACCAGATAACTGCTGCGGCATATGGCGCCTGGCAAACCTGAGAATAGCGTTCCGGTACCTCTGTAAGGAATCGTTCAAAACTTTATACACTGTGTACGTCAGGCCCATACTGGAGTACGCAGCACCAGATTGAAACCCACACCTGGTCAAACACGTCAAGAAATTAGAGAAAGTGCAAAGGTTTGCAACAAGGCTGATTCTATAGCTAAGGGGAATGTCCTGTGAAGAAACGTAAAGGGAAATCGGTCTGACGACATTGGAGAACAGGAGCGTCAGGGAGGACATAATAACGATGTGCAATATACTGCATGGAATAGACAAGGTGGACAGAGACAGGATGTTCCAGAGATGGGACACAGAAACAAGAGGTCACAATTGGAAGCTGAAGACAAAGATGAGCCAAAGGGATGTTAGGAAGTATTTCTTCAGTCATAGAGTTGTTAGGAAGTGGAATAGTCTGGCAAGCGATGTAGTGGAGGCAGGAAATATACATCGTTTTAAGACGAGGTATGATAAAGCTCATGGTGCAGGGAGAGGGAGGACCCAGTAGCGATCAGTGAAGAGGCGGGATCAGGAGCTGAGTCTCGACCCCTGCAACCACACACACACATACACACACATACACACACATACACACACATACACACACATACACACACATACACACACAGACACACACAGACACACACAGACACACACACACACACAAACAAACAAACATCACACTATAAAAGAGCCTCACGTAGAAACTTGAGATCAGCCCATATTTTCTAACTAAACTTCGCAGGCGTCGCTTTGGAGACAAGTTTCTTGGTCTTCCTCGGCGTCTGAGGAGAGTCTGCTCTCCTCATTGTAGGGGAGAGAGAGATTGAGAGATGAAAGTAGAGAGAGTAGAGAGAGAGAGAGAGATGAGAGTAGATGAGAGGGAGAGAGGGGGGGGGGGAGAGAGAGAGAGAGAGAGGGGGGGGGAGTGAGAGAGAAAGAGAAATTCGAATTACATTACTGCTAGAAAAAAAACACTGTTTTTCCTTGAACATGACAGCAGATCACTTCACAGAAGCTTCCATGAAGGTTTCACAACACCCTGACAAGCAGCTGCCACGATACCTGCTATCAGAGAGTGTTTACAACTTGAGGGTTCTCGGAGCAACCAACCCGGCCGCTGGTCACGATGCACGAGATAGACACAATCATCCATCATGACGTCGCCGTTCCCAACATCACTTCTCACCCGCAAATCACCCAATAAAACCGCCCATATTTTGCGTGCCGGCACTTGGTCGTTGACGGTGGTGATAAAATGACCGTCGTTACTTGCCGCCGCTGTCACGTTGAAAGAGACAACACCATAAATACGGGACACAGCAAACTGTGATGCATGCCACACTTGCTTGAAAGTGGCCTCGGTTTATGTGAGGGACAGTGGAGGCTTGCCCTCGACTGATTGCCCATTTGGGTCCACGCGAGGGCCATTCTCAAGGCACTCTCTCTCTTTCTCTCTATTTTCTAACCACTGCTGTGTGCTGTTGTTAGAGGGTTGAGTCTCAGCTCCTACGCCCGTCTCGCACATATTGCATTTGTTTTCGTGCCATTGATTTCTCAAATTTGTACTGGTATATTTATTTGTATTTACTGTATCTGTTCGTAGTAATATTAAGAGTCTTTAGGCTCTTTCTAGCTATTCTGTCAAATTTTTAGAGTAACAAACTCAGCCATGTTTTGTAATAGTTGGTAATAGGTGTTGTACTCTCTCTCTCTCTCTCTCTCTCTCTCTCTCTCTCTCTCTCTCTCTCTCTAATTTTGTGTTTATTAGCAAGGGTACATAACACTGTGTCGAATGTTGATGATGTGTTACATGTGATCTGGTAGTAATATTAATGCTTTGGTTCATATAGTGTCTAGCTTAATGAGCATGTTTTAAGCCAGCATTACCTTCCTGGAGTATAATGCACTCGAGTGGTAATAGCCAGGATTACATTTCCTGGTCTCTTGTGCTATGGGTTACTTAGTTCAGTCATATCCTGAGGATGTCGAGTGTTATTGTTGGTGGTGCTGTGGGTCACTGCTGGTGGTGCTGTGGGCCACTACTGGCGGTGCTGTGGGCCACTGCTGGTGGTGCTGTGGGTCACTGCTGGTGGTACTGTGGGTCACTGTTGATGTTACTGTAGGTACTGTGAGGTCACTGTCGGTGGTGCTGTAAATCAGTATTTCCTCTGTAATATCTTTCTGCTGGTGCCGAGGTCATTATATTTACAGAACAATCACAATAAAACACGATCATTATATATTTAGGTACGTGTCGCAGGGACAGGAAAAAGGAAGAATAATTTAAATTTTAAACAAATGCAAGTGAAAAAAAATCAATAAACTGAACTATGAGCTTCATCCTAGAAGCTCTATTTCAAGAGACTGGATTCCAAGTAACTGCATTCCAAGGAGCTCCGTTCCAAGAGGCTCTTTTTCCAAAACAAGAATAAAACATTAAGCAAAGAAATTGCTGAGTAGAATCCACGAGACAGAAACGAGCCAAGAGCAATATCGTGAAGCAGCAGCAGGTGAATAAGCACAAATCTAAAAGTTTACAAGCAGAGACTAAAAACATAAGAGGAAGAAGGTCTTCACCCAGCAATGGATACAGGTCTAACAAGAAATATGCAAATATGGTCTCATATCGGCTCTGTGCTTCTTCTAGAAGTTATACACTTCTTTGGTATGTAAATTGTCCGCCAGTGAGAGCATCTTCTGGCAGCCACCAGTAAAGTTTTACTCTCTACAAGTATTATAAAGTTATAAACTGTTTGAGAGCGTCTCCCAAGGTTGTCTCTCTGCTAACTAGTTCATAGAGAATATATCTGATGTGATGTGTGTGTGTGTACCGTCAGTATTTGTAGACAGAGAAGCACATTATTATAATGGGCAAGAACTAAAACCGTAAGGGTCACACAGCGCCTGAGGAATGGGAGGGAATCAGGTATGATCCTAGGAAGAAGATACCTTCATTCCCATGGAGCTATCTACTTCACTAGCATCAAGGCATAACCCCCCCCCCAACCCCATTCTTCCCTGGAAGGGTACAAGAGCAGAGCTGTGCTGGCGGTGCTCCGGTTTCCAGTGACTGTCCATATATGTTGTTAAGTTTGCAGTAGTTTTAGCACCGTCTTCCTCCTGGATCTCGATATCATTTCAGACATTCTCCAACATTCTCTTAAAAATGTTTTCTAGCATCCATTTACTTTGTGTATAGAAACACTACATATATGTTTCAAGTGTAATTTAACCTCTGCTTCAAACAAAGAATTTTCTATATATTCAGAACACTTTAAACTCAGGTCTGCTCAAGGAAATAATGCAAATTATTCTATCAGTTTATACGTGATTAAAAGTGAGTGGTTTAAAAGGCCTCATGTGTAAGTCAAAACCGAGACGCGTTTTATTAGAGAAACATTGGAACAACGTCAAATTTCTATTCAAGTTGGTTTTCCAATATTTTAAACCAGTGTACAGTGCAACAAGGAAGTGCACAGGTGTCCTGTAGTTCGGGTGGTAGCACACTCAGCTCACACACTGAGTGTCCGTGGTTCGATTCCCGGTACGGGTGAAAACAATGGCCGTGTTTCTTTACACCTGCTGTTCCTGATCACTTAACAACAAGTAGGTACCTAGGTATCAGCCGACTGGTGAGTGACATCCTGGGGGGTGGTAGTATACTTTAGACAGAGTTCAGCTTTGAAATGAGCTAATGTAGGATAATAGGTCTTAGCCTGTAAAATTGATTTGTGTAAAAAAAGAAAACCTACACTTTTTTCACATGTTGTGTGAGTGTGCACGCACTAACTTGCTCGGTTACTTATTTGAGTTTAGGGTGAGGAACAGAGAGAGGGTGGAGGGGGTAGACTGGAGGAAGGGAGGGTAGCAGGGGAGGGAGGGTAGGGGTGTAGGGAGGGGGGGGAGGGCTAGGGAAGGAAAACAAATCCAGTCATCTACCACTAGTGTTAATTTATTTTCCAGCATCCCTTCTACATTACTTATGGCGTAGAATTAATTCATGGTCTGTCTGTCTGTCTATGACTGACAACAAGAGTTCTTCCCTCTATTTTCTTCTTTACATTTTCTTATATATTTACACTGTAGTGAAACTCCGGCCTCTCCGCTTGTCCACCCATCAGGCTGCTCCGGTTCCTTCAGTGTTTTTCCTAAAATGTTTATCGTTTGTGGAGTCCGTTTATCGAACGCCTTTTGATTTCCTTTTTCCATTTAATTATATCCGAAGTGTCGAACAACAGCACAACAACATATTTAAATTCAGGTCTAACTTGTTATAAATAAAATCGAAAATTTTTGGTTTAACTTGTTGCAAATAAAATAGGATAACTTGGGTCTAACTTGTTATAAATAAAATTGGAAAATTTCACTAATAATGTGCCTACCTAAAAGTGCTTTTAAAATCAGTCATTCCACACAAGAATGACTCACTGACTTATTGCACTGTTTTTACTGACACTTCTTTCAACTTTCTGTATAATTTCTGTTTAAATTTTATTTCAAGACTTGTACTTCTTAGCTTTTATTTTCTATCCACTACAGCATAACTGTTTTCATAGTTTTAACTATATTCTTGACACTTCAGATCATTTTTTCAGATTTCTCTGATATTGCCATGCATATGGCTATTTGCACCTCTTGGCTAGCTGCACCTGCTGGCTAGCTGCACCTGCTGGCTAGCTGCACCTGCTGGCTAGCTGCACCTGCTGGCTAGCTGCACCTGCTGGCTAGCTGCTCTTACTGACTAGCTGCACCTCCTGGCTAGCTGCACCTGCTGGCTATTTGCACCTGCTGGCTAGCTGCACCTGCTGGCTAGCCCGCTTACTGCACCTAGCTGGCTAGCTGCACCTGCTGGCTAGCTGCACCTGCTGGCTAGCTGCACCTGCTGGCAAGCTGCACCTGCTGGCTAGCTGCACCTGCTGGCTAGCTGCACCTGCTATTGCACCTACTGGCAGCGCCCTGCTGGCTAGCTGCACCTGCTGGCTAGCTGCACCTTACTGACTAGCTGCACCTGCTGGCTAGCTGCACCTGCTGGCTAGCTGCACCTGCTGGCTAGCTGCACCTGCTGACTAGCTGCACCTGCTGGCTAGCTGCCCTCTGCTAGCTGACCTGCTGGCTAGCTGCACCTGCTGCTGCCCTGCTGGCTAGCTGCACCTGCTGGCAAGCTGCACCTGCTGCTAGCTGCTCTTACTGGCTAGCTGACACCTGCTGGCTAGCTGCACTCTAGCTGACTACTGCTAGCGCACCTGCTGGCTAGCTGCATCCTGCTGGCTAGCTGCACCTGCTGCTAGCTGCTCTTACGACTAGCTGCACCTCCTGGCTAGCTGCACCTGCTGGCTAGCTGCACCTTCTGGCTAGCTGCACCTACTGGCTAGCTGCTCCTACTGACTAGCTGCACCTGCTGGCTAGCTGCACCTGCTGGCTAGCTGCACCTGCTGGCTAGCTGCACCTGTGGCTACTGTTTACTGATTTGCACCTGCTGGCTAGCTGCACCTGCTGGTTAGCTGCACTTACTGACTAGCTGCACCTGCTGGCTAGCTGCACCTGCTGGCTAGCTGCTCTTACTGACTAGCTGCACCTGCTGGCTAGCTGCTCCTACTGACTAGCTGCACCTGCTGGCTAGCTGCACCTGCTGGCTAGCTGCACCTACTGACTTGCTGCACCTGCTGGCTCGCTGCACCTGCTGGTTAGCTCTTCTTACTGACTAGCTGCACCTGCTGGCTAGCTGCACCTGCTGGCTAGCTGCTCTTACTGACTAGCTGCACCTGCTGGCTAGCCGCACCTGCTGGCTAGCTGCACCTGCTGGCTAGCTGCTCCTACTGATTGCTGCTCATACTGGCTAGCTGCACCTACTGGCTAGCTGCTCCTACTGACTAGCTGCACCTGCTGGCTAGCTGCACCTGCTGGCTAGCTGCACCTGCTGGTTAGCTGCACCTGCTGGCTAGCTGCATCTGCTGGCTAGGTGCTCCTGCTGACTAGCTGTTCCTGCTGGTTTGCTGCACCTGCTGGCTACCTGCACCTGCTGGCTAGCTGCACCTGCTGGCTAGCTGCACCTGCTGGCTAGCTGCACCTGCTGGCTAGCTGCACCTGCTGGTTTGCTGCATCTACTTTTGTTCTGATTGACTTTTAAATGTTGGAAACTGGTGGAAGATGGCAATAAAAATGGCAAATTGACAATAAAAATGGCAATAAAAATGGCAAACTGGCACCTGACAATTTGCCATTTTTATTGTGGGAACTAAGAGACAATTTGAATGCCTCTTCTGGACGGCTTCAGGCTTTCAGCGTTGACATATGACTCCAATAAAATCTTGTGCCGCACTCTCTGCTGCGCCCTTTGAGGGCACTTTAGTACAGAGGATTATTATATACACACACACACATATAATATATATATATATATATATATAATATATATATATATATATATATATATATATATAATATATATATATATATATATAATATATATATATATATATGTCGTGCCGAATAGGCAGAACTTGCGATCTTGGCTTAAATAGCAACGCTCATCTTGCCATATAGGACAAGTGAAAATTTGTGTATGCAATAATTTCGCCAAAATCATTCTGAACCTAACGAAAAAAAATATATTTGATTTTGTTTGGTTAGTACTAAATTATTGTAAACGTATTTAAAATATATTTAGTTGGGTTAGGCTAAAATAAATTGCTCATGTTATAATAAGGTTAGGTAAGTTTTCTAAGATTCTTT
>NC_069413.1:46195123-46200123 GCF_026875155.1 Cherax quadricarinatus | reverse complement strand
CATAACACTTTAACATCCACTGATAATTATGTACCACAGATAAACATTTTTCACTTAACTAGAAGCGTTTGCACTGAGAAAATTTTTCCACAGAATAAACATTTATCATTTATATAGACAATGTAAAAGTAAAGATAATTTTAAAACCACCAAGAAAAACCATGAAAACTTATCTATAAACATTTACTAAAAGACATTCCCAACAATATAATTTCTATTTCCTAAAAGTAAAAATTAAAAATGTTTCAATTTCTTCCTACACAGTATTAAAATCTAACACAAAAAAATTTTCTTGTGGGGAACCGTAAAAGGTTCAAAAGGGAACCCTCCCCCTACTATCTTTGGAAACCCCAAATTTCCTTTTTTGGGTCAAAAAATTTTTCAACAGAAAAGGCTGAGCCACGACAAAAATCTCCCTCTGAAATGAAATGATAGTGTAAAGCTTTTAAAAAAATTTTTTTATATACTTTTTTTTGGGTTTTAAAAATAAAGTGAATAAATATAAATATATAAAATAAAATAAAAAATAAAATATTATATATAAAAAAAATTTTATATATAAATATAAATATATAAAATATATAAAATAATATTGGGGAAAGCGTAGAAGAAATAAGGTTTAAATCATACAAGGGACAAATAAACTTTTAAAAACTTTTCAATAATAAAAAACAAGCATAAAAACGCAAAAGAAAAGAAATTTTTAAAAATTTTATGCACTAAATACAGAAAGAGACTTAAAAATTTTACGTTTTATCTCATATGTTTGAAAAGACAGGGAGATAAGCAATCCTTTGAATGTACGTACCTTCAATAGGTTTTTTTTTCCTATGTAGAAAACGTTTCCCAAGTTCCCTTCCTACCATCTCACTACCTGCATGGTTTGTGCCCACAAAGGGCCCTAAAATTGAAAATATGAAAAAAAAAATGCCCCCTGTCAAAAGGTTTAACTAACACACCCCACATACACACATACACACACCCCAGACACACACAGCCACACCCCAACACACCCCGGACACACACAAAACACACCCACACCCACACACACACACACAAAACACACACACACACCACACACACAAAACACACTACCCCACGCACACACACACACACAACACCCCACAAAACACACACACACCCACACACACACACACACACACACCACACACACACACACACACACACACACACACACGCAAAAACAGTCAGGGAGTATAGCGAGTAAGTTTCAGGGACCAAGTAAAAATTGGGGAATGAGAAAAAACCTGATAGTTTTGGGTAGAAATGTTGATAAAAGATTGAGGGATGTAGGTAGGAATTTTGGGGGAAAATAAACCAGGGAATCTAGGAGGAATTTTGAATGTAAATAGAGCCCAACCTTTTTAACGATGCTTCCCCTTTAAACAGTGCTGAAATCAAGTTTTTTAATACACGTGATACAAAAAGTACTTGGGAAAAAACAGCGCCCTTATATAACGGCTGTAAATCGAAAATTTTGTTTTTTTACTCCCCCCTACTAAGTTCGCTACAGACCATTCACTACCGGACGTAGGGGTAGAGAAAATTCACCTCAAATGGGAGGCTAATGATTGTAGATTAGATGCAAAACCCGGTGCCTAAACAGACTTTTATCTTCCCTCTGCAGCGGGATCAGTAATGTTTACGTTTGAGAACTTTGACAGATGGGGGAGAAACGGCCCCTAGAACCCTGACTAGAGAAGAAAGAATTGTTCCCCGACAAGAGAGCACACTTTAAAAAAAGGACGAATGGGGCTCGTAAACAATTCCCGCTAATAAATGGGAAATTTCTTTAGAAAAATTTGATCATGTAAAACCTGGATATCCTTTAAAACGAATATTTTTCAACCAAAAAATGGTTTTATTACTTTAGTTTTTAAAGGGAATTCAGGGCCGAAAACGAGAGAAGCAGTCCCTTCCCCAAATAAAGATACCCCCCCAAAAGGTTTTCTGCAAAAGTTTGTAGTTCCTCATTTTGGGGGGCGGGAAAATTTTTGTTTTTTTTCCCTTTTTGGGTATTCACTACACTTTTCTTGATTTTTTTTACTCGGTACTTCCCTTATTCCCAAGTGTTCTTGCCCACTTGGTTAGGTACCCTAAATTAGAGCCACAAAGGAAAACAACAGAACATTTAAGAAAAGAGGTTTTTCGAGGGGGCCCCCCCGGTACACACTACCCCAAAAGGAAAGTCCCCTTTTTGGGGGGGCCACATAAAACTACAACCCGGGGGCCACAATGAGGGCCACACTGGGGGAGGCCACACAGTCACCCAAAGGGGGCCCCAAAAAATAGGGGGAAACAGCTGAGGGAAAAAACTGAATTTAAACCGCCCAGGAAAAGAGGGATCCCGGGCGTAATTTTCCCAGGCTTTCGCGGGACCCCCCACCCCCCATACCCTCCCCCACCCACCCCCTGCCGCCCCTCTACAAGTACCGGGCCCCCCACCCCCCACCACCACCACAACCTCTCCACAAACCCCTCTTTTCAAACAGCTTTTTACTGCGACTTTTTCTGCCTTCTAACAGTTTTAAAAAGGGTTTTAAAAGCTGCCCGTAAGTGCTCGCTAAAAATAAATGCCCAAAATAACACGCCAGCCCACGACAACCCGCCCAAATGTAGTGAAAAGTAGGGAGGGGGCATTCTGTTTTCCCAACTGATTTATAGTGACCCGGTAAAAAAGGGACTGTCCCCCTTCCTAAAAATGATGGGAGTGACAGGTAGGGGAGGACTGTCTCTTCCTAACTGATGGTAGTGACAGGTAGGGAGGGACTGTCTCTTCCTAACTGACGGTAGTGACAGGTAGGGAGGGATTGCTTATTCCTAGCTGGCGATAGTGACATGTAAAAAGGAACTGTCTCTTCCTAAGTGAGGGTAGTAACAGGTAGAGAGGGACTGTCTCTTCCTAACTGACAGTAGTGACAGGTAGAGAGGAAATGTCTGTTCCTTACAGATGGCAGTGATAAGCAGGGAAGGGCTGTCTGTCTCCCTTGCATCTTGGCGGTTGTAGCAGATAGTGAGGGGGCTGTCTGTCCCTTTCTGTTTACCTCCCATACAGTAATATACTAGTAATATCCTCAAAGTGCAGACAGAATCTACCAAGAATATATCAGCAAAATACATTGTGAGCTGAGGTATATCACACAGTAAGGATGACTAAATTAAGTATGAGCTTCATGACACATGATGTATATATGTAACACATTTTCCAATAAGCTATCAAGGCTTTATGTTCCCAAGTGCGTGCAAGCCTTTGTATGTCCAGGTACGTGGAGGGCTTCATATCCCATGTACGTAGCCGACTTTATGTCCCAGGTACCTGCGATAATAATGTTTCGTGAAGTGTTCCAATGGCCGTGACACTAAGATACAGTGGGAACTATATGTCATACTGTAAATAACAGTAAAGAAAAGACGCTATGCCGAAGGAGATTTTACTAGGACAAGGTTTTGACCTGTTAGGATCTGTAACATTTTACGGGTAAACACGGCTTCCTCGATCGATCGAAAATGCGTTCCACCAAAATCGTGTTTCAGACACAGCGACCTGTAGCTTGCCACCTACAGGCCACTCACTGTCTCTCTCACTATGGGTGTTAAGTAGAATTCTGAATCAATCCCTTTACGTGTCGGGAACATGTGCACCGCAGATGCGTCCCAGGGACGTGACTAGTCTTAATGACTGACGAGAGGACCTTCCCTGACAAAGAAGTTGAGTGACGTGTTAATTATATAAATCGCACGTATATCGTTCACGTCCTGCATCCCTGTTAACGAAGACAGACTAGCGCAGTTCTTCTCTGCCTGACTACCCTTCATGAGCCCGGGAAAAGGGGTGTAGGCGGAGAAAGGAAAGAAAGAGGGAAAGATAAGGAGATGAGCGGAGGAATAATTAGGGAGGAGAAGAGAGAAACAGGGCAAAAAATTGTGGGCCTGGTCACTGGCGCTGTAATTGTCGGTAACTGTGAAGGATAAAACACAAACATCTTCACTTAGGATACCTTTATTGACGGTAGTAGTTGTGGTAGTTGTGATAGTAGTTTTGGTAGTTTTGGTAGTTGTGATAGTAGTTTTGGTAGTTGTGATAGTAGTTGTGATGTTTACGCGCATAGGTCACTGCGCTCATAGCCATAAATAAATAAATAAATAAATAAATAAATATATATATATATATATATATATATATATATATATATATATATATATATATATATATATATATATATATATATACATATATATATATATATAATGTTTGTATATATATAATATATATATATTATATATATATATATATATAATATATATATATATATATATATATATATATATATATATACATATATATATATAATATAATGTTTGTATATATATATATAATATATATATATATATATAATATATATATATATATATATATATATATATATATATATATATATATATACATATGCAATAAGATCACAGTAAACAGGTGATTTTAGAATATGCAAAACGACCCAACCTCACCTTCACATGATGGTGAGGTGTGGTCTATACCCTTTTATCCCTTCCTTGATGCATTACTTTTATTGTTCCTTGATAATGTGAGTAATCACGAAAGCGCTTGGAATTTCATTATTCTTTCATAGGGTTGTTTTGCATATATATATATATATATATATATATATATATATATATAAATATATATATATATATATATATATATATATATATATATATAATATACATTCTACTTTGATCCATTCTCTCTAAATGACCAAACCACCTCAACAACCTCTCTTCAACATTAGTCAGAGGGCAAAAGAGGGGTTGTTGAGGTGGTTTGGTCATTTAGAGAGAATGGATCAAAGTAGAATGACATGGAAAGCATATAAATCTATAGGGGAAGGAAAGAGGGGTAGGGGTCGTCCTCGAAAGGGTTGGAAAGAGGGGGTAAAGGAGGTTTTGTGGGCGAGGGGCTTGGACTTCCAGCAAGCGTG
>NC_069413.1:46180123-46190123 GCF_026875155.1 Cherax quadricarinatus | reverse complement strand
CCAACACAACATACGCATCAGATCATAGGAATAACAACACCGACAAGTTGATGAATGAGACACATGCAACACCCGGGTATTGAAAAACGTTTTGCCCACGTAACAGATTTCATAAATCTAGATGAGTAAGACATATGTGCAATAGTTGGGTACCTTTAGTGTTGAAACGTTGCGCCTACTCGGTAGACTTCTTCAGTCGAATACAGAGAAGACTAAATATGGAGACAGAAGCAGTGGCGAGGTAAAAATTATGTGATCAGTCTCTCAATCTTGAAGGAGTAATTTCTGAGGTGGACTGACCACCTCACGAACTACTTCAAGGATGAGGAACTGACCACCTCCCACTACTCCTAGGATGATGGACTGATCACGTCATATTTACTTCGCCACTGCTTGTGCTATCTACATATCTCGTCTCCTCTGTATTCGGCTGAAGAAGCCTACCGTGTAGGCGAAACGTTTCGACAATAAAGACACCCAACTGTTGGATATGTGTCTTACTTATCAACTTGACAGTATTGTATACCTTAATCAATCTAATACAGAGACATGAAGACGGAGCCTTTTATACTGGTGCCGGTGGTTATAGTGGTGGCCGCAGCAGATGAAGACTCATCGACCCTACCCACATATGACCACGTTTTCAGCTATTGCATCCCCACCTCTTACACTGCTGGCAGGCAGGCAGACACTCATACAAGCAAGGGAAACTTGCAAAGCAAGAAGACTAGGGGAGAAAAAAGTGATTGAAACCATCATGAAAGCAGTAGGAAAAGACGTGACCTAGCCGGCAAATTGTCTGAGAATTGGGAGGCTTGCAAGAGGAAGAAACCGACTAGTCAGAGTGATTTTCAAGGCTGAATCGGCTAGAAACAGGATCCTGTGGGAGAAAGCATGACTAAGGGACATGTCGGCATACCGGAGGGTGTATCTCGACTGCGACAAAACATGAGAACAAAGTCAGAAACTGAAATAGAGGGTACAAAGACGAAAGGAGAAAAGAGAGGCAAAGATTGACATGGACAGGAGAACCCAGACTCAGGAGGAAGATCAAATACAACTTCCCTCACAACCACCTACAGAAGACCCCAACCCCGACAACCCCAACGCAACCAAATATTCTAACCCAAAACCCACATGCAGTACCCAATGCCCCCACCTACCTTAATATAAACTCCACCTTCACAGCAACCCCCCTATAGTTCGTTGCAGGTCTCCTGCTGCCGCTACTCTAACGAACCCCCAGACCACAGTTTTAGAAAAGAAGTTGAAGGTTTGGTATACAAATACAGACGTAATAACAAAAAATGTGAGGAGTGGCATGAAAAAATCAAGGAGACATCTCCAGACATAATAGCACTCACAGAAACGAAACTCACCAGGATGATAACAGATGCAATTTTTCCACCCAGATATCAGATTGTGAGGAAAGATAGAGGGAGCAGAGGGAAGGAGGAGCTGCACTGCTCATTAAAAACCGGTGGGAATTTGAGGAAATGGAAGGAATGGATGGAATGAGAGAAAGGGACTACATAGTAAAAACATTCCAGCCTGGGGGCCATTAAGGTGGTAATTGCAGTGATGTTTGACCTGCCAAAGAACTGCAGGAGGCCAAGAGAAGAACACAAAGAGAGCACCAGAGCAATGGTGGACACACTAGCCAAGGTGGCCAGAAGAGCTCACATGGGTAGAGCAAAGTTACTAGTTATGGGTGATTTCAATCACACGGAGATTGACTGAGAAATCCTGGAGCCCCATGGGGGTCCCGAAACATAGAGAGCCAATATGATGGATGTGGTACTGGAAAACCTCATGCATCAACATGTTAGGGACACTACCAGAGAGAGAGGAGAGGATGAACCAGCAGACTGAACCTAGTATTCACCTTGAGTGGCTCGGACATCGAGGATATCACGAACGAAAGGCTCCTTGGAGCTAGTGATCACGTGGTTCTGAGTTTTGAATACATAGTTGAGCTACAAGTGGAGAGGGTAGCAGGAATAGGACAGGAGAAGCCAAACTACAAAAGGGAAGACTGCACAGGCAAGACGTTCAGTGGGAAAGAGGATTTGTAGGAAAGCCAGTAAAAGAAATGATGGACTATGTGACACCAAAATGCAAGGAGGCAGAGGAGAGCTATGTTCCCAAGGGCAACAGAAATAATGTGAAGACCAGAACAAATCCTTAGTTCACCCAAAAATGTAGGGAGGCAAAAACTAAATGCACCAGAGAATGGAAAAAGTACAGAAGACAAAGGGCCCAGGAAAATAAAGATATTAGCCAAAAACGAAACCCAGATAAGAATGGAGGCTCAGCGGCAATACAAAAATAACATAGCATCGAAAGACAATTCTGACCAGAAGCTGTCGTATAGCCACATCAGGAAGAAAACACCAGTCAAGGATCAGGTAATCAGACTGAGGAAGGAAGGTGGGGAGTTCACAAGAAACGATCAAGAAGTATGTGAGAAGCTCAACATGAAATTTAAAGAAGTATTTACAGTGGAGACAGGAAGGACTCCAGGAAGTCAGAATAGAAAGGTACACCAACAAGGAATATACCAACAAGTGCTGGATGAAATACAAACAACCAACGAGGAGGTGAAGAAGCTGTTATGTGAACTTGATACCTCAAAGGCGGTGGGACCGGACAACATTTCTTCGTGGATCCATAGAGAGGGAGCAGAGATGCTGTGTGTGCCACTACAATAATCTTCAACACATCCACTGCAACTGGGCAACTACCTGAGGTATGGAAGATGGCAAATGCAATCCCATTTTTTAAGAAAGAAGACAGACACGAGGCATTAAACTACAGACCTGTGTCATTGATGTGTACAGTATGCAAGGTCATGGAGAAGATAATCAGGAGAAGAGTTGTGGAGCACCTAGAAAGAAGCAAGCAAATAAAAGACAACCAGCACGGTTGCAGTGAAGGAAAATCCTGTGTCACAAACCTACTGGAGTTTTATAACAAGGTAACGGAAGTAAGATACGAGAGAGAGATACATTGCATTTTCTTGGACTGCAAGAAAGCCTTCGACACAGTTCCTCACAAAAGGTTAATGCAAAAGCCGGAGGATCAGGCACGCATAACAGGAAAGGCACTGCAATGGATCAGAGAATATAGGACTGGGAGGCAACAACGAGTCATGGTACGTGACGAGGTGTCAGAGTGGGCGCCTGTGACGAGCGGGGTTCCACAGGGGTCAGTCCTATGACCTGTCCTGTTTTTGGTATATGTGAATGACATGACGGAAGGGATAGACTCAGAAGTGTCCCTGTTTGCAGATGATTTGAAGTTAATGAGGAGAATTAAATCGGATGAGGATCAGGCAGGACTACAAAGAAACCTGGACTGGCTACAAGCCTGGTCCAGCAACTGGCTCCTTGAATTTAACCCTGCAAAATGCAATGTCATGAAGATCGGGGAAGGGCAAAGAAGACTGCAGACAGAGTATGGTCTGGGTGGAGAAAGACTGCAAACCTCAATCAAGGAAAAAGATCTTGGGGTAAGTATAATACCGAGCACATCTCCTGAGCAGCGCACATCAACCAGATAACTGCTGCAGCATATGGGAGCCTGGCAAACCTAAGAATAGCTTTCCGATACCTCAGTAAGGAATCGTTCAAGACTCTGTACACCATGTACGCCAGGCCCATATTGGAGTATGCAGCACCATTTTGGAATACACAAATGGACAAGCACGTTAAGAAATTAGAGAAAGTACAAAGATTTGCCACAAGACTATTCCCAGAGTTAAAGGGACTGTCCTACGAAGAAAGGTTAAGGAAAATCGGCCTGACGACACTGGAGGACAGGAGGGTTAGGGGAGACATGATAACGACATATAAAATACTGCAAGAAATTGACAAGGTGGACAAAGACAGGATGTTCCAGAGATGGGACACAGAAACAAGGGGTCACAATTGGAAGTTGAAGACTCAGATGAGTCAAAGGGATGTTAGGAAGATTTTATTTAGTCACAGAGTTGTCAGGAAGTGGAACAGTCTGGCAAGTGACGTAGGGGAGGCAGGAACCATAAGACGAGGTTTGATAAAGCTCATGGAGCAGGGAGAGAGAGAGGACATAGTAGCAATCAGTGAAGAGGCGGGGCCAGGAGCTATGACTCGAGCCCTGCAACCAGAAATAGGTGAATACAAATAGGTGAGTACACACACACACACACACACACACACACACACACGCACACACACACATGCACACACACACACACACACACACACACACACACACACACACCACACACACACACACACACACACACACACACACCCACACACACACACACACACACACATACACACACAAACGAACATTCTGCCAAACCATTTACCATCACTTACTGATATTTAAGTGCCGCCTTTGCGTGAGAGGCAGTAATTATGAGATGTCCTGAGGTCTGCTCTGCTTTGAAAAGACCGCACCACACGCACTCTCATGACAATTAATATTCCCAGGAGACTGTGCTTTTCCCTGGCAGTAACGAGGCCACTGTTACTGCCATGTCTGTCCGCATACTCTATGCTGCTTAGAAAAAAAAAGTGTTTCACTTGCACGACATATGATATCGTACCACGAATAAACGTTTAATGCAGTAGTAGAAATGACGGTGGTGGCGACGACGTTGATAGCGGCGGTGGCGGTGGAGGCGACGACGTTGATGGCGGCGGTGGTGGCGACGACGTTGATGGCGGCGGTGGTGGCGACGACGTTGGTGGTGGCGACGACGTTGGTGGTGGCGACGGAGGGGACGTTGGCGGTGGCAGTGGTGGCGATGACGGTGGTGGTGGCGGTGGGGCGACGACGGTGGCGGCTGAGGGGACGGTGGTGGTGGAGGAGGAGGGGACGGTGGTGGTGGCGGCTGAGGGGACGGTGGTGATGGCGGCGGAGGGGACGGTGGTGGTGGCGACGGAGGGGACGGTGGTGATGGCGGCGGAGGGGACGGTGGTGGCTGCAGAACAGCAGAAGCAGCAACTGCGCAACACCAGCAATTTGCGAGAGAAAACTTGAAGACGGTAAGAAAAGTGCAGGTAAAAGAGAACTGCAACAGCACACAGGTTGTGAGGAGAAACACTACACAGTGAGGAGATTTTACTTCAGACACAGTGTTGTTCGACACCAACACCTTATCCACTTAAATGAATGTAGCGCTGATATACAAGATTATATATAAATGTCACAGTGGGAGAGAGAATGAAAGGAGAAAGATTTGATGGAAAAGAGAAACACAACCCAAAGTGAATAGTGAGGTTTATTTGTAGTCAATCCCAGGGGTGTTTATCCGCAGTGGCCTGGTCTCAGACGCTGCCCTGATGGCCTGATCAATCAGGCTCTGGTACAAAGTCTCGATACCAAAGAGCATGAACAAGGGGCGCTTAACATGATATCATCTCTTGGAAAGCTGCCATTTCTCCAGTGACACATGAGGTAGTCGGACGTGATTCTTTTACGATGTCCATACAGGTCCTCTTTCTCCCTCCTCCACCAAATCTTCCTCCCAAACGCGTTCTCCCTCACCATGAAGGATATATACAAGCTCGTATTTTGGTGCTCCAATCTACTCAGACCACAGAGTCCAGTGCGGGTGAGCCAGGGGTCCTTGCTACAATACCTACCCCACCTTCACAGCACCACACACCATAGGACCGGCTCCACTGAACGGCTCACTTTCCAATAAATATAATTATCACGGGATTTTTATAAAGAAAACTAACATGCTCCAGTCACTGACTTGATAAAGCGAGTTAAAACTGAATTATTAATAAAACATTTGCCCTTCCTCAGCCTCCCCAGTACGGTGAATGCCGGAAGATAACCTCAGTTTACAACCCGGTATGTGATGGGCCGGGAAGAGAGATGGTAGTATCATAACAAGATGTTCTCCACTGATGGCAGGATGAAATAAATACAGATATGCAGCTACAGTACTTATTGCCAAATACTTTACGATATCGTCATTGCCCATCCCAAGTCTCCCAACACAGAGCTGCAAGTTTACTGACCCGTAAATGAAACTTATCTTGCCTGACGGATGTGATGGTTAGTTATTTTAACTTCTGTTAAACAGACCAAGTTATCAGCACAGCGCGGAATAATAATCAATAATAAAATACATCTTTGATGTATCTCAACTGAACATAAACCTCAGCAGCTGTAAGGTAAAAAGTAGTTGAACTAATAGCTAAATGAAATTATCAGAAAATGAATAAACAATGAAGAATCAATATACCAGCCAACAAAAGAATAAAATTAATGAAGAAGATAACAGGAGAACAAAAAGATAAAAGAAAACGAATAAGACCTGAGGAAGATGAAACACACAAAAAAGTAAAGAATAGTAATGTATAAGGCAATAATGAGATCTGAAATGTTTTCTCAGCCTTGTCCCAAACTTTCTTCCGTATTTTGTTAATGATAAGGCAATTAATAGTTAAGTTCTTCCCGATGTGTCCATAAGGTGATTATTCACTCAATAACTGTACCAGTATTCTTCTTTATAACAACAACATGTTAACATACTTCTTAACACATTTACTAAACAAGATGCAAGTCTTTCCACTCTCTATGAATAACTTTTTATCAAGCTCAGTCATGTTTGCAGTGTGGAAAAATAAACACAAACGCAGTATAATGCGATCCTTTATTGACAACGTTTCGCCCACACAGTGGACTTTATCAAGTCACAAATAAATCTTTTTGTGATTTGCTGAAGTCCACTGTATGGGCGAAACGTTGTAAATAAAGGATCACATTATATTGCATGTTTTGTTTTTTTCCCATCGCATCGGTATTTTATACCTTTTATCTCCATCTTTGCAAATTCAACCTGGGTCATCACTCTCCAAGTGTATCCTGTTTTATCTAGGATCTCATATAGAGTGGCATGTCCAGATAGAATCTCATTTGGTTAATCCTTTTCATAATGAATTGTTAATTAAACCGGAGGCAAAATTGCAAGTATGACCAGTGAACAACAATAACGGCTGTGTTTAACGACTCGTGTGCAGCTATGTTAAAAGCAAATGGTACGCAGGTTATCTGTTATCTGTTCATTCGAGTAAGATAATCATCTCTTGCTATTAAAACCATAATGTACATTATGGTTTTAATAGCATCAGCTTGATGGCGGCATGATATGTCGGCTTCATCTTGTATTTAAAATTACCACAACTTTAATCAATACTTGTTTGTTAAAATTCCTGGGTTCTGTCGGTAGCTCATTGGGGTTAAAATAATTTCAAATATATCATTGTCTTCCCGTCATTACTACTCAGCTGCACAACAGTGACTGTCGTATTTCCATTAATTAATTTACAATTATCAACACATCTATTTCCTGAGTGACTATTGGAAATTAGTTAAATCTGCTCCTATTCTAGTTGTTTAAACATGGCAATGATTTTTAAAATCTTAAAATAGAGAAGAAATTACAGTGAAGAAATTTGTTGAAATTTCCAGGAAGAAATTCCTTGAAATTTCCAGGAAGAAATTCCTTGAAATTTCCAGGAAGAAATTCCTTGAAATTTCCAGGAAGAAATTCCTTTTCTACTTGAAATTTCCAGCGAAGAATTCCTTGAAATTTCCAGGAATAAATTCCTTGAAATTTCCAGGAAGAAATTCCTTGAAATTTCCAGGAAGAAATTCCTTTTCTACTTGAGAATTTCAAGATCAATGTAGTATTAAAAAAATCCTGATGTTATTAAATACAAACTTAACCTGGCTAAAAAACTGAGAACACTGTAGACACACTGCAGTAGGCCTATGCCTAGGCTCAATGAGTGGATAATCAACATTGCACGACTTACGAGGTGACTCTGCTACACATTATGAAATAATAAGACCTTTTATGCATTTAGGCCTACTGGCCATGCGAGGCACTTCAATTCTCCTCTTTGCTGCCAATGCCTTAACCTAGTGAGGCATGGGAAGTTCACGTTATCATTGGAAGGAATTTTTGCAACGACCTATTGACAAAGTTAGTCAGGTCAAATCACACCCACCTACACCCGC
Source organism: Cherax quadricarinatus (assembly GCF_026875155.1). Lineage (NCBI taxonomy): Eukaryota > Metazoa > Arthropoda > Malacostraca > Decapoda > Parastacidae > Cherax > Cherax quadricarinatus. The sequence goes on along the minus strand of NC_069413.1, from coordinate 46,182,089 downwards.
TTTTACTTTACTTACCTATTTTTAAAAGTACGAATGCTGCTTAAAGATTACTTACGGAGGTTTGTTCCATTCATCACACACCAGTTACCAACTTTCCTATATCCTTCCAATCATTTTTCCAGCTTAAAGCCATTGCGCGAGTCCAGTCTAGGCTGATATTTCAGCACACTATACATCCCTTATGTTCCATTTATACACACAAACATATCCACCTCTAATTCTAACCTTTTTGTTCAGTCTTCAATCCCTTGCGACTTCAGCACTCAAACCTTTTTCCCTTCTCATATTCCTTTTACTGTTACTCTCCATTTAATAAATAATGATTTCTTAACTGCCCATACCCCTCTCTTGATCCGCACTCTATATCCTCCATTGACCAATGGAAGTTTAATCTATTATTAATCCATTTGGATCATTTTTGTTAGTACTCAATTTCCCTACTCTGAACAAAATTCGGGCAAGCTATACACTATGCCTTATACTATTGCTTTATTACTTTTACTGTTAATGTTAAAGGACAAATCACGAATGCCTTGAAATAATACTAATTTTTAGTGCGGTTTTATTGCATATATATATCACCAGTCACTGGATCATATCACAACTTTACATAACAAATGTAAACACATACACACACACACACACATACACACATACACACACACACATACACGCACACAGTGTTCCAGGAAGGCAGCCTACACTCCCTCAACTTCTTCCCCCCAACACACACTTCAGCGGGTTATAGTAGCTTCCACCACGCGTCAACAAGTTAAACATTATGAATAAGGTGCTAAAATTACTGGCGATCAATGAGTAACTCAGCCAGCGGGAGGGAGGAACAAGAGTGCGTGTAAAAGCGTCAACTTGCTAGAGAAACTAGATACTGATACTGTCTAGCCTCACACGTGTTACTATTTGTTATACGGTTAACATTACTCACAGGTGTTACTCCTTGATGTTGATTAGCATCACAGGTGTTAATCTTTGATACTGGTTAACATCACAGGTATTACTCCTTGATGTTGATTAGCATCACAGGTGTTAATCTTTGATACTGGTTAACATCACAAATGTTACTCTTGGGTACTGGTTAACATCACAGGTGTTACTCTTTGATATTGATTCACCTCACAGGTGTTCGTTATGCACGCCAGAGGCACCATCAGAGAGCACCAGTGTAACCTTGGTACCTGTTAATTTGGGAGGTGCTGATGACAGGACTAATTCACGAGCACCTTTCTCTGGAAAAGTATTGGATTGGCTGAGAAGACGTTTCGCCACCAGGGATCAATTGATAAAATCTCTGCTGGGTGAAACGTCTTCTTAATAAAATGTCATATCAGCATATTGTGTCTTATTAACAATCACAACCCTGTAGTAAGGAAGCCATTTTTTTTTTGTAGCAACGGACTCTTGGTTTATTGGTTAATTAACTTTATTGTCAATATTTAAGCACATATCAGTTGCTAAAAAAACATTAACTTCAATATTAACCACATAAATTTATTCATGCCACTTCTGGTTAATTAATTTGCGATTGTTGAAGGATTAAGCGTTTTAACTGCTGATAAAATTATTAGACGAGTACAGTTTGGCAGCTTCTCCTTCTCGCAGACACAGGATCGAGCCTTCACCGGCACTTGTGCAAAATGATTCAGGTGAAACATGACGTAATGTGTTTGCGTAATTTACGATGTTAGTAACTTTCCCTAACAAATATAGCTGATGTAACGACTAATGTTACTGAGTAATGACTTCTAGAGAAAAGATTGAATAGTGTGAGAGGACAAGGTTGTCCCAGACGGGTGTCACATGAACAACACATGAGGATGTGTAGAGCTACAAGTTTCAGTGACTGTCACTACACGACACATGAAGATGTTGTAGTTAACAATCCAGGACCTGTGTAGGAAGCCATGAGTGTTTATTTGTTAGCAAGGTTGTCGTTATTGGTATGAACAAC